>VDFB02000007.1:218956531-219210587 GCA_007258455.2 Sequoia sempervirens
TTTATGAAGGGTCTATTGATAAGTTGCTTCATTTGCTGCTCATAAGACTGTCATAAGCTGCTCTTTTCATATTTATTTTTGGTGCTCTTTTATGACTTTATTTGTTGCTTATATATGACTTCATTTTCTGCACATTTATGACTTCATTTATTACATATTTCATGACTTTATTTGCTGCTCATATATCACTTCATTTGTTGCACATTTATGACTTCATCTGTTGCTCATAAGACTGTCATAAGCCACTCTTTTTATGAATTTATTTTTTGCACATTTCACATTTGAAAACCTACCCCTATGACTGTCATACTAATTATCTACGAACTGTTCTTATAACTTAGGACTACCACCTTCTTATTATCATTTGCATGAATTCTTTCTTGCATATTCTTTCTTTTTTGTGCAGCACTGAAAATCCATAGGTACCTCCTTTACTTGGGTTTTGATTGTGGTAGTCTCTTTACCTCTGTCACTTCCTTTCTTTTTGACCTTGCAAACCATCATATCAACTTCTCTTGAATCTCATTCATGTAGTATTCCACCAAAGTATCACAATGACTTTGTTTGAATCTTGTCACTTGTTCTTCATTGTCCACTACCTTTAATCATAGCCTTTTGAACATATGAGTGTCATGTATTGAACAAAGTCCTTTTTAACCTTGAATGTCTCAAGCATATACATGTCCTTTATTCTCACAACCATCTAGACTGTCCTTTATTCTTTTTGTCCTTTTTTCACATAGACATGAATTGTAAAACTTAAGAAGAATTTTAATCAAAGTTTTTCCTTAACTTAAAAATGGACAAAAGACAACACCATTTTCTAAGGGGAGACTTAAGACCCACAAAGATTATTTAAATGAAATACTTAAATAATACAAAGTTATATTTTTTATTTTTTTAATACATCAATAAGAAGCTAAAACCATGTAAATGAAGGTCAAAGGACATTCAAATGATAGACAAAGGATCATGAAAAAGTGCAGTCAAAGATCATGAGAGGATAGTCCTGATTGCATTCTCAAAGAGGCATAATGGGCAACATGTTGGATGTCATAGAAGAGCATACGAAGGTATGAGTATCAATGCACAGTCAAAGACCTAAGGGTAGAAATCCCATGACAAATGCCAGATGTTAAGATACTGGTCATAAGTATGAGGGTAGTATGTTGTCCAAAAGGACCTTATTGTGACTATAGAATGCAAGTGAAGACCTCATGTGAACAATACAAGGAAATCACATCAAAAACATGTTATGCGATCAAAGAGGAAAATTTCAAATGATGACTAGAGAGGGAAAAACTTTCATACACAAAAAATAGTCTTAAACAGTAAGGGGCAACAATCATTCAAGAGCCTTGATCATAGACACATGATCATAAATAATTTCATTCTTTGCAAGACTAAAATGAATAACATGTAGAAGGTGAGTTGGGTGTCAAATGGGATCATGATAAGCCAAAAAAGCATGAGGTTATGAGTTAATGATCAAAATTTAGTGTAATTTTGAGTTTTAGTTCAAGATACGGGTGATCCCACAATAGTGGTTTACAATTTTTGGCCAAACTGGACACTGAAATTATTTTTTTAAACTAAATCTTCACATTCGGGCACCTATAGCGGCTAAACCGTGAAGAATTTGAAGATGATACGAAATAGAGTCTCGTCACATTTTTTCTCTAGATTCTAAAAATATTTTTTTCAAAATTTTTGGAATTAGATTCCACTTCTTTTTCCATCTCCCACGAAAACTGGTTTTTTTCAAAAAACAACATTTTTAAAAAGTGACACACACCATATAACGCATAACTTTTTTTCCATGAAGGATAAAATTTATGAATTCTTTCCAAATTTAGATTTGTAACCTGATATCTAGTGCTTCCACTTGGTTAAATAGTTTTTTATTGAATATTTTTTTTTCTTTAATCAAGTTTCGAAGTCAAACCAATTACAATTCAGACATAGGCGACTGTATAACGCTAACTTTTTTTTTGTATGTATCGAAATTCAATTTTTTTTTTCTATTGGATCAAGGACTTCAATATCTGGTGCACTCATATTTTTTAATTTTTTTTTTTGATAATCTGCTATTTTTCCACATGTGCAGAACAGAGACCTTCATTTTCGATGAAAAACCTATGTTTAATAAAACTAAAATATCAAATACATAATTAAACCAAAACATATTTAAATTATATTCATTGGATAGCTCGTTCTGAGGGCTACCTGATTTCAGTTGGGTTTGTGAATATTCCTCCATTTTCATCCTCAAATTGAGCTCCGAAGTGCCAAAATTCAAGTTTTTTTTTCTATCTCAGGGGGATGAGGAATAAAGGGGGTTCGAGCCAACCACTAGGGGTTTTCTCGAACCAGGGTTCATTCAAACCCTAGTTCATTCGAACCCCCCTTCTATAAGGGGCTTTGATGGCTTTTTTGGCAGGAAAGTATTAAGAGGGTTCGACCGAACCTAGGTTCTACCAAACCCCTAATTGGTTCGGTCGAACCAATAGGTTCGTACGAACCCCTAAAATCAAGTTTTTGGCCATGCATTCATTTTTTGTGAGTTTTCATTCCTCACTTCAATTGTAAACCACTATTGTGGCTTCACCCATACAAATATGAATTCATATTAAAAACTAGGAAAGAATGCAATTTGAAAATTTGAAACTATAATATATGTGATTTTCTCATTTCTATAGCAGTTAAAACACAAGATAATGATACATATTTGAATAACCGAAAAAAAGTGATCAATTTAACATGACTTTAAAAATTCAATGTACATACTTACAAATCAATCTAACAAACCATCTGGGTCTGCTCTACTCTTTATTGTGTCAAGTATTGCCTCATGGTCAAACTCACACACCTTCCACAAGTTCTTGTTCGTAGGTATGCCTCGATATTTGATCAAATGAACGTTGGATGCTACAAAAAGGATGGAGTAGTGAAGAATCTTTTGATACGTGTTGAAGTCCTCAAAAAACCAAACTGGAACATTCTTAACTGGGTACCTTCTAAGCCATGTTTTAGTAACAACCACCGAAACTGTAGGATATTCTATGTTTTCTCCATGTATAACTGGGGCCTCCAATTTCTTTTTGGCCTTGAAACAGTGACACGAGTAATAATTTGTTCCCTCTTCATTGTCTTCATCTGTAATCATTGTATAAACATGCCCTGCATTGATATGTTCATCCTGTTAGATGTATATTAATGAACATTACAATAAAACTACAAAGTAAGATAAACTAGGAATTGTGTATTAACTATGCAAAAGTCTATATTTCTTGGTTCTAGTAGATCTAATACATGATCAAAGTCTATGGATGATTGCATCTTTGTGATTTGTAGAGCCGTCGAGAGCTAATACGTGTCAAGTTGGGTTAGACTTCTTAATAACCAATCGTCAACCCACTCTTTTGAGTCATAGTCATTCCATACTTGAACTGTACATGAAGAACAAAAGCATGCCATCTTCCATGTATGGATAGTCAATGAACTTGCATCGGAGCTTCTAAAAGAGTGCAGCTCACTCAATCCTATCAGTGTACAATAGTCCTCATATTTTTCAATGTTAGTATCATCTACCAACTAAAAAAATCTATGAACTAAAGAATTACCTTCATTACCTGGACCCATAACATGATTACACCAGTGGACAATTGATTTTGTATCTATCAACTTTGAACTATCTTTGTACTTTAACTCTTCTTATGCTAAGGATCCTCTGATACATGCTCCTACATCATCATGCTCTCCCTTTCCATGCTCGACCTCTAAGAAATTCCAGTATGTTGAACACCACTCATCCTATGAATCTTGCTCAATCAGTAAAACATTTTGGAGTTCTTGAGTTGCGATGTATTATTATCTGACCATATGATATGCTCACTAAATGATATGCCCTTGCTAGCCAAATCAATGTATAACATCTAAAAGCAACCTTGCACAAACTCTGTAGAATGTGTGTGATCATCACTAATGTAAAAGTGATACACCTTCAATACCTTCATATTATCCTCTGTACTATCAACTACATGAATGAATGTTATATGAAAAACTATAGCAACCTATGTGGAGTTGTGGTATTGTGATTGTACCTCATTTTGTGGTTGTAGTGTGTAGTTCTTTGCAAAGTCAACAATTAAAATAATGCTATGAAGTGGAAACATGTCCTTGTATAATTTTGAACTATGAGTCCAACCATCGAGCTCCATGTGATCATGAAAATTTCCCATAAATTGATACACTAGAATCTTATCATTGACCAATTCACACTTTTTTACTTCTTTCCCATCTTTTAGACTGTAGGCCACTATCTTGTATTTGCCAAATTCCACAATTTCATTTTCAACTACATGTGTACTATCCATGTGTTGGAAAATTGGAAAATGTTGCAAGCCAGCACAATGAACACATGTGTCATCCAAACATGATTTTCTATAATAAAAAAATTGACCTTCCACTCTTTCACATAAAATGGTAGATAAGAATTCCCTTGAAGATGGAGGTGGAGGGCTTATGTTACATTCCTGCAAAACTTGTTAGTATGCATATCTACACATATATGTTGATAAACATCATAATGGTTAGAAAACTCAATGGTGTATACTGACCCTCCAAAGTTTGCTTGCACCAAACCTCTAGAAGACACTTCTCTGCCCTTTTCATGAACTAAGCATTAATCTAAGCTATGTTATGATTTGGTTCACCAACTAAACCTTGTTACAACTCTGCCCTAAGAGTTTCCAATTGTGCTTTAACTTTGGAGGATCCAACACCTTGTTTGAAACTGCTTATCTCCTTTCAACACCTAGAAGAGTCTAGATGTTACCTTCAACACCATGCTTGAGCTACCTGCAGGGGAGTTAGGGGCATTGTTTTGATGCATTTGGTAACCATTTGAATCCATCTTGAAGGTTCCTTATTGATCCTTCCTACCGATTTCAAAAGATTGCCTCTTGGAGGGGCTATCCCTTGTAGCCCTTACCAGTCCGTATTTTGACTTTTCCTCTATTATTTGACAAACAACCTGCCAAACAAAATATACTTTCAGATACCCTTTTTATGGTTTTAAATCTTGCATCAAGTCTTAGGCCCTTGACTGTACCGTACACTAGATTCCAACACTCTTGGAGAGGAGACCTAATTCACCTTGCATCTAGGGTTTCTCTGGTTATTGTGTCTCAACTACCTCCAAATGATTAATGGAAACCCCAAACCTTATAGAATGAATAGATCCTATCTTGCCCTTCCTAGGACTGTACGGATTCCGTACTGTGTTCTTTTCCCCTCCCTTGGCTCTTTGAATTTCACCCTATTTCCCTAACCGGGCAGTCCTAGCTTGCCTAGGGTTTGGGTGTAATACTTTCTGCTCTACTTTCCATGCTGCCTACTATCAAATATATACAATTAATTGTCTCTTCTCCCATACTTCAACAGTCTCAGGAGGACCCTGCGGACAATGGTTATGGGGAAGGCATTCTAAAAGTGACTGTTCCAAAACTGAAATAGAAATGCTTCCCAAACTATAATTTATGAAGTCTAAACTACTATTCTATTCTAAACAACCTAAAGATCAAATGAAAATCACTCTGTCCTATCTACTAAGCATTTACACAGTGGAAAATTAACATGCTCAGCGCCTTCTAGTTCACTGTTCTCAAAGAGCACGGGCAGATTCAAAAATTGTAGATTCTTGCCAAAACAGGTTATATTCCTTTCACCGCCTGAACCTTGGACACTGAGCACTATCAACACTCAAAATGAAAGTTATTTACCAAGAAAAAATTAACACCGCTCTGTATTTACAAAACAAAATGCTATGTCAATTTACAACGCCTAAATAGATTCACTGCGCAAAACACACTGTGTTTTCCAGAAAACACAGAAAATTATTAAAATCTGCTAACCATTCTCTATATTCCACACACTGATTACAATGATAAAAATCTCCTTGTTACGAGCCATTCCCTTATCTTGAGGTCTTTTTCCACCATGCAAGGGAAGATTGCTCTCTCCCATATCCCTGATTTTAAGGGAATCTTAAGACCACTAACAGTTACCAATCCAAGCAATATTGCCATGCAACTATGCAATATTCTTGCAACCTCGCCCTTTTTCCTTCTTTTTAGGATCTCCAACTCTTCAATCTCGAGCAACCATGATGTAAATTGCCCTTGGCATCTTCAAATAACGAGGATATGGCTATAACAAAGTTTAATACTTTAAATGCTAACATTTGCTGCCTTAAGCTAACCAAAGAAGAACTTAACACTAAAGATAACTAATGAGAGTTTTAGCCCTAGTGACTAGCTATTCCCACACAAAATTCAAGATCAACAAAGCCCAAAACAAAAATAAAGAAGTCCTGATTTGGCCAAGATCAAGTACAAGCCAAAATTATGCAAACTAAGTTTGGATTTGGCCTAGGTGCTCCTGCACCACTCAATATGTACTCTACAACAACAAGTAGTGTATGTGATTTATTTTGACACAAAAAGGCTTAGCATTCAAAAAACCTTTGAGAAATTTTAACTTGAGGATACATCTCTACAATTTAGCAAAAAATTGGGTTTGAGTCATATCGAATAAATGTTTTGGATATGGCTCACGAATTTGACTACCAAGTCTCCTTTTTACATCTCTTTGATTGGGAGAGACACTTGAGTTATTCTTCCAAAATTATTGTATTAGAGATCTCAAGGCTTAAACTATTTCTTTATCTTTCCGTGGTATTCTACCTGAGAATTCCCATAACTCATTGTTATTTGGATCCTCCACTCTTTCATGCCTTTTTTGGCTCTCATTAGAGATGATCTACTTATTTTCATAGTTTTAATTGTCTTTTAAAGGATCATCTTATTCCTGGTTTGATTGCTTACCAATGTTGATGTCATCACACATCGTGTGGCATTACTATCTTTCATGCATGAGGTAGAACCCAAGCTCTCATATGCACTCATTAGATTATTTACAATTGATTTCTCAATCGAGTCATTTGATGTTCCCCAAAAATCTTCATGGTGGGCCTAAAATTGAGTTGCCTCATCATTTCAACAAATAGTTGACATCTTCTAGCCTCATTTAGCTTCTCAAAAACTAATCTCCATATCCTCCTCACATATCTTTGACATGTACGTTTTCGAATCTTATCAACCATTGGTTTCAAAAAATTAGCATCAATATCAATCAATTATTTAGGTTTTCTATGAAAAACTCTAGGAGGAGTTCTCAAAGGTAAAGTTGTGTCAACATTAGAAATGTCAACAACATTGGGGATAGATGGCGTACCTTCAATCAAAGATGAAAACGATGGCGTACCTTGAAATTGACATGTAAATGATGTTGTACCTTCAACTTCAAATGTGGTATGTGGAGTGTCTTCAAATAGAGTTGTGTTTGTTGATGTACTTTCAACACATGTTGTAGATGGTGTGTCTTCAATGGAGATGTGATTGTTGATGTACTTTGAACATTGCATATTGTAGCCTTGAACTTTACTTATGGTTGATGATGTGCCCCCAACTTCGGGATTCATTTATCTTGTTGCACAAATAATTTGCATGTGTTGCCTTTGTGATGCCAATTTGACATCTCTCTTAGATTTCATGGGAGTTTCTTCTTCTACGGGGTTCAATTTCTTTTCTTCATGAAGTTTCCTCATTGTTTCTCTTGTCCTTGCATTTTTTGCTTCACATTCGTCTGGTGTTAAAGGCTTTGCACATTTCCTCGGCATGATGTTCAATGCTACATGTTCACAAACACAAAAAGAACAAAAGTAAGTAATGCTCGCTAATACAAAAATATCAAAATCAAATGAAAACGATTGCAATTAATCTATGTGAAAAGGTGACAAGCATAAAACTTTAAATTTAAACAAACAAACTCTTGATAAACAATTGAATTGTACAAACATGACAAATATGACCTCATATAATAAAATTCCATCTAAAAACTTTAAAATTTACACCAAGATAATACTCTTTCACGAAGGGAAAAAATAATACTCTTTCATGAAGGGAAACAATAATAAGTCAACTCTATAAGGGAAAAGAACATGATTTGTAACTTGTAGAAAGGGTGTCCAATCGAAGTTATGTCTATAACTAAATGTCTCCATGGAAGATTGTAGCAACTTAGGTGATCTTTCCAACCTTTCCAATGTATTTCCAACCTTTCATAATGGTATTCTCTTGTTTCATAGTAGATCAAGGTATAACTTTGAAATGGATTATTAAGCACAATATGTGTTAGTGATGCTTGCAATTCAAAATATGAAAATACATGGCATAATGAAGATGTAATGACATTGGATTGAAGGCTAAAAGTGAAATTAAGGGATCAGGAATTTGTGACTTCACACCTTGTGACAGTTATGGTGATGAGAAGCTTGTAGAGTATGAACTTAACTACCTCATTGATGTTCTCCCTTGTTATGTCATTAAGAATTGTGATGCCATTGATGCTTCCTTCACATGTATTTTATTTCATGAGGATGTGTAGATTGGGTCTACACTTAAGGGATGAATTTGTTGACATGAATGACACCACGTGGACATGGATTTTCAATTTGAAGAGCTTTCCTTGGAAGGGTGTAGTTTTGTGATCATATGGATGTGTGTGAGTTGTTCCTTTGGTGCAAGGTGTGATCTCTTCCCCATGTTGATTGTGTCACAACAAGGTTGCAAGTGGAGTTTTTTCAAGTGAGGAGAGAAGAAGAATAATGTTGCAAGTTTGATAACATAAATGGTATGGCCTTGGAAAACACATAGAAAGAAGCACAACAACAAAGGAAAATATGAAACTAATGGAGCAAGGGGAAGATTACATCCATATCTATGGTATTATTGAATGGAACAAGGAGCAAATTTTATCCAATCATTTATACACTCATTGAATACGACAATTTGCTACATAATATAGGTAGTAGGCAATTGCAACTTAAAAGAAAATGAAAATGAAAAGCAATTGATCTATGTGGCAAGCAAAGGAAAATATGCAACTAATGGAGGAAGGGATGAACATTGCATCCACTGCGAAGGTCTTATTGAATGGAACAAGAGGTAGATTGTAGCCAATCATTTTTACACTCATTGAATATGACAATTTGATACATTTAATAGAGGTAGTAGGCAATTGCAACTTCCATAGTCTATTTTTTCCACTGCCACAATATATATTTTGTCTCTTAAGAGGGTTTATAGGATAAATATAGCGTTCTTAATCATTTTGAGATTTCCAAATCCACCTACATTTTATCCAATGTAAAGTGAATCAATTTTTTTGTTTTCAGGTCATTTTCTAAAAAATCAAATGAAAAAGAGTGAATTCCACTAACCATGATGGAAATGAACTACGACAAGCAACACAAATGGAATACATAAGCATTTTTGTGTTAAGTTGAAATCCTTTATATAAGTTTATATGAACTCATCTAAATTATGTCATGGTTTTCATTTTTTTCTTCAAACACCTAAAAATTTAACTTTCTATGCAACTCCCATCTTATTCAATGTCGAATTCTATGTAAAACTGTTATGATTAATAAATTATGAAAGGAATGGTCTATATTGTCAAAACTAAACAAAAAAACTCAATATAAGCATTTCAATTCTACAAAAATGAACATATTACCTTAGATAATCAAATATGATGTAGAAACTTCAAATTATATTCTTCTACATTTTCTAACAAGAAAATTGGTGTTGAAAAGGTGATGGAGCAAACATAATATGGTACCACAACAAGTCAACTGCATAAAAAGGTGTTTTCTTGTAAGAGAAAGTGCAGAACCAAACAAAGGCAGAGAATTATGGGCCTGTATCACATGTCAACTCCATTTTTTACCATTTTTGGCAAAATAAATTTGGTGAGCACCAAATGTGCTACATAACAGCCTTTCAATTTGGTGAGCACCAAATGTAATGTATTTGAGGCTTTGCAATTTGGCGAGCGCCAAATGTGCTATATAGAAAATTTGTAATTGTGAAAGCTTTGACCCTACACAGAGACCTACTGAGGCGAGAGAGAAGAGTGGGAGAGACCTAGCAGAGTAGCAAGGGATGGATGGAGAGGTTTAATGAGATTTACTGATAATGAAAAGGATAAGAGAGAAGAGTGGGGGGGACCTAGAGGAGTAGTAATGAGACAAGGAGTGAGAGATGTAGAGATGGCTAAGGAGGGATGGAGAGACAAAGAACCTATTGTACACCCTCAACCCTTCAACTCTCAACCCTCAAGCCTTAACCCTTAAACCCTAAAACTTTAAACCATTAAACCCTTTAACCCTTAATCCTTAATCCTTAAACCCTAATCCCTCAACCCTCAACCCTTAAACCCTCAACTCTCAACCCTTAAACCATCAACCCTCAACCCTTATAACCTCAACACTCATCCCTCAACCCTTAAACCCTCATACCTCAACCCTCAACCCTCTACCCTTAAACCCTCAAGCCTCAAGCCTTAACCCTTAAACCTTAAACCCTTAAACTCTGAAACCCTCAACCCTTAAACTCTGATCCCTCAACCCTCAACCCTTAAACCCTAATCCCTCAATCCTATAAACCTAAAGCTTCAACCTCAACCCTTAAATCCTCACCCCTTAAATATCCCTCAACCCTCAACCTTTAAACCCTTTGTTAGTTCTCAAAAATGCTAGTTGAAAAACCTCAAGAGGTGGTCAGGGTCTTGGTACGTTTTAGGCTAACGAACAAGGCCAAATGGTGTATTTGAATCTTCTTCTCTTCAAGCTCTGTCAGACCTTAGGTGGGTGTACCTATATAATGGAGAAAATTAGAGGGATGTATGATTTGGTTGAATTGATGGATCTATCCACAGTGGCAAATGGTGTGGCATAGATGAAAGCTTACTAATTACTCCTACTAAAATTTGAAATGTGAATGTATGGATAAGATTTTATGAAATTCTAAAATGGAATCGGTATGACCAGTGCCTACTCCTGTTGGGCTAATGGAGTCAAGAGGTGAAATATATATGATTGACTTACTAGCTATAATTCTAATTGCTTGGCACTTGTGACTGTTTATACCTTGTATAAACATGCAAGAATGCAATTATCAAGTTCTTATCGATCTAAATGACCTTTTCCAGATTATTGTGATTAATTAAAAGAATTTAATCCTTCCTTGAAGGAGACAAAACTGAACCACACAAGAACAACAAATGTGCCTTGATAAATTGAAGATATCCTTGGTACATAAATTTAAATAATAAGGAAATGTCAACCTTGGAGACAACCTAATAATATTTTTCAATTAATTCAACAAACAATTGACACCATAATTGGATCACCAAATTAAGTCTTCCTATCCATTATATTACTTCAAAATATTTTGCAATACATAACACAATGTTTTGTTTTAGCAACTGATCAACCTATCCACCTACCTGATGAGTTCCTAACCTACTGCTTATTTCTAATTCTCATGCCTCTCTCATTTGATTTCATTTGGCATATATACATTATTTTAGGGTTATGACCCCTCATATCTTTCACTGCAGCTCTTCATTATTCTTTAGCAAAAATAAAATATTTAATTAATTACCTTTGGCAAATTAAATATTTCAATCTTCATCTTTGTGTTCTCGTGAAAAATAACAATTATCATCTTCCCCTTTATTGGCAATCTTCATTCTTCACCAATTAAATAATTACCCGCTTTATAACGCCTTTGTTGAAAATGTTATCCCTCGTGGTGAAAGCATTTTACTTTATATTTAATTTTTTTTTTTGCATCTTCACCTTTCCATTGGTCACTTATCCCTTTTGGGCTATCGGTGTAACTTGATGCATCGATAAGGCTTAATTTTTCTCCACCGATTTCATATCTTTCACCAATTAATGTGTATCTTCCTTAAGTAAAAATTATCATCACTTTATAGCTCCTTCCGTGCAAACATTTTACTTTTCACAAATATTCCATTTCATCTGCCATTGGTGAAACTGTCTTCAAAATATTTACCATAATTCGTATGTTGATATTTACTTATCGCTCTATCGCAGGGATTTTATATTTGCTTCTGCCAATATTTATTTTCCTCCCGATAAAGTCTCCATCGGTGTGACTCAAAAATGACTTCCATCGATGTGCCATCTCTTGTCGATGACATTTGCTTTGCACTGTTATACTAATTTTAGGGTTCCCTATTTTCTTCATCTGAATTTGAAGGAGGTACTTGACGTTGTGTTACTAGAAAAGACAAAACTCTCCTAACATTGAGGCACGTATATTTGAACAAAGAAGATCTAGAACTCCATCGATAAGAAAGATTTACACCCGGATGTCTTAAAGCCGAATTCCACAACTGTTGCGAGTATTCTCTCATAGGCTTCTACACATTATTAAATTTAGAGTATTTTGTAATTCTTTCAGCTTGACCTAATGGATATTTCTTCGCCGCAGAACTCTATTGTCTGTTGACCTCCAATATTGCAAACTTATTATCATATCCAATTTTCTATTTGATGATGAATAAATAATCGTTGTTAAGGTCTTCTCATCCAATATTAGGTGGATTTTAAAGAAATGTATTGTGATCCATGATATAAAAAATATTGGCAATTATATTGGAATACTTTGGCTCAAATGATATCTTGCTGAAGGAGAAATTTGAAATATGAGATGCTATGTACTTCCACAATATGTAGTCATTCATTTCCTCCTTGATGTGTCTTTTAGAAGATTAGGATTTTGTGGGGGTGTATAAATTTTCCCTCTCAATTCTGCACATAACTTCATAGTATATCAATTTATTGTCATTCTTCCTTTTTGATGCTCAAAGTGAGTAACTAATATGTGGTGCTAGATGATCACGATGTTCTAGCAAAGCTTTATAAAACCCCAAATAATCGAATTCCACAATACCTTGTTCCTTGAAATTATTTCATCAAAACCAAAATTGCATCTAATTTTATTTTCTGACATTTTGCACTGTGACAAAACAGATTAAGTAGCCTACAAAATGGATTTTGAAAACTAATCAAGTGATCTCGAAAAGCCATGAAAAATGCACCAATATGTTGAGCTATGATAGGGGAACATGGTTGTAGAACGATTTGGCACGAAGTGATCAAGATTGAAAACTGTTAGCGCTCAAAGTTGCTTACTCAACATTTTCTAAGAAATTCCACTGTCAAACTCAATTAAAACCCATCACTTGCCCTTTTTGAAAAAATATCAAATGTGATTCTGAGAGGCTATAACTTTGAATATTAGCTCATTTAGGAATGGCTAACACGTGTTCAAGAGGGTTTTTCACCAAGCATATTTATCCACGAAATATCAAACATCAAAGTTGACCATTTTGCGGTTGTTATGGAAATGCAGTCTTCAAACTGAGTAAATTCCATTTGGATTTGATTTTGAAAAAAATATCAAATGATGTCCTGAAGCTCTAAAAACTGACATGGATGCACATCGAGATGGGGAGAATAAAAATCACCAATTTATTTGTCTTGAAAATCTTCCATTTGCTTAATATTATCCTTCAAAGTTGATCATTTTAACAGATTTTACTATGTAGACAACATCCCTTCACAAAACCCTTCAACTTGGCCTTTTGAAATCTTGTCAAAACTGATCGTATGAAGCTTAAAATTGGCATGCACATTCCCATATGGTAGATGAACATTCGTGCAAGGTGGTTTGGCATGAAAATGAACAAATCTAAAGTTATAATTTTTTAAAATGTGCTCCTGGGGTTGATTTTACAACTGTGTTTTTGAGCTTGCTGCAATCAAAATTTTCATCATGGCTCCAACACCCTCATCCCTCAACTCTCAACCCTTAAACCCTCAACCCTTAATCCATCAAAACTCAACCCTTATAACCTCAACCCTCAACCCTTAAACCCTAATCCCTCAACCCTCAACCCTTAAACCCCAATACCTCAACCCTCAACCCCCAACCCTAATTCCTCAAACCTATACCTTAGACCTTAATCCCTCAACCATCAATCCTTAAACCCTAATCCTTATCCCTATACCCTCAACGTTCATACCTCAACCCTCAACCCTCTATCCTTAAACCCTCAAGCCTCAAGCCTCAACCCTTAAACCCTCAACCCTCAAACCTCAAACCCTAATCCCTCAACCCTCAACCATTAAACCCTAATCCCTCAACCCTTAGCCCTTAAACCCTCAAGACTCGACCCTTAAACCTTAAACCATCAACCCTCAAACTTCAACCCTCGACCCTTTAACCCTCAACCCTTTAACCTCAACTCTTGACCCTTAAACCATAATTTGTCAATCCTATAACCCTTAACCTTCAACCCTCAACCCTTAAACCATAATCCCTCAACCCTCAACCCTTAAACCCTCATCCCTCAACTCTCAAATCTCAACCCTTAAACCCTCAACACTTAATCCCTCAAACCTTATAACCTCAACCCTTAACCCTTAACCATCAACCCTTAAACCCTCAAACCTCAACCCTCAACCTTCAGCCCCCAACCCTAATTCCTCAACCATCAACCCTTAAACCCCTCAACCCTCAACCCTCAACCCTCAACCCTATACCTTAAACCCTAATCCCTTAAGCCTCAACCCTTAAATCCTTAAACCCTCATCCCTCAACCCTTAAACCCTAATCCCTCAAGCCTCAACCCTTAAACCTAAATCCTTAAACCCTCAACCCTCAACCTTAATCCCTCAATCCTATACCTTAAACTATAATCCCTCAAACCTTAAACCCTTAACCCCTAAACCCTCAACCCTTAAACATTATTCCCTAAACCCTCAACCCTATACCTTAAACTATAATCCCTCAACCCTCAACCCTTAAACCCTTAACTCCTAAACCCTCAACCCTTAAACATTATTCCCTAAACCCTCAACCCTCAACCCTAATCCCTAATCCCTCAACCCTATACCTTAAACCCCAATCCATAAACCCTCAACCCTTAAAACCTAATCCCTCGACCCTATAACCTTCAACCTTAAACCCTCAACCCTTAAACCCTCAACCCTTAAACCATCAACCCTAAACCCTCTACCCTATACATTAAACCCTCAACCCTAATCCCTCAACCTTAATCCATCAACCCACAAATCTTAAACCCTGAGGGAAGGCAAGGTAGAGAGGGTGGGAGAGGTGTGGGTATTGATACAAGGAGGGAGAGGTAGAGAGGTAAATAGGGAAGGAGGGAGATTCGTGGAGATGGAAAGAGAGAGAGAGTGAGAGGAAGAGGTAGTGATCAAGAGAAAGGAGATAGATGGGAAATCTAAACAATAATAGAGGTAGAGAGAAGAAGATAGGGGTAGGGAGACAAGGATATAAATGGGGGTAAGGAGGGAAGGCAACGTAGAGAGGGAAATTGGGAGATAGATTGGGAGAGACCTAGAGAGGGGAGAGAGAGAAGAGAGGGAGAGTGAAAGGGAAGTATCAGTAGATGAATAACAAATGATGGAGGGAGAGGTACACATAGAGGGAGTGAGAGACATAGGGGGAGGAGATAAAGAGGTGATGACCTACAAATGGGAGGGAGAGGGAATATGAGAGAGAGAGAAGGATGAGATGAGAGATAAAGGTAGGAGAGGTGGGTAATGAGACTTGTTTGGAGAGACTTGGAGATGGAGAGAGAGAGAGAAGAAAGAGGTGAGATATATAGGGGGAGGGAGGTGGGTAATGAGACAAGGAGGGAGAGACTTGGATATGGGGAGAGAGAGAGAGGTTGGGAGGGAGAGGCAGTGATCGAGAGAAAGGAGAGAAATAGGTGAGAAATAGTAACAAAGGGAGATAGAAGAAGAGAGAGGTAGGGAGGTAAGGATGGATATGGGGTTAATGAGGGAATGCAAGGTATAGAGGTTGGGAGAGACCTAGAGAGGGTTGAGAGAGAATAGGGTAACTATTGGTTAAGAGGGAAGGAGACAGAGAGGGAGTGAAAGATAAAACCTCGACTATCCATCATCGATCATAAACCATAAACTTTAAGCCTTCTCAAAGTGGGGTAGTGAGAGACAAATAGAAAGTAAAGTTGGTATTTTTGTCAATACAATACATTTGGCGCTCGCCAAATGTGCTGCACTGGGAAATACCAACCCAAAGGGTTTAGATGACCATTTCATGCCAAGGACATGATTTTATAATAGGGTAACAAAATTTCACACATTTTTGGTCATGCTAACTGTCAGGTTTGCACATCTTTCAATGCAAGTTTATAAAAAATTGTGAAAACATTAGGCTCTCTCTTACCTATATAACCATATAATTTTTCAACATTTTGATTATGTTAAGGTTTTCATCCATAATTTCTCTTGTTAGTGCCTCCATTTTTTCTCAAAAACCAACATGTGTTAGTTTTAGTATAGATTTTTACTCGTTCATTAAATTTTGAAACAAAATACATTTTTATAAACTAGGCTCCATTCTACACGTAATAAAAAATGTTTTTTGATTAGTTTTCAAAAAAATTAGGAGGGAGCACGCTTAAATTTCAGCTTTTTAGGATGTGTCCACTTCAAAAATTCGCAAAATATTATATATTCATTAAAAAATTAGTTGAAAGAACCAGGGTAAACTACACGGTGTTAGCTAATTTCTCACAGTTTGAATTTTTGAAATTCTAAAAAAAGTTAACGAAAAAGGAAGGCCACAATAGATGCTATGTTATTTTTTTGATAAAAATAGGACTACTTTGGGTGGCCCCCCTTTTTCAAACCCTTAATCTTCATTATTTTTAAAAAAAAAAAGTATTTAGAAAGTAGACTCAGAGCACTTCAACTCTTGTTCTTGTTGCATCCTCAAATTTTGAGCGTAACTATCTTCATTTTCTCATGAACATTAGACTTTGATGATTTAATAAAAAAGGTGGCATCTTAAGAGCCATTTTTGTGTCACAACTTGGTGCACTTACCCGTTAATTCTAAAATTACTCTATATGTCTTATTAGTGATGTTCCTATAAAGGCTTAGAATTTGTAAGTGTATTGTAACCTTTTATTATTGAATAATATATTGAGTTTATTTGGAGTGTGGGGTTCTTTTCCTAAAAGGGTTTTCCCCATATAAGTCAATGTGTTATGGTGTATTCTTTTGTGCTTTTTTCTTTTTAAGTGTATTATTTATTTAGTTTTTGGAAATACCTCTTATTATATAATGGTTTAAGAGGCCTATTTCATACCTCTACTTCTTTTCAATTGGTATTGGAGTCTAATCACCTTAGGTTTTAAGTGTTAGGGACAAGGGTTTTTTGTACTAATCTCGGATTGAGTGATAGCTTGTATAAAAAAGATCTTGTTGCATGCAAAATGGCAAGCACATCAAGGATAGAGATAGAGAATATCTTGGACACAAAATCTGAGTTTTGAAAGCTCGTGATGGAGGATATTCCCATAAATAAATATTTATGGGTTGTAGTACTTAGATTCAACTTTCTATAAAAAAACAAAAAGAATGAGACATATTAAACCAAAAAGTTAAGGATGTCATTAGACTCTATTTGGTCAATTCAAAATCAATGAATGTGCATGGAGATAATACCATAGTAGACATTTGGTAGAAAATGGGTGAGATTTACTAGTCTAAATCCTTGGTAAACAATATTTTCTTGAGAAAGAATCCATATAACCTCAAGATGGTGGATGGTGGTTTTATGGTTAAAAATTTAAATTCTTTCAATAAGATTATGACATCATTGCACTTTTTTGGTGTGAATATGGAGGATAATTAGCATATAAATTTATTGTGATATTTACTAGATTCATGGGACTACCTTGATATGGCTATTAGTATAACTGACATCAAATTTAAAATGGAAGACGTGGTGGTATGTTTACTTCTAAAGAGATTTGAATAAAGACATTCGCATTTACTAAGGAGGCCTTATATACTCATATAAGATAGAAAGATAAAGGTAAGAAGAGGTACAATAAGTGAGGCAAGTATATATCCAAACCCCATGGGAGATCAAAATCACCTTGTAAAACCAAGGCAAAATGTTGGAGTTTGGCAAGCCTAACCATTTTAGAAGAAACTAAAAGGAGACGAAAAATAAGAATAGTGATCAATGGAAAGTTCAAAAAATGCTCCCAAGATGATGGTTATGGCTTTTTCATGGCCTTGGCTACACATTCATTAGATGGCACATGATTGATAAACGTTGGTGCCTCTTTCCACATGACATCACATTACATTTGGTTCTCAAAATATGAAGAATATGATGATGGAAAGGTTGTGTTAGAGATGACTATCATCTAAATATTTTTGGCTATAGGAGAGTCTTGATTTGATTCTTTGATGGGTGGGTCAAGGGGATTAATTGTGTACTACATATCCCTAGTCTAGAATGGGACCTATTTTTTTAAGTAAACTTAATGGTTCAAGTATGTATGTTTTTTTCTTGAGTGGAGGGTGTAGGATGTTGAGGGGTTATTATGCTTTCTAAGGGTGTCCATATGTGTGCCTTATTTTAGCTAGATACACAAATAGTTTAGTGCAATAGCTTTTCTATTCTTGAAGTGAAGAGATCTATAAAAATTTCACCTTTCCTATTAGAACTAATAGTAAAGAGAAGTGTTGCACCCACTTTTGATAGTCATGCTTTCTAGGTGCCTAAGGGTGCACATGCTTTTGATAGTATGAACTTACACTCAAACTCACACTAAAGTAGAAAGTCTATATCAAGAGGGGTCCAAATGTTGAAGATATATGATGATTAAGGATCTAAGGGGAGTGCACAAGCCCCCAAGATCTAAGATCCCATGACAAACCAACATAAGCACAAAGGAATGCACATGTATGAAATCCAACAAGACAACATACAAAAACATGAATCATACACGATGAAAATGCATGGCATGATGGAGCATAAAGATGATGATGAAATGAAACAAACATGATGTATACTATATAGGTCCACTATATAAATTGAACCAAGTGCACCAAATTATATACGGGTTTTGGTGGCCAAGATCTGGGTCATAAGGCTCCAATTAATTATGCATATAGAACCACATCTCTCTTTTTCAAACTACCCTCCATATAGGTAAGTGGTCTTGTTTATAAGATGACACCTTTACCACATTAAGGTTACCATTAAAACCCACTATGCTAGTGAATGTTCCTCTATGATCCACCACCAAGGAAAATTCCTTTTAGTTACATCATTCACAACATTTATTGACAAATCTTAAAGCTCAATTATCGATGTAAAAACTAATCCACAAAGCTTTGTTAGTGGTGCAGGAGCACCATCACCCTATTGTCAAACTTTGATCATTTGAAGTTGATCATTTGTTGAGTTAGGGGTAATATAGGATGTTTGGAGTCAATATATACTAAATAAGGTCTTTTAAGACCGTATTTTATGTAATAGGTTGATATTGTGTCTTAGAAGTCAAGTTATTAAAAAGGATTGCACAAAAAACTCAAATATTGTTAAGTGCAAACAAAGTGCTAAAATGTTGTTTTGAAGAGTCTTTAAAGTTTAAAAGGAATTTATGCCCGTTGGGGAAGGTGGAAATGTTTGTAAAATATATTTAAATCCTTTCAAGGCTCGAACAATGGTTGTTGAACATTACTTTGAAGATTTCATATGAATAGAATGTCTATTTTTCTGATAAATCTCTATTTTTTCTAATTTTCTGAACTTGACTCTTTCTGTACAGACCCGTACAGCCTTCCATTGACATAAAACTTGTTGGATGTGGTAGATATATGCATTGTCTTTCAAATAAATCTATTTTGAGCCTCTAACACCGAGTTTTGCAGGAGTAATCTTCAATTTTTTGAGAGTGCCTGTTTGTGGCCAGTCAAGGGTTTGCATAAGATTTAAATCATGAAATGACCATCCCACCTACTATTGTGACTTGTTACTCGGTGGGATGGCTTTCTACTTGTTAGGATAGGGTTTCTTTTTTTTTTACTATTGTGGAATAAGTTTAAGCCTGATAGGATGGTGTTCTTGGTCTGAAACAAGCAATTTTCCATGTGAAATTGATGTACCATGGTGGGAATTTGAAGAATTGTCAAAGGAATGGTCTATGTAATGAACTTTTGACCTTGTTCAAGGTCCATGGGATGTGTTTGATGCATTCATTGGTTCTAGAAGGGCTTGGGTATATGAGTTTCAATAAACCCTCATAAAAAGTGCACAAAATAAGGGTTTTTGGGTTTTGAGTGGATTTGACAGTACAAGTAGAATCTAATTGTGGATTTTGTGGTTTTTGGGCATTTTAATTGATTCCCCAAGGTTTTAGAGGGTACTTTCTTTGAAAAAGAGGCCTATTTCTTTAGGTTTTTCCACAATACGGGTATTGGATCTCAATGTTGGTCCAAAAGAGTTGATGCTGGGGTTTACATATGTTTTATAAATTTGAAATGGGTATATAAATCCACAATTTTTTTTCCAAGTGTTTTGGAAGGTATTGGAGTTAAAAGCCAAATACTAGGTTGCACTACTACAAGGTTACATGGGTGAAAGTGAGAAATTATGCTCCTAATTTTTTTCTAACCTTGAGGATTGTTTGAATTACTTTAATAGGCCTTTTTAATCTTGTTAGATTCCTCTTGAAGGCAGGTTTTCTCTTTGAATGAGTTGGATCCTCCTGGGTTTGCATCAAAGTGGTATCAGAGCTCAGTAGATCTTGTGTTGGTATTTTGAATTGGTTTTGTAGGTAGGTGAAGAGAGGATTGAGAAAATTCCTCCTAAAGGGAATGTTGTTGCAAGGAAGATTGATAACCATGACAAGGAGATAGAAGCCTTGAAAAGAGAGATGGTTGCTTGGAAGGCAAAGAAAAGACTGGAAGAGGATGAAAGTGAAACTGAAGAAGAGAAGACTTCCAGTGAAGAGGAAGAGATGGATCTAGATTATGTAAGAATGGTGAAGCTTTTGAAGGCTATGAAGAAGGATTGGCATGGAAAAATGGACGCGCCTATGTATGGAGGAAAACTTGACAGCAAAGAGCTCTTGGATTGGATAGGGGCTTTGGAGAACTACTTTGAGAGTGAAGAGGTTGATGAAGAGCACAAGGTGAAGAATGCAAAAACAAAACTGAAAGGACATGCTTTGTTGTGGTGGAATTTTGTGCAAGAGGAAAGGGAGAGGCAAGGGAAGAACAAGATCACTTATTGGGAGAGGATAAAGACCAAATTGAAAGGTAAATTTCTTCCTTGTGATTACAATGTTCAGTTACTTAAAAGGTTGCAAAATCTTAGACAAAAGGATTTAGATGTGCAAGCATATACTAAAGAATTTTATAGGCTAAGCGTGAGAACTAAACATGAAGAAGATGAGGAAGAAATGGTTGCTAGGTACTTGAATGGTTTGAGGTATAACATCCAGGATGAGATCAGCTTGTTGGCACCTAAATCAATTGAACAATGCTTCCAAATGGCCATGAGGGCAGAAGAAGACAAGAGAAGGCAACAAGAGGAAGAGGCAACACTTCCAAGGGTAGAGGCACCACTTCAACATCAAGGTAGCCTAAGGAAGACCGTGAAGATGTTGAGAAGAACAAAGAACAAGCTCCTGAAGCAAGAGGAGGACGGAGAGTTGGAAGAACTAATTTCAGACTGTAGACATGTAAAATTGACTTAACACTTATCACAAATTCAAAATGTCTCTAAATGACCCCAAAATGACTCGGAACATTTCCGAAATGACTCAGAACAACTCTGAAATGACTTGGAACAACTCTGAATCAACTTGGAACGTCTTGGAACGACTCAAAACAACTTGAAACGACCTCGAAATGACTCAAACAACTCTCAATCAACTTGGAACAACCTCAAAATGACTCAAACCAACTTTGAATCAACTCAAAACATCTCAGAATGACTCCAGATCGACTCAGAACAACTCTAAATCAACCCAAAACGCCTCGGAATGACCCCAAAACGACTCGAAACAACTATGAATCAACCCAAACCATCTTGGAACAATCCTGAAACAACTCAGAACAACTCAGAATCAACTCAAAATATCTTTGAATTAACTTGGAACATCTCGAAATCATCCCACGACATCTCACAACGCATCAAACTGCATCAAACGACATTCAAAACCCTAATTTCCTCTATTAATTGAATAATACAACATTATTTGATTAATTCACATTTCATCATTCTCAACAAATTGAATAAATATTGTTTATTTAATAAAGTCTTGAAAAACTATAATTCTACTATTAATCGAATAATACAATGTTATTTGATTAATTCACATTTCATCATTTCGACTAATTAAATAAATTACCTTTATTTAATCAAGTCCTAATCTTACCGAATTTTGTCTTGATTAGTCAAACGACATCGATTATATGATTGTCACTAATCCACCTTATTCCTAAAAATTAATTGAATTATTAATCATAATAATTTAATTATCACATTTCCCTCCAAAATTTGAATAATTGAATCAAATCAAATCAAACTATTCAAATTGGAAAAAATCAAAATCAAATTGGAATGAATGAATTAATTTAATTAATTAATTAATATTCCTCACCCACTTTTTGATTGATGAAATCATGGATTGCTAACTAAGCAATCTATTTTGCTAACAAAGCAATCAATCCTACTAACTCAACCCTAACTGATCAATCAATTGCTAACTAAGCAATCAAAATCCTAACTAGCCAATCTATTCTTCAATCACCCTAATTGTGCAATCAACTTTGCACAATTCCCTCATGTTTAAATCCTCTCAACTCCTTTTAACCATTGATCTGGATTTTCTCCAATGTGATCTCGACTGTCGATTTGAAATTGCTTTTTCTATATAACAAGACTTTCTCTTCACAAGCAAGGATCAAAATTTCAACTTACCTTATTCAACGAAGTGCTATCAAGATCACCATTGAAAGAGCTTCATCATTTCTTCAAGAACAAGCATCGATCATCAAGATTTTGTGTACAAGCAATGGAGACTTTACAGTGATACGAACAACCCAACATCATGCAAATACACTCCAAAATGGGATGGTAATATTTTCTTGTGTTGTTTGAATTCGTTTTGTTAATCTTAGGATCTAATTTCATTCAAATAGCTTAGAATTGTTCATTTCACGAGTGATGGAATAGGATAGGTTAAGTGTTTTGAATTAGATTAGTTTCTGATTTCGTATTATCGTTTTCCTAATGGATTCCTTCCCCCTCACACACAGACAAAGGAGAGATTTCAATGAGTTTGCAAGTAGGTGTTATAGGTGCAATGAATTTGGACACCCATCTTTCAAGTGTCCTCAAAATCAAAGTTCAACTTCAAGTGGTGATAGAAGGAGTGAAAGAATAACACAACTGATCCAAGAAGAAGAGTGTGAAAGTTCAAGCAGACCTACAAATCCAGAGGTGGGAGAAGAACTCATGATGAGAAGGACCTTGTTGCAAGCACCAAAAGAGGAAGATTTGAGTCAAAGAAGGAGTCTCTTTAGAACCTCATGCAAATGCAAAGGTAAAGTGTGCCAAGTTGTTATTGATTCAGGTTCTCAGGATAATATGGTATCTAGGGAGATGGTAGACAAGTTAAATTTAGAAAAGACACCTCATGTAGTACCTTTCAAAGTTTCTTGGATGAATGATAGTCAAACCTTAGTGGTGAATGAGCAAGCCTATGTGGATTTCCAGATTGGGGAGTACAATGATAGGGTCTTATGTGATATATTTCCAATGGATTGTTCCATTTTCTCTTGGGGAGGCCATGGAAATTTGATAGAAGATCCATGTATGATGGTTGGGAAAACACCTATACAATATGGAAGGATGATGAGAGTTTCAAAATAACTCCTTTGCAGGGTAGTGCAAGAGATAAAGGAAAAACCAAGGTTGTTATTTTTGGAAATATGGAACCTATAAAAGTTATGAAAGAGCACAGACATTTTGATGTTGTTAACTATCCTAAGACTGAAAATGCAAAGGTAGCAGATGAGGTGGCAAAAACAAGGGTAAAATGTGATTTGATAGGGAGTAAAGAAGGTGTGATGATTGGGACCATTGTATGTCCTTTGGTAAGCCATAAAGGTGAAGGTACAAATACAAAGGTTGTCAAATTAGGAGGTACAAGAGTACAAAGGTTTGATGAGACAGTGATAAGAAAGGTTAGAGGGACAGTGAAGACAAGACAAGAAGAACAGGGCAGTGAGAAAACTTGCAAGCAAGGAAGAGATTTAGGAAAGAAGTTAGTACATAAGACTACTAACTCTTGTTTGTATGCAGGTACAAGTGCAGGGAAACCAACAGATATAGGACAAAGAGTGAAAGGACAGACATCAGGTCTGAATATGAAAGCACAGTCACTTTTTAATGTAAATACAGTCCAAAGTGCAGGGAAACATGGGGGACAGAGCATGGTACAATGGAAAGCATTTATGATAAATATATCTAAGTGAAGCTTGGAGGAGTTGGTATAATCCATAACTCATGTGGCATGAGTCTTTTCTTGTGGGGGTGTATGGTGCAGGAGCACCATCACCCTATTTTCAAACTTTGATCATTTGTTGAGTTAGGGGTAATATAGGATGTTTGCAATCAATATATACTAAATAAGGTCTTTGAAGACCATATTTTATGTAATAGGTTGATATTGTGTCTTGGGAGTCAAGTTATTAAAAAGGATTGCACAAAAAACTCAAATATTGTTAAGTGCAAACAAAGTGCTAAAATGTTGTTTTGAAGAGTCTTTAAAGTTTAAAAGGCAGTTATTCTCGTTGGGGAAGGTGGAAATGTTTTTAAAAGCTATTTAAATCCTTCCAAGGCTTGAACAATGGTTGTTGAACATTACTTTGAAGATTTCATATGAATAGAATGTCCATTTTGCTGATAAATCTCTATTTTTTCTAATTTTTTGAACTTGAATCTTCCTGTACGAACCTGTACAACCTGCCATTGACATAAGACTTATTTTATGTGGTAGATATATGCATTATATTTCAATTGCATCTATTTTGAGCCTCTAACATTGGGTTTTGCAGGAGTAATCTTCAATTTTCTAAGATTGCCTATTTGTGGCCTGTCAAGGGTTTGCATAAGATTTAAATCATGAAATGACCATCCCACCTATTGTTGTGACTTGTTGATTTTTGGGATGGCTTTCTACTTGTTAGGATAGGGTTTCTTTTTGTTTTGAATATTGTGGAATAAATTTAAGCCTAATAGGATGGTGTTCTTGGTCTGAAACAAGCACTTTTCCATGTGAAATTGATGTACCATGGTGGGAATTTGAAGAATTGTCAAAGGAATGGTCTATATAATGAACTTTTGACCTTGTGTAGGGTCCATGGGATGTGTTTGATGCATTCATTGGGTTTGGAAAGGATTGGGTATGTGAGTTTCAATAAACCCTCATAAAAAGTGCACAAAATAAGGGTTTTTGGGTTTGGAGTGGATTTGGCCGTACAAGTGGAATCTAATTATGGATTATGTGGTTTTTGGGATTTTAATTGCTGCACCAAGGTTTTAGAGGGTTTGGTGTAGTTTATAGGGTACTTTCTTTGAAAAAGAGGCCTGTTTCACTAGGTTTTTCCATGGTAGGGGTATTGGATCTCAATGTTGGTCCAAAAGAGTTGATGTTGGGGTTTACATATGTTTTGTAAATTTGAAATGGGTATTTGAATCCACCATTTTTTTTCCAATTTTTTTGGAAGGTATTGGAGTTAAAGGCCAAATACTAGGTTTGCACTACTACAAGGTTACATGGGTGAAAGTGAGAAATTATGCTCCTGATTGTTGTCTAATCTTGAGGATTGTTTGAATTGATTTAATAGTCCTTTTTAATCTTTTTAGATGCCTCTTGAAGGTAGGTTGACTCTTTGAATGAGTTGGAGCCTCTTGGGTCTGCATCAGTTAGATAGGTCCAATCCATAAGTAACATAATGTGATGTCACTTGAGATCAACAAAATTTACCACACCACCTTGACCTTTCTCCGTTGTTAAAATATATAACAATTAACCATATGATAACACATTACTAAAATAAAAACTAATAAACTTAATCCTCTAAATACAAATAATGCTTGGAGGGGTAAATATTTGTAAAAGAACCCACACCATGAATTTGTGGTTTGAGTTCATCAAATCCCTTACACTTTATGAGATACAATTCATGGGGCAAGAGATTTTGTGGATATTTCCTTATTCCAACAATTACAATATCTTATGTTCACATCTGTTCTAGAGAAAAGGAGAGGTCTTTATAATTGCATCTAATTTCATTTCTATCTAAGATTGAAGGACAACTTCACGAGTAGGAAAAAATATGGCTAAACCAATGGAAATATTTAGTTATGGAAGCATTAAAATATGGCTAAACCAATGGAAATCTTTAGTTATGGAAGCATTATTATATAATGTCATGGTTGAAGCCAAACAAAGACATGAAAAATGCATGAAGAATATTATCATGTATTAATTGATATTGTATATATGTACAAAAATATATAGAGACTATGAAGAGAAGTAAGGTCCCATGATCAGGTAGTGAAAAGATGCATACACTTGATTTATCAAAGGTACTCTAGAGTAAAAATAGGTCAAGTCACAAAATATGGAAAGGGTTATTGGTGAACTTAAAGACTATAAAATGTACAATAATGTGTATTTATATTATAAGACATCATCCAAGCCTTCCACAATATGCCAACAAGTGTTGTGCACATATGGTGTGCTTTCTATGTGGCTTGGATTGTGTCATATCTTGGATGTGTATGATGATAGTTGGTTAGACAATCATGCAAAGTAAATATGACTATATATTGAACATCTAGGGATTGAACTAAATGTAGTGTATAAATGCATCTTCTATCCATTTTCAAGTTAGTGGAAAGATTATAGGAATTGGTAATACAACTAAGTAGAATTATAGACTCCTAAAGTGTGATAAGTGATTGATGAGTGTGCATGTAGTTTTTTTATACATATTTATCTAGAGCTATTATGAATGGTATTTGCATATATGTGTACAAAGACATTATATTGTAGTCTTGTTCCTATACAAGATATATTGGTGTTGAGTTGTGTGTGCAAGAAAATATTATGACATGAGACAAGCTTAAGTTGTTCCAATGTGTAGGAGTGTAAGTTACATAGAATTACACATGGACCAATCACCATTTCTTATAGAGAAACACACTATTACATTTGGTGCGAAAATCAAGAAATTAGTTAGAAATTAATCAACAAAATCATTGGTCATATTGGATCATTACATAATTGTGTCTAGATCATTTTTCCTTTCTTGTAAAGTGACAATCCATGTTACAGTAAAAATACATGAAGGTTTAGCATAGAAAGTAGGACTAGTTACACCCTTTCTTGTAGATCGGCTTGATGATGCATGTGCTTTCTGGTGACTTGCAAATGTGAAGTTGAAAAGATTTTATGAAGCTCAAGAATTAATGAAGATCGAAAGTTATCAAGCTTCTACTTAGGAACTAGTGAAGGCCTTAAGTGCATTGACATAGAGTAGTTTTAATTGTGGTCTTGATTATGCATGACTGTAGATGTCAAGTGTAACATGCCCCAAATTTACCCAACAATTTTTACCTAAGTTTTAACTTACAGAGTAAATAACAGAAGTCCTCAAGTACATGGACATAATTTTTTTTTCCTTTTGATTATCATAAATGCGCATTGCATATATCATTACATGAATAAATTAAACATTACATAATTTCCAATAAATGAAATTTATATTTCAAATAAATTTTATAAATGTTCAATATCATAAATATATACATATCATAACTCACAAGATTTTAGTGGTTCAGTGGTTGAAGTGTCCACCTATGGATCTCACTTCTAGTCAAGGTGTCCACCTATGGATCACACTCCTGTTTCGTAAGACTTGGCAGCTAACTGCAAGAGGGAGAGCATCATCCAAGTGCTTTTCCTCCAACCACATACTTAAGTGATCCCCCACACATCTTCCTAATCGATAAGATAGCCCTACCCTTCAACAAAGAGTTTAGTATGAAAACCACAAATAATGCACATTTGAGTATTTGGTGTTGTGTCCTACATATATAGTACAACCATACAAAGGATTCCCTCCTATTATCAAGACACTACTAACTAGTGTACAATCTTGGATCATAGTGAATCAACAAGGCATAAGCAGTGGCTTTTACACCTACTTTGGCCAAAGATTCCACATATATACAATCACTCAGTACTTTGAGCGAAGTTGTATGTTCACCCACCCTTACTTGACTTGAAACTATAATGACCATTGAACCTTAAAAGTTACATTCATAATCAAGGTTTAACAAAAGTGATAACACACTAATAGTAACATCATAGACCTTAAAGGCTTGACACGATCACTAGATTACCCTTTTCCATACTTATAAGGTTTGCCCCAAAACTCACAATCACAAGCAAGGTTCCATTCAAAGTGATGACACACAAATATTAAATTAATAGACCAAATAGGTTTAACACAATCTCTTGAATACCCAATTACATACTTGTAGCACTTTGGGTTTGGCTACAACCTCTTATTCAAGTTCTTTCTTTTAAATCATGGAAGTAAATAATCCCTTACTTAATACACAATTAGATAATACTAATGACTCTGCATCACCAACTAGACACATTTGGTCTTAATCTAAAACACTATCAATATGTCAACATGCATAATAATTCAAAATTAAACTTGATTCAAGAAGATTACTTCTTCATATTAATTTTTAGACTCTTGGTTGCCATATCTAGTATGGCTCCATACTTCTAGGACACCATAACCAATCTAGTTATCCTTGACATCAAATAACATATAAAGTCTTATGTTTATAATAATATCCCATAATATGCCAATATAATAAGCTATTAACTTCTAATAATTCATCTAAGAACCTTTTGACTAATCTCTAATTCCCTCATGGTTCTTTCCAAGTTATCCTTTGTATCATCTATACATAGCACCTACATAAACAAACATATACCCTTTCTCTCATTATGACACATATATTCGCATATCTAAATGTATGACAAGTTTCTATCTAATTTGGAGGACATTTCTAGCTTGAGAGGAGTCTGTGCTTCTGCACCTTAAATTCCCCTCGCATTATGGCTTTGGGTTGCCAAGACATAAATTCCTCTTCTTTAAGGTTAGAGTACCATGAATATGTATTGATAGACTCTAGGTCAAATGTATAAGATAATATCAATCAAAAGATAATTAGGACATATTTATGTATTCTAACTCTATTGTTGAAAAATGACATAAACTTCTATTCAAGTGCATACCCTAACCCTAGGGAATAACTTACCCTTTTTACATAAGGAATAAATCCATTTGAGAATGTAAGTTCCCTACTCAAAGCAATCCATCCAACACACAGGTAGTCATATCATAGTATCATCCAACATAGTCCTATTACGACTCTAAGTCATTTTGTTGCAAACAACATAGTTATTCAAGCAATATATACCCATTATTATAATATTATAACAATCAATAATTCTTTGATAACTTCACTTTTCAACGTATATAATTATGATAAACTCATATCACACTCTATATAGATTCTCTAATTCAGCTTCATGAAAATTAATGAAAACTTAAGCATCCATATCTATCTATTAGTAAGAGAATACCTATAATGATAACACAATAATTTCCAAACAAAACTCACTCAATTTTAGAATATTAGTTAGAGAAATGGAAGAAGAATAACAATCATGCCTAGAAAACATAGCTTCCAATAAAAATACTTGCAAACCTATGCTCAATGCAATGGTTCTCCTTGTTGTTTCTATGTACTCAGCTCCACAACCAACTTCTTCTTACTCACAAAATCACATTGCTATAATGCTCTCACTCACTCAAAAATTCTACCCTCTCATAGAATGATCTCTAGAATGCACTCAAAAACATAGCAAAATAACTTAGCAAAAATGTTCTCAATCCGAATGGATAGCCAAATGGTAAAATGCACCTCTCTATATATAAGAAATTATTTCTAAATCATGAAATAAATAAGTAAATTCCATCAATCTTAAAATAATTCTTACCTTGTAGCACAACCCTCTGCAATCTAGTCCTTCGTGAACCTTGCACTGAGTGACCCTGCTATTGCATTGGAAGAACTTGCATGTTTCAAGTAAAATTTCTCCCTTGAGATCTATACATCATAAGTACATTAATAACGACTCAATATGTATATCATAAGTACAATAGTGATTGGATCATACATGACACGTATACCACAGTGACTAGAAAAACACATTCATATTGTCTAACACACACTTGCCCTTAGTGCAACCCAATTAGAAAAGGAATGTCAGTGCATTGCACACTACATTATGGGTCCCATCCTTTCCTTTAGACTTCTACACCATCAGACAAATCAAAAACCAAGAACGACCATAGCTAGTACTAATGTTCATCTTGAGCATAGTAATGCTCCTAGACACCTATCAATCTCGAGCATAATAGTACTGTTCCTAGCTATTTCTTTCCTTGATCATCCTAATTTGTTCTTCCATTTCAAACAACATTTACAGGCTAAGGCTAATCCTATTTCCTAGCTTATAGGAATTCAACCCTTCCTTTCGTATAATGTTTCAAATGGATCAAAATTTTGTTAACGAATGATGGGAATTATTGTAATAAAAATATTCTACAAATCCCTCAGGACTTGGTTAACCTTTTTGTTTGAGTAATTGTCTTAGGGTGATAAGCTAAACTTATATTAATTTGAATTTCCAACAAGGTGATTGCAGTTTACTTGAAACCTTAACGTTACTTGTGTGTCCCTATTTGAGATAACCTTCTCGGGAACACCATGCAATCAAACACTTTTTTACACACATTTATAGTTATGACTGGTACCCCACCTGTCAAATTTCCCAATATGAAATTGGTTACCTTGGTGAGACTGTCTATCATTACCAAATAACATTATGTTGAATCCTTGACATAGGAAGATCAAAACTATACTAATCAGCTGCCACTTCCTCTTTGGAATTTCATGAGAATATAAAATTCATGTCGAGTGATGACATCCTATCTTCATCCTCTAGCACTCTGGACTACTTGCAACATCTCTCTCTTTGTTTCCTTCCAGAATTGTAGTGATTTCACATCAATCAATATTTTTTTCATTCCTGATTACCTTAATATGGCACCAATTAAACTTCATATCACACCTTATTCCCTAACTCAGTCTGGTACTTAGGTTCTTCCTCTGATTCTTGATAGTCCATTTGTATTAAATGAAATATCTTCCTTGGAATTATGCCACATTTGATTCTTGAAAATATAATGAACTAGTGTCTCCTTCAACATTGGGGCATCCAAAAATTATTTTTTCTTGCCCTATAAATAATTGATTTCAACGTCATAGTCTGATTTTAGCTCAAGCCATCTCCTCTAGTGAGCATTTAAATTGGTTGAGTAACAATTCTTTTTAGACCATGTTGGTTTTTTATTACCTCCAAAAGTTGTCCAAACATTTAATGCATACATAGTTACCAAGGATGAATGATTTATTACAACTCAAAATTATGTGGAGTATGGTTTCATTCTTAAATCTTCCATTTCCTAATTCATAAGCGATGATATTTCTTTGATTAAGTATACTACCTAACCTTTTTCCAAAGCATCAATGATAATCACAAATTGATCTTCCAAAATTAGAACTTTTAGAATTGTATTGTAGAATTACTTCTCTTTCCTTTGGTCAAAGGCAACTGACTTTGTCCTGACCATTCAAATCTTTCGATAATAGCTTCTCCAACAAACTTTTCATGGTCATAAGAAAATTTATAAGGTTTTTGGTCCAAGAACCATGTCTTATGGAGAAGTCAAAAGTTTTCTCATACTAGAAATACATCAGCAAACTCTATTGAACAAGGTACTTATCTACATCCGATCTTTTCTTGATCCTTATACTTCTCTTCTTCCCCTCAGTTTTTCCAAGACTTATTAAATCATCTTAAAATTTGAACTCTGATAATCATATATTTTCTCCAAATTGATCATATTAATTTAGCATTCTTCTTGTTGGTTTTCTGCAGTTGAACAACTGTTACTTTCCTTATCTTTCCCTTACTAGGTATATCTTGCAAATACTTTTTGTTTTCCAATTTACTTAATTATTCTTTTGATTTGGCAACATAGTTTCCTCCACATCCAACTTATCTCTGGAACATCTTCGAATGAGCTTTAAAGGAACTAAACACAAATTTACTTTCGTTGACAAACTTGTAAGTTCAACTTGAACTTCAACCATACAATGCTCTTCCTAAGCTTTTTTGTTCAGATAATTTATTTTATTACCCAAGTTTTTGCCTTGTAACCATCTTTTCTAAGAAATTTTCATCCAAAATTCTTGGTGATTTCATTCTCTTCATAACCTTAGACACTTCAAGGGTTATTTGGTTTATTTTACCATTTCAATTCTTAACTCCATATTGATCATGCCCATTTAGGTTGGTGGATCATGTCAGTTTTCATCTTTACCTTTGCGAGTTGTTTTCTTTTTTGAACCATTTCGGTCTCTGACCTTTACTCTAAGGTAGAAACTTTCATTCTTAATTTCAATTATTATTGGTAGATTTGAATCTCTTTTGGATCAAGATTGTTAGAAGGTTATCCTACCTCCTGGATACCTCCCTAGTTGGTTATGATTCACAATATGTCGAATTTTCTACTTCATCCGAAGTTTTTTAGTTTATGCTAACAAATAGTTTCTCCAATTAATCATTTGTATCAATAGACATAACATAACCTTCCTTCTTATCCCAAGTGAATTCCTTCCACAATCCAAGGGAATCTCTCTATGAGTTATTGATTTAGGAGTTTTAACCTCCAAGGATGATTCTTTCCTAGTCCCAAAGTTAGACAAGTTTCAGAAAAGTTGACTTCCTTACTATTTACCTTGTTCTCCTCCCTACCATTATGGCATAAGAACTTATTAACAAGTGATAATGTTTGTGAAAAACTTACATAATGAGCTCATACATCCAAGTTTTTGAACTTGGTAGCTCTGATACCACATGTAACATGCCCTAAATTTACCCAACAGTTTTTACCTAAGTTTTAACTTAAAAAGTAAATAACACAAGTCCTCAAGTACATGGACATAATTTTTTTCCTTTTCATTATCATAAATTCACATTGCATATATCATTACATGAATGAAGTAAGCATTACATAATTTCCAATAAATGAAATTCATCTTTCAAACATATTTTACAAATGATTCAATATCATAATCATATACATATCATAACTCACCAAAGTTCAGTGGTTCAGTGGTTGAAGTGTCCACCTATGGATCATGCTTCTATGCATGCTCATATGTACAAATGATCATATGTGCACCTATATTTATATGTATATCCAATACACAATATATAAACATCTCAAGCCCATCATAAGGATTTTAACACTATGACTCAAATTGAGAAAACAATCACAAGGAATCAAAGACATTTGCCCTAACATGTTCCTAACAACCCAAAAGGCTTTCAACATGGTTTAACACATACCGACACTGACTCAACAAGGTTTCCCTACCTGGTGCAATATGTGTGTGCAACTACATAGATGGTCATAATATTGGTTTCCATACCAACTTCCTCTCTCGAATGATACTCTCCCTCCCCCTTTGGAGGGTTCAAACCTATCTTGCATCCAACTTAGTGCAACAAGAACGAAGTTAAGTGATAACATGAAAATCATATTCATCATATATCATTTACATCATTAAAGCATTAAAAATCAATCTCATCATAATGCATATTCATGTATTTCTTTCATCGATTGAACATATTAAAGTCATAATATTATATTAGAAACATATTTACTTGCAAAAGTAAAAGTAATCTAGTAACTTAGAAATGGGGTGTAACATCAAGGGGAGCTTTACCTCATACTTTGATGTCAAAAAGAGAGGGTGTTGTTGAACCTGTGCATCCTTGTTTATAAAATTTGGTCTTTGTATGAAAAATATGGAGCATAAAGCAATGTATGGTGTTAGTATATATGATCTAGATTACCATTGCTAGGTCAAGAAGTGGCTCATTGGCTTAGAATGCTAAAGTTTTTGTGTGAATTTTTGTTGTGCATAACTAAGAGGCACTTTAATGTGGTTTTTTCCTAGAGTGGCATGAACCTGATGTAGTCAAATTAAGAGCTCAATGATTATAGTGAATTTTCGGAGGCTTCATGTGTTTCTTGTCTTGAGGAGAGTTGGGCACTTTTTATGTGTGTATGGATGTTGATTGTTGTGAGTGTAAATTTGCAAAGGCTAGCTTCTTATAAAATGTGTTTGGGGAGCAATCAAATGTTCTTATGTTATTGTAATGAGCATCAGGGTTTGTAGATCGCCTATTGAAGATACCCTTTTTATGTTGGCAACACAAAGGCAGACAACTGAAAGGGGGGGTGAATCAGTTGTCACATAAATTATACTTATTAAACTTATTCTCATATCTGATAAATAAACATGAAAGCATAAATCATCACCACATCAAAACACACATAACACCAAGATTTTTACATGGAAACCCTATTAATTGTGACAGGAAGGTTGGAGTGTGATAGGAGGATGAAGTGTGATAGGAGGATGGAATACTGTGACAGGAGGATGGAATACAACAACTAAGTGATGAAACATGAATGGAGTGCGACAGGAAGCTTTACCTAATGAAATATAGTATGAAAGGCACAACAGTTAACCTGCAATCGGGATGCACTCCTTGCTCCTTAAACCAAAGTTACTTTCCACAGAGAATTCATTGCAATTTGAATTAATCACACAGGATGTAATATTAATGATCCTTAACTTTGAACATAAATTAAACTAAGTCGTAATACTTTTGAAAACATACATTCAATAGAAATGAAATTGCACGACACAAAATATCTAAACTAATAAACCACAAAATGATCTCACCAAGCTTTCTGGTAGGGGGCCCTTCCTCTAGTCCACAGGGTGAGCAGATAAAACGAATTACTCTAACTCAATTTGCACACAATTTTCATCAAATACTCGTAAACAAGAGATATAATTGGTTTGCTTAAGTCTGTATATTATCTATTATTGATTTCCTCTAGATCATACATATATATACTTATTAGTTTGGTGAGTATCAAAACAAATCAAAACAATAAATCAGTAGTTTGTTATGGCCGCTGGCCAACAAACATAATAAACATAGTCTTTGGTTTGGCCGCATGCCACAAAACCATAATAGTCTCGAAATAGCTAGCTTAAAAATAGAGTATAGAGACAAAAACAAGTAATCTTCTAGTATGCTTAGTCCACGCATGCCTCCTGAGTCTTGTCCACATGGTCAGTTCCTTCCTTACATGAAGTTCCTGTAGCAAAATCAGTTGAAATACATTATTACCTCTAATGATTTTAGCACTTTAGGAAACATCCCTTCATCTTTAGAAACACATCAAACATATTTTATTTTCCTGATAATTAAATGGAAAAAAGGGACCTAGGGATAAGGAAATGGAAATGAAATAGAATGAAAAGGCCATAAAAGATTGAGCATATTTTACACCCAACATTTCCCTCCAACTTTAGGACTTTGCATGTCCTCAGGAAAACAATAAATACAAACCAGGTGAGGGTTTTATATGTGTAGTGGCTACATCCAGGCTACATTGTGGCTCCTTTGTTTCAACCTATGCCCTCCGTTGTGTGCTTGGTGCATCAAGTCCCTACAGTTGTGCCTTCAGTTGTTGATTTTCCTGTTGAAGCCGAAAGATGATTTGGAACAGTTGGTTGAAAGGAATGATTGGTTGGGCATCATTCTCTATTGGGGTTTTATCATGAAAGACAACAAGGGATTTCGAAACATCTTCATTAGTAGTAAATTCTTGTTCTTGTCGGGGTGGAGTAAAACATTTTGTAGAATTCACATTGTCTAGAGCATCTTCAAACTTATGAGGGCTTTTACCTATTTCACTCAGTAAAAAGTAATCATTAACCTTTGAACTTGCCCCACCGATGCCCTCTTGAATTGCCTCAAAGTGTTCCTCCCCTTCTAGGATATGCTCAACGTGACTCACATTATCATCCAGGGTTTGTTCACTATACGAGACTTTCTCAGGAAGAACACCTCCACCCTCTTTATATGCCCTTTCTATGGTGATCCGAAGGGTTTCATCCCTTCAAAAATTTGCACAATCAGGGTGATTTTCATCTTCAATTCTATATTTTTTAGTGTGTACTTGTAGGCTAGAGACCCCTTCATCGGGGCATACATTTAGTTGCTCAAAGGTCTATGTATTCTCAAGAGGAGGATTTTCCTTTTGGCTCTGTGCTTCCTGTTGCTTCACTTTTTGTCGTCTCTGGTGTCTAAGTTCTTTGGAAACTTTCCCTTTTTCTTTATCAGGGGGTTTAGTGGCTATAACCTCTACTATTGTGGCAGAGTGAGCTACTTCTACAAGCTTGTCTAACCAACTGGAAGTCCTTCTTGTGGTTTTCCTAATGGGAGGTGTAGGGTTCTTCAATTGTGGAGTGGAATAAGTAGTAGGACTGATTTTCGGCTTTTTAGAAGGTTTATCAACAAAGGTTTCTTTTGATTTCTTCTTCCCAGAGGATTCACAAACTAGGGTTTTTGTTTCTTTCCTTGGAGGGATTTCAACAAGTTCTATAGTTACAAAATTCGAAAAGGTATCCCATTCAAGATGGGGATTTGCAGAGTGGAGGCCATGTATAATGAGGAGCTTAATTAAGCCATGGTGTGCATGAACATATGCATACCGTCCTTCACAAGTAATATATTGTATCAAGAATTTTTCTACCACGTCCCATGGAGCAGGAAGAGACTCTCATGTGTTGCCCTGGCCTTGCACAAATCATACAGACTCCCCTCATTGCAGGAATTGCTTGCGGTGAATCTTGAGATTTGTAACCTTTGATGAGGAATTGGGAAAGAATAAATCTCTAGTATGGGGAAGTCCAGTCACTGTTGCAACTGTGTGTACTGTTATAGGAAACTCCAAACCCCTTAGAGTGACACTATTCTTGTGAAACCTTGCAGCGAATTCCACGCCCACCATTTCATCAAAGCCACAGAGTTGCTTAAAGTATGTTGTCTAGGCAACATGCTAAAAAATATTTTATGCCTCTGTACTAGCAATCATCTTTTTCATGGACAACGGTTCATTCCTTTTGTGGTCGCCCCCCATCAAGTCGAGTTGCGACAGGAGCTTTGAAAATGAAAATGGCTATAGTAATTACTAGGATAGGTAAATGGGAATGGTTTTAACAGAGGTTATTGATGGTAAGTAATGGGTAATAATAGGTGTAATGTCCATATGAAGTGGCACATGATAGGTAAGGTTCGGTCGGCTCAACAAATGATGGTTAAAGAGCCCATACCCCCCAGCTTAATAGTGAACCATCTTGGTGTCGCCAAACAATTACAAAAAAAAAAAAAAACATTTAATATGCTTAAAAAGATAAAAGAATACTTCCCTAGTACCATAAAGTACAAGGTGAATGACCGGCGATGTGATGGTGGAGGAACGACAACATACGAAACGAGTTGAAGATGACATCGAGGCAACCCGAGAGAGATCCGTAATAATGAAAAGATCGACATTTAGGAGATGGGAGGAATGCCACCACCGTAAAAGAAAAGACAGAAGCGACAACTGCCAAGTGGAGAAATTGGCAGGTAATGGCAAGGCTGTGGGACCCACGTAGCTGAATCATTTTGTAGAAGCATGTAGAGCCCGACAACAGAAGCCAGAAAAAAGGTCCTACCACCAAACTGAGGCGGCACAAAGGGTCCATGAGCAGAGACAACGACAGGAATTGTAAGAAGCTATCGTCGCACCAAATAAGAGGTATCGACAAGAGAAATCGTTGGCCGCGTGATGTACATGTTTTGTTTTTTGTTTTTATTTCGAGAATAGACCGTTGATGACCCAATTTTTAGCCTATTACTGCCTAGAGGCATCGGTAACTTGATTTTCATCTCTAAGTTATTTGAGCAAGTAGTGTTTGCTAAAAATCAGTTTTCAAACGCCAACTGGCCAACAATGCCCGAAGGTTTTCGCTATTGGATCTTTTTTTATATAATATATATATATATACCTTTTTTATTGCTCAATCTTGAAGGAGGCCAAAAGGAACAACAATAAGTTCCTTTGCCACATCACAAAAGAAGGTTTCCTTTTAAAGAGGTTGCTTGTAGAGTCTCAAACGGTGCCCATTAACAAGAAAAGTCTATCGTTCAAAATCTACTGTGCACAGTCAAACGACACCATTGTCGTAGATGGTCTAAATTTCATAAGGGTCGAGCTAGCAAGTATGGAACTTCCCCTTAAATTCCTGGAATCGAGAGTCATAAAGTAATGCCCAATCCCCTGGTTGAAATGTCTGTGACCGAATGAAGCGGTCATGCCACTGCGCTCTCTATTTTTGTACCACCTTTGTATGGAAAAGACTCTTGACGCATTTCATCAAGTGAGTGGAGTTGAGAAAGTCTCTCCTTCTATGCTTCACTACGGCTCATCCCAAGTTGAAGGGAAGTGCATAGATTCTTCACTTCAAATTCAATTGGCAAGACAACCTTCTTGCCATAGACGAGCTCATACGGTGTTAGCCTGATGGTTGTTTTCCAAGTAGTGTGGTAGGCCCATACTGCTTCAGGAAGTCTTTCAGCCCAATCTTTCTTATGTATGGCAATGGTCTTCGTGAGAATATTCTCCAATTCTTTGTTGGTCACTTCCACTTGTCCATTGGCCTATGGGTGATATGGAGAGGACTTTTGATGCTTGATCTCGTATTCTTTGACCAATGCAGCAATCAACTCAGAAGTAAATTATGCTCCTTGGTCCGTGGTAATCTCCCTAGGCACACCAAACCTGGTAAAAATCTCAGAATACAAGAAGTTAGCAACCTTAGTATCCCTAGCATGTTTTAAGGCTACTACCTCTACCCATTTAGTGACATAATTTGTATAAACCAAAATATATTCCTTATTCTGAGAAGGAGGACTAATGGGTCCTACAAAATCTAACACCCACTTTTCAAATGGTTCTATAGATAACTGAGGGTGTAAAGGCATTTCATCAGACTGGGTAGGTCGTCCCATACGTTAACATTTATCACAATGTTGAACATAACGCTTACTATCCTTGTGGAGTGTGGGCCAGTAATAGTTAGTGGTTAAGATCTTCTAAGAGGTCCTATGGGCAGCAAAATGTCCTCTGCATGGTTCTGTACGGCATGCTTGCAGATGTCCAAAGACATCTTCTGGCGCACATCGATGTATGATATTGTCAAGGCTTCGGCGAAAGAGCATCCCATTAATCCACGTGTAATCACCATTGAGTCCCACCAACTTTTGACGTTCCCTTGGAGAGAAATGAGGTGGGAACCTACACGTAACCAAGTAGTTTTCCATGTTAGCGTACCATGGACTCTTTGCTAATATAGCAAAAAGGTGTTCATCTGAAAAGGCACCATCAACTGGAGTTGGTTCATATTCACGTTGTAGTCTAGAGAGAAAATTGGCCACCACATTCTCTCGCCCTGGTTTGTCGAGGATAGTAATATCAAACTCCTGTAGAAAAAGCAACCATCAAATCACTCGTCTTGTAACAATAGGTTTGTTCATTAAAAATCTAATAGCAGAATGATCCGTGTGCACAAAAAAATTATATCTAGTGATATAGTGGCGAAATTTATTTATTGCATAAACTATAGCCAAAAACTCTTTTTCAATGACAGTATAATTTACCTCTGCACTAGTAAAATTCTTACTAATATAATAAATAGCATAAAAGAGGGTGTCTTCCTTCTGTCCAAGGATGACTCCCATAGAAGTATCTGATGCATCGGTATGTATATGAAATGACAGTTCCCAATTGGGTCCTCGTAGCACAGGTGTTGTGATGAGCTTACCTTTGATCTCATCGAAGGCTTGCTGACATTCCATTGTCCATAAGAAATTTGCATCCTTTCCCAGTAACACAAAAAACGGTGAGGCAATCTTGCTGAAATTTTGAATAAACCTGCGATAATAACCAACACGTCCTAGAAAACTATGTACATCTTTTGGACAAGTAGGCACATGAAAGTCTTGAATAATCTTGATCTTTTTTAGATCTACCTCAATTCCTTTTTCAGAAATATAATGACCCAATACAATACCTTCAATCATTAAGATATGAAATTTTTCATGACTTAAGGAAAGATTAGTGTCAATACATCGTTTAAGTACTTTCTCAATATTTTCCTTAGCTTCGTCATAAGTGTTACGATAAACAGTAAAATCATCCATATACACTTCTACGCAATCATGAATTAAATCAACAAAAATGCTTAGAACAACTCGTTGGAAAGTAGCGGGTTCATTACACAGTCTGAAAGGTAAGACATTGTAGGAAAATATTCCCCATGGGTAGGTAAAAGTAGTTTTGTCTTGGTCTTCCGGGGCACTGTGGATTTGGTTATATCCACTAAACCCATCAAGAAAGGAGAACTTTTTCCTAGCTAAGGTGTCTAAGACTTGGTCAATGAAAGGAAGTGGGAAGTGATCTTTCTTAGTGGCCTTGTTAAGGGCCTTATAATCAACACATATTCACCACTTCCCATTCTTTTTAAGTACTATTACAAGTGGGGACACCCATTGGCTATCTGATATAGGGTAAATAAATCCTACATTGAGCAAATTTTGAAGTTCTTCCTTAACTATTTCTCGTAAAGCTGGGTTTAACCTTCTCTGGGGTTATCGCACAGGTCTACTCCCTGCCTCTATATAAATATGGTGTGTACAAGTAGCGAGATGAATACCTCTCATATCTTGATAATCCCAAGCAAAAGCTTCTTTATGGGCAGATAACATCTCAATGAGTTCTTTCAATTGGTAGGCATCTAATCCAGGATTGATGTTAAGCATTTTACCAGGTAAGATTTTAGTAGCTTGGGATTGTACAGGGGTATCTACAACAAGTAGTTGTGAATTAGTCGAGGATGGATCAACATTCTCAGACATAAAAAATGGACGGTATATACAATCGTGTGGTAATAATTGATGCAAAGTAATAAAGTGTTGAACAAACTGTGAACTACCTACTAATGGAAATTTTCCAAATGGATAGTTATCACTTATGCCCATAGGAAAGATCATTGTCTCAAGATCACTATCAACTAAATAACGATTCTGCAATAAATGATTAATAACAACATCTTCTGAAACCTCTTCAAATTCCCTACTTTGATCTATTGTCAGAATAGGTAGAGATTCTTCTACGTCGCTATCAATCCAGAAAGGATCCTTTGTTTCCAATAACGGTTGCGCTAGAGGGTATAGTGTTAACTGCTTTGTTTGCTCCCCATTTGAGATCACCATATTTCCAAACCTACAATCAATGAAGGCATTAGCAACAGCTAACCAAGGTCTTCCTAAAATCAGGGGGTATCCCCCCAGCTTAATCTTTGGTTGCAAAATCATAAAATTTGTTGGATATTCCCAAGACTCAATAGAAATAATGATGTCTTTGATCATACCTTTTGGTTTTATGAGGGAACAATCATCCATTTTCAAGACTGTTGGAGTAGGTCTTAGTCCTTGAAGGGCCAACCTCTCTTTAGTCATGTTAGTCATTACATTTATAACTGCTCCTAAATCCACAAGTGTATTTGGAATGGTTATGTCACCGATACATACCTTAATCATTGGACTACGGGATCCGCATACTTAGGGATTGAAATCTTTCCCAACATTAAATCTACAAGTTGTCCAATGACTTGGACTCTCTTGGGGTCCTGATTCTTCTGTTGCTTCCTCCCACAAAGTTCTTTAATTGCCTCGATGTACACAGGAATGTCTCAGATAGCCTGCAACAAAGGAATTTTAATGTTAACATTGCGTAATTCATTCATAAAATCAAAATCAGATTGAAATGTTTCCTGAAGTTTTGGTTGCTCTTGCAACCTATCTGGAAATGGAGGCTTTGGTTGCTCTTCTTCTAGCTCAATCAGATGGTCTTTTACTTCTATGATGGTTGGTCCTTGAAGGTTCTTCCTTGACCTTAAATTTACACCTTCAATTTCTAATGCATTGACAGGATAAGTCAAAAATCTTGTTACTTCATTATTATAAACTCGTTGAGTCACCTTATTGTTTGGATTGAGTGTTGGTTGTGCGAGCATTGGTGTGGCTTTTGGTGGTTGGGTCGAACTAGGAGGTTGATTGAATGGTAAGAGTTGTTGGGGTGGATTTATTGTTGGAGGTGGCAGATACGAGGGAAATGACTGATATTGTGGATAGGGTGGTGGTGGTGCTCGCCATGCTTGCCACAAGTGTGGAGTAGGCGGATATTGTTGTGACCACTGAGGGTAGTATGGAGGATGCTTCCCATTTCCATACCATCCAAATTGGTTTGGGAAGGGATTCTATTGAAAAGGATTTTGGGGTATGGCTTGGTAGTCTGGTGGGGGCATTTCTCTTGGTTGCCATTGTCTTCTTTGGGCCATAAAGTAAATAGGTTCATTTGTGTATTCTACCTTGGTCATCCCTACAGGAAGAGGTTTTAGAGTAGTGTCCCTATTGGCTTCTTCTAAAGAAGATATCTTTGTTCTATTATATGGACATTCCTCACTATTGTGCTTCTTTCGACAATTGGGGCAAAAGATAGCAAAGGATTTTTCAGCCTCCTGCTTTCTACAGGTATACAATGTATCTATCTATTTACCCATGTGACTCAATAAATCAGTTTTAAGTTCTTTGAGTAAATTACCTATCTTGCACTTGGTGATACCTGTTGAAGTTCCCATAGAATGCAACTTGCCTAGATAGTTCCTTCTCAAGGGCTAAGACCTAGAATAGTTCCTACAAATATCACAGATATCATCAAAGTCCATCTTAGAAATATTCCCTTTACCTATTAAATTTAATGCTTCCATGACATCATCTCTTATGCCTCTAACAAACAACATTTTAATGGTATCATCATTCAACCCTTGTTGATGAGATCGTTGAAGACTGAACATAAAGCGTTCAAGATAATCTTCCATAGACTCGTCTTCCTTTTGTGTCATATGAAAGAGTTCATTCCACTTTTCCTTGGTTTTATAGTATTCCTAGTACTTTTCCAAAAACAAATCCCTCATGACATTCCATGTCCTAATGTTCATGAGGTTCATAAACCAACACAGGGTTGCATCCTTCAATGTGGTTGGGAACAGTTTGAGCTTTTGCGCATCATTTTGATAATCATAATTTTTGCACAACACAAGAAATTCAAACAAAAACATGTCAGGATCCTCAGTAGAAAGGCCACAAAAAATAGGTAAAGCTGAATGAGGAATATTCTTCATAGGGGAATCTCACTCGGGATATGTGATAGGAAACTCAAAAGTAACTGGATTATTGTTGGCCAACACCCTATTACCGTTGTTTTCGTTGTTGTTGTTGTTATTACTATTATTATTGGGATCCATGACGTATAATTCCCAAGGAATAAAGTAGGTTCTAAATGGCTCTTGGGCTTCTTCTGAAAATGGACCAGCTTCTAGCCCATACGTTTCCTAGAAAATCTTTTCAACCTTTTTTCGCGATATTTCAGAAGAACTTGGACGGTTACCTATAGATGTCTCAATGGTAGTAGATTCTATGACACACTTCTCAAGATTGAGTTCGAGTAACTCTAAGGTTTGTACTTTAGTTTTCAAGTTCCCTTGTTGTGAGCTGCCTCCCTCAACTAATGTTTTTGGATTTTTTTTTTTTCTAATTGTATACTCCCTTTGTCCTTTTTAACAAATCTTCCTCTACTATCTCTACTATGATTCATGCACCTAAATGACTTATAACAAATCAAACTAAGGGTAATTACCCAAACGAGGTCGATTGTCACGTAGGATTTCTCCTTAGCGCAATGCTCCTATCTTAGTTCAGTAGGCTGACAGGCCTTTAACACCATTCCTCGGCAACGACACCAAAATGATTGGATTAAAATGTAGGCTAATCTTTATCCTTATAATCTATCTTCTATTTAGAAAACAGGTTTGGGCTAATCTTCGGGAATTTCACAATGGTTTCCTCAGTTTATCCTTCAAGTATCAATCTGGGGGCATAAGCTTGTGAATAGTGTTGCGACAATCTACCTAAGGGCTGAAACTAATGAACTAAGGGGGGATGAATGCATCTAAGAATTTAAAACACACTTCTTAATTCAAAATTCAAAAGCACTCTTTGTAAATGAAATTATTTCCTACTTCAACTAATCTATCTATTAATCAAGCTTGAATAATATTATGATATACACTTTTTAGTACAAATATTAACAACAACCTTTATAATGAAGAAAGAAAGAATTCAAATGCCAATGATGTATTGAAAGAATGCAGGCGACAGGAAGTTTAATTGCAACAGGAGGTTGGAGTGCAACAGGAAGATGAAGTGCGATAGGAGGATGGAATACAACAACAGAGCGATGAAACGTGAATGGAGTGCTACAAGAAGCTTTACATAATAAATACAGTATGAAAGGCACAATGGTTAACCTGCAATCGGGACACACTCCCTGATCCTCAAACCAGAGTTACTTTCCACAGAGAATTCATTGCAATCAAATTAGTCACACAGGCTATAATATTAATGATCCTTAACTTTGAACAGAGATTAAACTAAGTCACAATACTTCTGAAAACATACATTCAATAGAAATGAAATTGCATGACACACAAAAGATCTAAACTAATAAACCACAAAATGATCTGACCCAAGCTATCTGGGAGGGGACCCTTCCTCTAGTCCACAGGGTGAGCAGATAAAACGAATTACTCTAACTCAATCCGCACACAATTTTCATCAAATACTCATAAACAAGAGATATAATTGGTCTACTTAAGTCTGTATATTATCTATTATCGATTGCCTCTAGATCATACATATATATATTTACCAGTTTGGTGAGTATCAAAACAAATCAAAATGATAAAGCAATAGTTTGTTATGGTCGTTGGCCAACAAACATATTAAACATAGTCTTTGGTTTGGCCGCATGCCACAAACCCATAATAGTCTTGAAACAACTAGCTTAAAAACAAAGTATAGAGACAAAAACAAGTAATCTTCCAGCATGCTCAGTCCACGCGTGCCTACTGAGTCTTGTCCACATGGTCAGGTCCTTCCTTACATGAAGTTCCTGTAGCAAAATCAATCGAAATACATTATTACCTCAAATTATTTTAGCACTTTAGGAAACATCCCTTCATCTTTAGAAATGTATCAAACATATTTTATTTTCCTGATAATTATATGGCAAAAAGGGACCTAGGGATAAGGAAATGGAAATGAAATAGAAGGAAAATGCCATAAAAGATTGAGCATATTTTACACCCAACAACAACCTTAAAGACATTAATGCCAATAGTGTTAAAATAAATGACAACCACATATCAGCAATATCCAACATTTTATTGATTGGAAATGTGTAGGTGTTGTTTTTGATGATTGACAAGCAAAGAATAGAGTTTCTCTATCACAAAGCATAGTGTGGATTATTGTAAAATCTATTATGTGATTGACAATAAACGATGTGTGATTGTTGTTGATATGAGATTAACTTAATTCCTATGGTGAGATAAGTGATGCTTTGATATCAATAATTTTATTATTTGAGATAGGAGGACAACTTCACATGTAGGGAAAGTTATGGCTAAACTAGTGGAAATGGGTTTTCTTCAAATCAAAAGTTTTATTTGCATAAGAGTTCCTATATAATGTCACGGTTGAGGAAAAATGAGGCATGATAAATGCATGAAGATTATTATTCTATATTCATTGACACTTAATGTATGTACAAATAATATGCAAAGGCCATGGAAATGTTGGTTTTTTAGTTTATCATTTTTGTGACAACATAAAGCAAACAAGCGAATGAGGAAATCCTCTCTCCAAATTTACAATGGAAGTGATGAGGGTAAAATATGTCTTTATTTTTCCTTTGTATTTGCCTTTAAACCTTGCCATTTTATATTATTTTTTGTTTCTCCTGTCACCATTTGTTAATGAGCTAAAGATGTTTTATAAAATACAAGGAAAGATGAAAACCTATGAATATACCGAAATCCTTTGATTATTTATTGATTTTCTCTGTGATTTTGTAGCAGGGGATGCTTATGGATGGCGCATGGATAAGGGCATCGGTGGGATGGAGTTGAAGACCGTCCAAGAATCATTTGTTATTTTGATAAATGTGTGTTGAGATGTGTTTATGTGTTTTAAGTTATGTCATTTTGAAACAGTGCCAAAAGACTCCAAACTATTTTTTATTATCTTTTAAGGTTGTTGGCCACAGGCCGAAATAACCAAAGACTCTTCTATGTTTTTATTTTAGAAGTGGTTATAAGTTTGATCGGTCGATGATATCTATAAATATGTAAACTGAAAGTCAGTCGAGATAGATGATAATAATATTATTGCTACAAATCTTTGTTTTGTGACTTAAAATACTATGAAGTAATTTGAATGAATGTTGGTTAGCGTGGAGTAGCTTGTGTGTGTGTGAGATCCATCATCGATAGTTGAAGAAGGAAGGTCCCACTTCATCAACTACCTGGTGATTATTACAGTAGGATTGCATCATGCGGTAATAAGCGTTTAGTCTTACATTTATTTCTTTGTGATCAAACTAGTTTGCAATTATCTTTGATTACTATTAATGCATATGAACTTCATTCGCCAGATTGCATTCGATAAATATTAATTGGTTTGGTTATCAAATGTGCTTGAACAAAGTTTAGTGTGTTTCATTTATGTTCTGCCTTTTTATTACATTCTGTTATTTATGTGTAATAGTAATACTGTTTACTGTTTTCTGTTAATTGGTTTTTGTTGCAAACTGTGTGAATATAGGCTCCTATCACAAAATTGACAGGAGGACTAAGAGTCAGATTGTAGAATGACCTTAGATTAAACAATTGCATTCATCCACACTTGGTTTTCTAGGTTCATCTCTTAGGCAAACAACCCCAATATATTTCACAAGCCTACGCTCCCAGATTGACATTGAGGAGTAAACTGAGGAACTTGTAAAATTCTCGAAGTTTGATCTCAACCCATTCAAAATAAAATTACAAGGATAGCTATGCTCAAAATAACAACAATAGTTTAATCCAGTCATTTTGGCACCGTTGTCGGGGAAAGATATTAAAGTCTTGAAATCATAGCAAGCTAAGTTAGGACCAGTACGTCAAGAGGAAAGCCTATACAATTGTCAACTTTGTTAAGGTTAATACTCCTAATTTGTGTTGTTGTAAGTCATTTAGGTGCATGAATTATAGTAGGGATAGTAGAGGAAGATTCATTAGAAAAGAAAAGGGAAGCAATTCACAACCTGAGAAATTTAAATCAAAAACATGCATTAAGGGAACACAACCCAAAGAATTACAAAATAGGTCAAAGTCATCTGTTGAAGGAAGTAGTTCAACTCAAGAAATCAAAAGCTAAATTGTAGTCATTAGAGTTACCTAAACTCGATATTGAGAAGTGTGTCATAGAGTCTACTACCATTGAGACACCTGTAGGTACCTGTCCAAGTTCTTTCGAAGTATTGTGAAGAAAGGTTGAAAAGTTTTTTTAGGAATCTTACGGGCCGGAAGCTAGTCCATTATCAGAAACCCAAGAGCCATTCAAAACCTACTTTACCCCCTGGGCACTAGACGTCATGGATCCCAACAATTATAAAAACAACAACAACATCATCAACAACAACAACAATCATAATAGGGAATTGACCAACAATAATCTAGTTACCTTTGAGTTTCCAATCACACATCCCAAACAAGATGCCCCTATGAAGAACATTCCTCATTCTTCTTTTCCCATTTTTCATGGTCTTTCGATTGAGGATCCTGATATGTTTTTGTTTGAATTTGATGTGTTGTGCCACAACTATGATTATCAAAGTGATGCGCAAAATCTCAAACTGTTCCCAACCACATTAAAGGATGCAACCCTGCGATGGTTTATGAACCTCAGGAATATCAGAACATGGGAAGTCATGAGGGAATTATTCCTGACCAAGTACCAGGAGTATGCAAAACAAAGGAGGTTTGGGATGAAATCTTCTGCATGACACAAAAGGAAGATGAGTCTGTGGAGGACGACCTCGAACGCTTCATGTTTAGTCTTCAACAATCTCGCCAACATTGGCTAAATGAGGATGTTGTTAAAATGTTGTTTCTTAGAGGCATAAGAGATGATACTATGGAAGCATTAAATTTAATAAGTAAAGGGAATATATCCAAAATGGACTTTGACAATATCTGTGATATTTGCAGGAACTATTCAAGGTCTCAGCACTCAAGACAAAACTATCCAAGTAAGCCTTATGCCCCAACTAATGCAACAGGTATAACAAAGCGTGAAATAGGCAATTTACTTGAGGATCTTAAAATGGATTTTTTTAAATCATATGGGTAAACAGATAGACACTCTTTATACCCATAGGAAACAAGAGGAAGCCGAAAAGGCCTTGGCTGTGTTTTGTCCAACTTGTTGCAAGAAACATGGTAGTGAGGATTGCCCTTACAATAGGACAAACATTTCATCCTTAGAAGTCAGTAGAAGTTCTACCTTAAGGCCTCTTCCTATAGGTGTGCCTGATATGGAATATTCTGATTAAATTGTCTACTAAATGGCCCCTAGGTGACCTTTTCCACCTCGAGTAATGCACCCTAGCATGATGAATGATTATCTTGCTTTTGGACCCAACCAAACCAATTCTTTTTCTAATCAACCCAGATGGTATGGGGGTTGGCAACTGTTAGGGTTAGAGATGGAAAATATCTAACAATTAAATGCAGATTTAAATAATAAACAGAGAAACTAAAAACATACACAGAATAAATCTTAACACAGAGAATTTAACGTGGTTCACCCAATCCGGGCTACATCCACCAAACCGCAGCCATCCAATACTTTTATTATCCAGTATAAAACTTATTACAGTCTTGCGAATAATCACGTTTTTCATCATACTGTAATACCCATCCGAACCCCTTTTTAACAAGCTTAGAAGCTTCTAGATTTTTTTTGGGTTCTACAAAATTGGATTTTTCTTTTTTCATTGATTTTTCCCTTTTTCGGTGATCACGTGAAAAAGTAGGAGGAAAATTTTTCTCGGGACCCCGGCAAGGATAAGGGTCGGGGTGTACAGTACACCATGGGCTATACAGTATAGCATGATCAGTCACCACATACCAACAGCAACAACCCTCGCCATACCCTTAATGGATGCCATAATATCAGTATGCTTCACAACCATGGCAACAGGCATGAAGGCCACAATCACCACAACCTTTACTGTACCAACAATTTTATCTACCATAATCACAATTTCCACTTCCTTCCATGATCAACCCATACTGGTAGTCACAACAATTTCTTCTAGCCATACCATCATCATCTGCTCATCTAGCGAATCCAACACAACCACTTAAGCCTACACCAATGCCAACCCAACCAAACCCAAATCCCAACAATAAGGCAACATAATTTATATATAATAATGAGGCTTACTCCACTTATACTATAAATACAATAGAATTGGATGGAGTTCAATTAAGATCGAGAAAGGCTCTTCAGGGGCCCACCATCACAAAAATCAATGAAGACTCTGAAGCAGAGCCAGTCAAAGAACCTCCTTTTCCTGAACGATTTTAGTATGAACCAATACAAAGGGAACTCTCTCAACCTAAATTTGATTTTGTTAATGAGTTACTCAATGTTAACATCAAGATTCCTTTGTTTCAAGCTATCAAGGACATTCTCGTCTATACAAAAACAATTAGGGTTCTATGTACTCGGAAGCAAAAGAAGAAGCAAGACCTGAAGATCGTCCAAGTTATTGGACAGTTGGCAGGCCTTATGCTCGGGAACATAACAATTATGAAGTACTAGGATCCAGGGAGTCCTGTCATCAAGGTATCTATTGCTAAAGTAAGCATTCCTAATACCCTTGTCGATTTGGGCACTACAATTAATGTTATGACAAATGAAACAAAGGAAAGATTGCCACTAGAGAGACTTAGACCTGTTAGCTCTCAAAAACACAGGTAAAGGGTACCTCAAGAGGTTGCCAATCTCTTGATACATTTTAGGGTAACAAACAAGGTTGAATTGCTTAAACCTTCTACTCTTCAGGTGCTGCTAGACCTAGGCGGGTATACCTACATGAACTGGGCAGACTTGATTTATGATCTTCTCTCTTGCAGTGATTTGTCCACGATGGTAGATGGAAGTGGACAAATGAAATCAAATTTGGTAAAGATTGTATAGCAATATCCTAAAACTAAATCTTAATATGCTCAGTTAACAGATGTAAAGAAAATGAATGAATCAAAATGGTGAAATGCAAAGACTAGTGCCTTATTGGGTATGTAGAGTCAAATGAAATAGCAATGGGCAATCTATTTCTGGAAAACACTCAAATTGTTGGCATATATATTTTTTTATAACTTGTATAAACATGCAAGGCTATGATTACCAAGTTATTCTTTAATACACCACCATGATAGCATTGATCAAATCTGCAAATGCCACGTCCATAGCTCTTTGGAAGGTCGCTCCTGCGTTAGTGAGACCAAATGGCATTCTTATGTATACATACATTCCCCAAGGAGTTGTAAATGTTGTCTTATATTGCTCAGACTCTTTGAATTTAACCTGGTTATACCCTGAAAACCCATCCATCATAGACAATAGTTCACACCCTGTCACCTTATGCAATATAGCCTCCATATTGGGTAGAGGATAATTATCTTTGAGAGATGTCATGTTTAGATTTCTGAAGTCTACACACAGCCTGATATCTCCATTTTTCTTTCTAACAGGGACCAAATTTGAAACCCATGTTGAATGCCTAATTGGTTTAATGATTCCCCCATCTCTGAGCTTTGCCAACTCTTCTTGCATTTTAGGCTCCAATGTTAGATTTATGGGTCTTTGCTTTTGTTTGAATGGCTTAGCGTCTGGCTTCAATGGTATTTCATGCTGAAACAAATCTTCCCTATAGGCTTTTAGATCTTCATAAGACCAAGCAAACACATGTTTATATTTTCTCAGCAACTCTATCAGCATTTTTCTAATCATAGGGCTTATCTTCTTCCCTATGTACACCCTCCTTGGTGTCATCTCAGTCCCCAAGTTAATTTCTTCAATATCTTCCCTCTTGACTGGTGTTTGCTTCATGAGGGATCGATCATTTCCATCATACACCCTCTCCAATGCCACTAAGCCTTTAGGAAGCTTATTTGTTTTAAGCTATAAGATCTCCTTTCCAAATACTGTTTGCTCCCCATCCACTTCTTCAACAAAGGCATTGAAGTCAATCTCTTGGGCTTCATACTGATCTATACAGTGGAGAAAATTCATAAGGTCAGTATCATCATTGAAGACCTGCCAACTATAAATGTTATCAGGAACAGCAGGCCTTGTCTTGAACTCAATTTGTGATACTCCAGCCAGTGTAATGTCATCTTTTTTCAGCACCACATTTGCTAAAAAATCTGCCATTATATTTTTTGACCTATCAATCCACTCAATTGAGAAGGCATCAAACAATTCAATTGTGTCCCATACAACATTTCTATATTGCTTCAGTCTCTTATGTTTTGCTACATATTTTGACTTTATTTGTGAAACAACCAACTCAGAATCCCCTCGAACAGCCAACAACTTGATTTTGTGTTTCACATCTATATTCAAACCTGTTAACAAATCTTCATACTCCGCAACATTATTTGTACATTCAAATGCTAACAGAAATGAATACTTAAATGTAACACCCTCAGGTGAAACGAATACTATCCCTGCTCCATTACCTTCTTGATTGCAGGCTCCATCAAAGTACATTTTCCACACACCGTTACAGTTTTGTGCAGCATGCTTCTCAATTGGATCACTATTGATCAACTCTAGCTGGGATGGTTCTATATTAAAACTCCCAAGATCAACATCACAAAAACAATTGATTTGATTTTTTGGTACATAGTCAACAAGCTAATTCATCCTTGGCTCCCTGTACAACTTTACCTCTTGGTCATTTACTAGAATTGTTGCATAAGATAGATCAAACTGAACATTGCCACCAACAGCTGTCATCCACTGTCTTGATAAAAGCATACCAAACTGAGGAGGGGTGTCTATTACTGTTATATCAATATTGTAGGCCACTTGAGGATAAGTAGATAGCTTGAATTCAACATCTTTCATTATACGCACCACAGGAACAGGTCGGTTATCCATCGCATAGCATTTACCTTCATATGTATCCACCCTCATGCCTAGTTGTTTCATCACTCCTACTGGCATAATATTCATGGCACCACCATAATCTATCATGCAATTCCTTAACAATTTTTTATTTATGTGTAATGTAGTGAAAAAATGATCGACCTGTGGGGGACTTGTCAGTACATAACTCAAGCAGATTTTTGAGATATTTACTTCCTCCTGCTTACTACTTGCTTTAGTAGCCACCTTGTTTTCGGAATTCACATGCTTTTCATTTGTTATCAATTGGACAACATTGTATTTGTACTCCTTAATCTTCATCATCTCAAGTAGTGGAATAGACATCTTTACCTGAGATAAAGCCTAAGTGAAGTCAAAAGAAGAACTCTCCACTTTAACCATTTTCTTTTGCTATAGCGTTTCTCCTTTGTTTTCTTCCTTTTCTCTTTTACTTGGTTAATCAGGCTTTTTCATTTCTTTGTGTAATTCCTTCACTTCCTCCTTGTGGACAGGGTTCTATTTACTTTCATCATATTGTTTATTTTCTATCCTTTTCGCAGTTCCTTGTGTCGCCTTTTCTTTCATAAAAATACCCTTGGGGACACCTTCCTTCTCATTTACAGTCCTATTTCTCAACCAGTACTTACTCTTTGCCTCTTCAATTGCATCAACAGTTAGTCTCTCTATTTCCTCTTCAGTAAGTTTCCTCATACTGCATTGAGTAGGTATTTCAACAGAATGTGGCTCTGTATATTCTTCTTTAGAGTCATAAAGGATCTGATGTTCAGCCATATGGACATTGTATTTTTGATTTGAAACATCATATTCGTAGCCTTCATCCTCTGAAGATGAGTACCTCTCTTCCACGTGGTGAAAAGTGTTTGAATTCAAATACACTTTGTGATCTTCTCCATTGTTTCCCATCAACATTCCTTCCTCTTGCATTCTTTGGGCTACAACACAATAATCTGGGGAATGTGGCTTATCACAGACTTCACAGAAATAATTGTCATTCACCATATAAGTTCCCTTCTTCCTCAATGGATCAGGAGTTTCTTTACTTCTAGGCCTATCTGTTATAGGTTTTCCATCTTTCCAGTTTGTATTATAAGGCATTTCATGCAACCTAGGCCTTTCATTCCTGTATGTGTGCTCCTGTTTGTATTGATAATTATTGGTTTGTTGGGGAGCCCTATGATTATCTCTTTTATCAATTATCCCAGCAGCCCTCCTATTGTTTTCAATTGTTAATGTTGTCTTCTGGGCTTCAGCCAAGTCTCTTGGGAACCTATTTCTCAGTTCATACCCTATTTTAGGATGAAACGCATTCAAATAAACACTCAAATACATAGAGTCTGGCAGTCTTGAACCAGGAGGTATTTTATTCTGCAGTTTATTGAATCTTCGATTAAAATAATAAATTGAATCATTCTGATTTTTTTGAATTCACATCAATTCATGAAGAGCAACATCAGGTGCACTTTGATTCCCATATTGCTAGAGGAATCGGTCCTAGAATATTTGGAGCGAATCAATAGAGGCTGTTGTTAGGCTGTTGAACCAATCTCTAGCTTCTTCAGTCAGTGACATCATGAATAGCCTCATATGTAGATCTTCATAAGGTACATCCAAATCTTGAATGAAGGCATTGAAGCTTCTTAAATGATCTTCAGCAGTAATTGCATTACTTCCTGTGAACTTAGGCACCAGACCTCTCCAACTGCCATCCATAGGGTAAGGGTATAAATGAAACCCTGCTAAATCAAACTGTCTGATCATTGTTGTGTACTAATGAGGAGGAGGGTTAGGTGGGTACTGATACATTAGGTTATTATATTGTGTATTATGATGTGGCATATAATTCTGACCATGAGGCGGCTGTGTGTATGTATGTTGTGTGGGAATATGAGGTGGATGATTTGGTTGTCTTTATTGATTCCCTTCTTGATGGTGAGGAACTCGTGATGGATCAGAAGGCCCTGCATCATGGTTACCCTGCTTATGAGGTGGTACATACTTTGAGCGACTAGATGTCTAATTAGTAATTTGGGCTTTCTGCAATTCAGCTTTTAATTCTTCTATCTCCTTCTTCTGTAATTCCAACCGTGCTTTTACTTCTTCAGGAATTGAAGGTTCATAATCATCTTGAGGATTTTCATGATCAATATGTCCATTCTGATTACGTTCCATTTTTTGGTCATATTCATGTTGAATTTTGGTCAAATTTAGCATGCCTTTCTACCTGCTTCTGAGGATCGTGAAAAGGATTTCTTTGATCTTCTGGGGTACAAGGTTCTGGACTTGAATTATATCTCCATGTATCATAACAACCATATTTTTCACCATGTGGTATTGATGATTTGTCTTTGTTCGTCATGCACATGTCCTCACTCATCCCTTTACCCTTGTCAACCTTATCATCCTTGTGTGTCCATTTACTGCTACCAGCAGGGGCTCCAGTATGACCTCCCCTGTATTGAGATCTTCTTCCATTCATGTTTGAAAAGATGCAATGTTTTTGTCAGAGTCGCCACTCACTTTTTTCAAAAGTGAGAAAGTATTTGATATTTCTTATTCCCAGTGGAGTCTGTACAAGGTTTTTGACTCTATGATTAAGGCCCTGATTCTAAATTGATTTATCCCCAACAGAGTCGCCAATTTGTTAGCTCTCAAAAACGCAAGTAAAGGGTACCTCAAGAGGCTACCAATCTCTTGATACGTTTTAGGGTAACAGACAAGGTTGAATTGCTTAAACCTTCTACTCTTCAGGTGTTGCCAGACCTAGGTGGGTATACCTACATGAACTGGGCAGACTTGACTTATGATCTTCTCTCTTGCAATGACTTGTCCACGATGGCAGATGGAAGTGGACAAATGAAATCAAATTTGGTAAAGATTGTATAGCAATATCCTAAAACTAAATCTTAATATGCTCAGTTAACAGATGTAAAGAAAATGAATGAATCAAAATGGTGAAATGCAAAGACTAGTGCCTTATTGGGTATGCAGAGTCAAATGAAATAGCAATGGGCAATCTCTTTCTAGAAAACACTTAAATTGTTGGCATATATTTTGTTTATAACTTGTATAAACATGCAAGACTGTGATTACCAAGTTCTTCTTTAATAATCCAGATGAATTTCCCTGATTACTGTGATCAACCAAAAGGATTTAATCTTTTCTTGAAAGAACCAGTCAATTAACCACACAGATACAACAAATGTGTACTGATAAATTGAATAACTTGTTATATCAATTTAAACAACCAGAAAGCATCAATCTTGGAGACAACTTAGTAATACTTTCAATAAATTCAACAGACAATTGACACCAGAAATGAGCTGCGACATCAACTGATTCTCATTAAAAAATCCATTTTAAAAAACATGCAACCGTAGTCTCTGTTCTGTGGAAAATTTTATCCAACTATATATTCTCTACCCTATCTACTTGTCTAATCTAATCTGATTCTAATGTCCCCATTCACAATCGGGAATGAATATTTATACATTTGTATCTGAAGAGACACATCGCTTTGCATTCGCATGTCGACAAGCATTGTATTTGGGCTTTTGTTAATCATCAGTGAAATAATCACCGAGACATCCAATAAGTATGCCGAAGGAAAATGTATCGCCGAAAGTCATCCTTCTTTCCATCGTTGTAATGTTATGCCATCTAGTTGACACATTGAGTCTCACTGACAGTCGCCCTGCATCCTTTGTGTTTCGTTGTGACCTCTATGATGTCGGGAAGACGTTTCACAGATAATACTATGTTTCACCGAGAAATATCCTTAAGGTTCACCCTTTGTCACCGTGACCATATCATTCTCTCACCGATGAAGTAGTAAGTTGGCATGACAAAATAGATCGGCAAGACTATATAACCTCACTTCGATAGTCTTAGATAGAGCTCATTCGCATTTTTGGCAAGACCAGAGGCGTTCGCCAAAACCATACTCTGATACACTTTAGTCCTATTGATATGCATATCTTTATTGTCGGTCGGAAAGACAATTTAAACTCGCCAAGACCTCACCGTGAAAACCTTTTGTCATATGATATGTTTGCTTTATCGTTGGTCGGCAAGACATGCCCCATTCGGTGAGATGTCATTTTGATGCCTTCTAATGGGATCCTTTTGCGCTTTATCAGCAAGATCTATTGCCTTCAGCAAGATCTCACTCCGATAACCTTTTGTCTAACCGATACATCACTCCATGCACTAGTCAGTGAGACATATATGAGTTTGTCGAGACTTCACCCCGAAGAAAATCTTTCACTGACATGCCCCTTCTGTCGCTGGTCGGTGAGACAAAATGCGATCGGTAAGACCTTGTACCGACAATAGCCCCCTTTGCCGATGGACGAACTTTCTCCTGTTGCTGAGACAATGAAAATGTCCTGCCGATAAGTGCCTGTAAGTAAACTTTGATCGCTGTGACACCAAAAATGTCTTGCCAATAGGCAACATAGACGTATATCAACAAAAAATGTACTATGGGTTGGGGAGACCCTGATAATCTCATGCCGATATAGATCACAAAGTGAAATACTCAGACCTAGATGGATTTTATGGGATCACGTGGCAAAAAATGGGCAAAAAGTTGTGAAGAAAGGGATTTTGTGCACATGACGAGGATTATTTTTGGAAACTCGGGGATATGAAAAGCATGTAAAATACATCAAGATTTTACAGTTCTAACAAGACCTACTCCCACAGTTCTTCAAATGGTAGACCGATCTTTGGTCAAACCAGAGGGTATGATTGAAGATGTAATCCTTTCTACTGATTTGTGGGAATACCCAACTGCCTTTATCATTTTGCAGCCAAAAATAAGCTGGGGGGATACCCCTTGATTTTGGGATGACCTTGGTTAGCAGTTGTGGATGCATTCATCAATTGTCAGTCGGGAAACATGGTCATTTCTTATGGTGAACGCATGAAACAATTGACTTTATACTCGCCAACGCAACCCTTGTTGGAGACGGAGGATCCAATATGGGTTGATAGTGACTTGGATGAGTCATTGCCAATCTTGACAATTAATCAAGCATTGGATATTGAAGAACCCACTAAAGATAATATTCTTGTTAATTTCCTTCAGAACAAGTATACATTTAATGAAATTTTTGAAAGCATGGTTCTCCATTCAGGTATAAATACTCAATGTCCTTTTGGAAACTTTCCATTGGTAGGTAGCTCATGATCTGTTCAACACTTTGTCACATTGCATCAGTTGCTACCTCATAATTGTTTGTATAGTTCATTTTTATCTTCTAGAAATTCTAGTGATATGGCATCCACATCCCAAGTACTAGTTAATTCACCTACACAATCAGAAGCTATGGAAATTTTTCCTAATCGTACACTTAATATTAATCCACATTTAACCACTTAGCAAATCCAAGACCTTATTGCCATGATTACTGCTAATAAAGATGCATTTTCTTGGGAATACCAAGATATGTGTGGCATTCATCCTGACACCTGCACCCACCATATTTACATTGAAGAAGGTAGTCATCTAGTTAGGCAACCACAACGACGACTTAATCCCATCTTGCACGAAATAGTTAAAAAGGAGTTACAAAAACTATTAAATGTTGGGTTTATATATCCTATTTTAGATAGTTAGTGGGTCTCTCCTCTAGTTGTGGTTCACAAGAAAAATGGTAAGTGGAGAATTTGTGTTGATTATAGAGCACTAAATAAAGCTACTAAAAAGGATCACTTCCCATTACCATTTATTGATCAAGTGTTGGACACTCTTGCAGGTAAGAAGATCTCTTTTCTGGATGGGTTCAGTGGCTACAACCAGATTCGCATAGTGCCTGAGGATTAGGACAAGACTACTTTCACTTATCCTTGGGGAACTTTTTCCATTTGGTTTATGTAATGCCCCCGCCACTTTTCAAAGGGAAATTTTGAGCATTTTTGTGGATCTTGTATATGATTGTGTTGAGGTGTATATGGATGATTTTACTATCCATGGTAATACTTATGAAGAGGCTAAATTTTTTTTAGAAAAGGTACTTAGGCGTTGTATAGGCACTAATTTATCATTAAGCCATTGAAAATGTTGTATGCTTATGACATAAGGGATAGTACTTGGTCATTATATTTTTGCTAAGGGTATTCGTCGATCCCAAAAAGGTACAAATTATTTAGGACTTTCCTACACCCACTAGTCAAAAGGATGTGTGTAGTTTTCTAGGCCATGCAGGGTACTATAAGAGGTTTATCCAAAATTTTAGTAAGATTGCCTCTCCCTTGTTTGCTTTGCTAGCAAAAGATGTCATTTTCTCTTGGACACCAGAATGTCAAGAGGATTTTGAAACCATCAAGAACAAGCTCGTCACCACACCAGTACTTAGAGGTCCAAAATGGGAGTTACCTTTTCATATCCACATTGATGCCTCAGATTGTTCCATGGGGGTTGTCCTTGGATAGAAGGAAGATAATCTCTTCTACTCCATTTACGACATCAACAAGAATTTCATAGGGGCTAATGTAAATTATACGGTAACTAAAAAGGGGTTCTTGGCTAGTTTTTATGCAATTAATAAGTTTCAACATTATATTACCAGATATAAAGTGTTTGTTCATACTGATCATTCTGCAATTCGATTTCTAATGAATAAACCTATTGTAATAGGTAGAGTTATTAGATGGTTACTTTTGCTTCAAGAATTTGACACAACTATACTTGATAAGCATGGTTGTGAGAATGTGGTCATAGAATTTTTGTCCAGGTTACAACAACAAGATGATGAATCAGTTCCAATTGATGACGCCTTTCCAGATGAACATCTCTTTGCTATATCAACAAAGATTCTGTGGTACAATGACATGGAAAACTACCTGATTACTTGCAAGTTCCCACCTCATTTCTCTCTAAGGGAATGCCAAAAGCTAGCCAGACTCAGTGGTGATTATACATGGATCAATGGATTGCTCTTTCATCATGGCCTTGACAATATCATGCGTCAATGTGTACCGAAAGATGATTTCTTCAACATACTTCATGCATGCCACACAAAACCCTACGAAGGACATTTTGCTACTTAGAGGACTGCTCAAAAGATCTTCTACAGGCTACTATTGGCCTACACTTCACAAGGATTGTAAAAGTTATGTTCAAAAATGTGATAAATGTTAGCATACGGGTCACCCCACATGCTTAGATGAAATGCCTCTGCATCCTTAGTTGTCCATCGAGCCTTTTGAAAAACGGGGACTTAAATTTGTTGGACTTGTCAACCCACCATCTCAGAACAAGGAATGCATCCTTGTCTGTACTGATTATGTAACAAAGTGGGTTGAAGTTGTTGCTTTAAAGCATGCTAGGGACACCAAGGTAGCTGAATTCCTCTATTATGATATTTTTACCTGGTTCGGTGTTCTGCGTGAGATAGTTACAAATCAAGGTCCATAGTTCACATCTGACCTCATTTCTTCTTTGGTTCATGAATATGAGATTCAACATTGAAAGTCTTCACCTTACCATCCCCAAGCTAATGGCTAGGTTGAAGTCACCAATTGAGAACTCGAGAAAATTCTTACCAAGATAGTTGCTCTCCACAAGAAGGACTGGGTTGCGCGACTTCCTAAAGTCATGTGGGCCTACTGCACTACATGGAAAACCACCACTAGTTTGACACCTTACGAGCTTGTCTATGGAAAGAGGGTTGTTCTCCCTATCAAGTTTGAGGTAAAAACTCTTCGCACTGCACTCCAACTGGGTATGAACTTGTCTGATGCATAAAAAGAATGAATTGCACAACTCCACTCATTAGATGAGCTTCACCAACAGGCACTCTTCCATGTAGAGATTGTCCAAAACCAACATTCTCTCTGGCATGATTGTTTCATTTGACAATGGTCATTTCAACAAGTGATTGGGCACTCTTATATGATTCCCATTTCCAAGATTTTAAGGGAAAGTTCCACACCCGATGGCTTGGGCCCTATGAAATTAAGAAGGTCTACGATAATGGGGTAATCAAGCTTCACACTGTGGACTCCAATTGCATGGCTTTAGTTGTCAACGGTCGCTGATTAAAGTTGTACAAGAGACTTCTCTCAAGGGAAGAGTTTGTCTCGAATTTTCCTAACTCCATCTACTTGACAGGGTTTCTGTGGTCTCTCCTAGTATCTTTTAGGTACTTATCAAAATGATTAAAAAAATGCAATAAAAGATTCAACAATGAAAAGCCTCAAGAATTGTTGGCCAGTTAATGTTTGAAAACCGGTTTTCGGCGGACGTTGGTTGTTAAATAAGTCCTAGAATTGAAAACTGGGTTTCTGGCGCTTCTAGGCAGTGATAGGACAAAAACCAGGTTACTGGCGGTCTATCATCGAGATAAAAAAAATTTAAAAAAGAAGCAAATGATTCTATAAGTTCACAATTTTTCCTTCTTGTCACTTTTATGCCACAGTTTGCTTTCATCTTTGAGTTGTGGTTGTTCGTTGATAGTGTAGGATGACCAGACCTTTATCTCATCATTTTTGGGTTGCTCCTACCTTCTTCACAACCACCACCACTTTTGGGCTACTTACACCTCGCATTATGATACATTCGCTTATGTGACCTTTGTTCTTGTCTTTTTTTCTAGATAGGAACCTTTGTCACCTGGTTCACTTTGCTTCCGCCAGGTGATGTTTGCTTCCTAAACAGTTTTTGGCCCCACCTAACATTTGGTACTATGATCAATTTTCACAATCCCTTCACACACTCCTGTTGCCTACCTATCGGGGTATTATAAGCTTTCAATCATTACCTCATTGTGCTCATCTTGACCCATGGCAGGCTACTAGTTGTACTTCACCTGGGTAATAATGGCCATGGTTCACCTAATGTCTTTCCTGTTGCACTGTCTTGTTGACCCCATTCAACACCTTTGATTTCACTACCAACACTGCCAAGCTAGCAATTCCATGTCAACACTGGCACTGTCTCCACTCTCTGTTCACCATGCTTGCTTCTGCGTCACCGTTTTGTATCATCGATGATCATTGGTATTGGTATATTTTGGTTTTTCTCTTTTACTTATTTTTTATTAAATATTCTTCTATTCGGTTAATGAGTAGTGACATACCTGCAAACATGCCACATGGTAAGCTGGGGGGAGTTGTCTTGTCACACGCCATGTCATGTCTTCAACCATCACATCGTATCTTTGTTGTATCCTTTTTAGCATGCCAAAATCAATTATTCCCTGATCTCGCTTAGTTAATACCATTATTACTGTTATTTACTGGCGTAACCATAAGATGTTATGATGACATTGGTGTAAACCAATCTTTCCAAACATTGCAACCCACTTTCCAAATCTGATTACCGTCTAAGTTATAGTCAATAACTGATTACTATTTTTAGTGGTAGTTTCTCCGTCTACTAGTGACTTTCATTTGTACAGTTCTTCCGGTTGTGGAGACCTCCTAGTAGTGTCATGGCAAGAGAACGTCATCATCATTTTGAGCCTTCAACTATGGATGAACTAAGGGTGCCTGAGGCTGTCGAGGCTTATAAAATCTTCAAAAAAGCAGGATGGGATGCATACTTTAAACGGTTAAGAGGGTATGATGAAAGGATTGCGCGGTAGTTCGCAATGACCTGCCACAAAAAGGAAGCAAAAGTTCACAGTTTAACAATTCCTTTCTCAATGGAAGCCATAGTCGATGTCTCTAGGTTTCCACTCTCAGGGGAGAATTACTTTTTGAATAACTCCAAACATGTCATGGACCTCAAACCTCTACACAAGAAGTTCCTAGCATGAGGGAATTATGTGGAAATCGTCACTGGATAGGGCACAAAGTTAGTCTCAGTTCGTGGCCTTGGGACAATGTAGCAAAATTCACAATTCAATATATAACCTGCGAAGGTAGGTATGTATATGTTTATGCTAAGAAATTTTGACTTATGAATCATTTGAGATGGGGAATGCTTGTGAATGATCCATATTTTATTTACTCCTCTATAAACCAAATGTGGAAAGCATTTCAAAAAGGGCATGGAAATTCATTAGCTCACCATGGCCTCATTAAATTGTTAATTGTAAGGGAATTAAAAACTCTCTCCTCCACGGGATTGGGATTCACTTCTCGGTGAAGACACCCCAAACAACTCTACAGAGGAGGATTATCTAGTCAACCCACCTAGTTCTTCCAAAAAAGAGGAGTTTGAAGGCACAAAATCAAATAAGGTTAGTAATAATGAAAGTTCTCCAAAAGAACATAGTGAAGACGTGGGGACAAAATAAATTTCTAGTGATTCCCCTAAACCTGCAAAGAAGAGGGTTTCCAATAAGGGTATCAAGCAAACCCTAGCCTCAAGTAGCAAACTAGCCAAGAGCCCCCGAGTTACCCCTACTAGTAGCAAGTATGTCAAAACTAGCACACCAAACTAGGAATCTAAGGGTAAGCGGAAAAGGCATAGAAAGACACCCTCAGTCTCCCCTGGATCTTCAAAGAAACAAGCTTCAATTGCTCCTGGTGACAAAGAGAAATCACCCACTAAGGACAAATCACAAACTAAAGAGAAGTCACCTGCCTCTACAACCGAAAAATTAGAAAATTTGGAAAATGTAGCTAGCAATGTTCTAGGCTCTAAATAGTCAAAAGAAGTGGATGATCTCATAGTCCTATGTGTCATGTATCACAGAACTAGAAGGTTAGTAAATGTTTATAGGGAGGTACAAAGGAGCAATAAAAGGAAGACAATATAAGCACATGTGACTAATAATGAAAATCAAACTAGGTGTGAACAAGAAACCCAACTCCTTCAGTATCGTCCTTCAGTCTTACCGAGAGTGGTGATAGCCACAAAAGAAGGAAAAATAATGGAACCCTTTGATGAGAATGCACAGGGTATGGAGGAAGGTTTTGTGTCACATGAGAATATTCATACTAATACTAATATTCAAGACTTTCATGTTAAGTTGACACCTGAAGCCACTGCCAACCTTGTAGAACAGAGGACCACTGAATTATCTCCCCAGATGGAAAAGCAGGAGTTGAATGCACTAATTGACAATGAACAAGAACTTATGGAGACACCTCCAATTGGAAATCAAGAAGAAGGGGTAGAATTTGAGGAGGGAAATCCTTTGTTAACAAATGAGGAAATCCGTGACCTACAAAACTTGGTAACTAAACTGACAAAGGAGAATCCTCTGTTAGCAAAAGAAGAGATACAGGGTTTGCAAGATTTGGTAGCCAAGTCAAACGAGGAAAATCAAGCATTGCAGGATTCATTGGCCAGGGTGACTGAAGAAAATGAGGCCCTTCAGAGACAGGTTTAGGACGTGTGCTCTCTTGATTCCTCACAGATAGAAGAGATTCGACAACTCAAGGCAACACTTGAACAAACATATGCCTCATAAACATCCCTCACGACCATTCAAGAACATGAAAAGTCGATGCAAGAATTATACTAGTCATGGGTTAAGGAAGTCACTGACACAATGCATAAACTAGCTCCTTTTTTCTCTTGGTTTGTACTTTATGCTCTTTTGCATGAGGACATGGAAAATCCTAAGTTGGGGGGAATGATGAGGGTGAAATATGTCTTTATTTTGCCTTTAAACCTTGCCATTTTGTATTATTTTTTGTTGCTCCTGTCACCATTTGTTAATGAGCTGAAGATGTTTTATAAAATACAAGGAAAGATGAAAACCTATGAATATACCGAAATATTTTGATTATTTATCGATTTTCTCTGTGATTTTGGTAGTAGGGGATGCTTAATGGATGAAGTGTGGATAAGGGCATCGATGGGATGGAGTTGAAGACCGTCCAAGAATTATTTATCATTTTGATAAATGTGTGTTGAGATGTGTTTATCTATTTTAAGTTGTTATGTCGTTTTGAAACAGTGGCAAAAGACTCCAAACTATTTTATTATCTTTTAAGGTTGTTGGTCGCAGGCCGAAACAACCAAAGACTATTCTATGTTTTTATTTTAACAGTGGTTATAAGTTTGATCGGTCGATGATACCTATAAATATGTAAACTGAAACTCAGTCGAGATAGATGATAATAATATTATTACTACAGATCTTTGTTTTGCAACTTAAAATACTGTGAAGTAATTTGAATGAACGTTGGTTAGCATGGAGTAGTTTGTGTGCGTGAGATCCATCACCGATAGTCGAAGAAGGCAAGGCCCACTTCATCAACTACCCAGTGATTATTACAATAGGATTACATCGTGTGGTAATAAGTGTTTAGTCTTACATTTATTTCTCTGTGATCAAACTAGTTTGCAATTATCTTTGATTACTATTAATGCATATGAATTTCATTCGCTAGATTGCATTCGATAAATATTAATTGGTATGGTTATCAAATGTGCTTGAACATTTTTTTCTTTATGTGTAATAGTAATACTGTTTACTATTTTTTGTTAATCAGTTTCTGTTGCAGACTGTGTGAATATAGGCTTCTATCATAGAATTGACAAGAGGACTAAGAGTTAGATTGTAGAACGAACTTAGATTAAATAATTACATTAATCCACACTTGGCTTTCTAGGTTCAACCCTTAGGCAAACAACCCTAATATCTTTCACAAGCCTACGCTACTGGATTGACATTGAGGAGTAAATTGAGGAACTTGCGAAATTCCCGAAGATTGATCTCAACCCATGCAAAATAAAATTACAAGGATACTTATGCTCAAAATATCAACCATAGTTTAATCCAATCAGGAAGCTCCTTGATTTAATCTAATCCTAAATCTAAAACAAAAAACAAGCTTGCTACTTTATAATTTATTCTTTGGAGTTTTGCATAAAGATGAAATAACTTAAAGAAAACTTTACTTATCTATTTTTTTTTATCTCAAAGGTTAGAGCATAAAACTTTAAAAATTCCTATCTCACTAATGTTATTTTTGGTAATACTAAACTGCAACATGATTTAATAGTAATGTTGTCTAATGATTAGATAATAGATCATTAACATCACATCCACAATTTTATTGGTTTGAACCTAACATACACAAGAATGCAAGATAAACAAATATTATGAAACATACAAAGTTGCTTGATGAACTCAAAAATAAATTTTATGCAAAGTTAATACAAAACTTCTTTGCCACTTATTTTTCCACTTGCATAAGTACGACACTCAAATCTCAACTTGAATGGAAATCTTGACAGTGTAAGCAAGCTTCAACTTTACATTAATTACACATAAAAGGCTTAACACATTAACTTGAATTCAAACTCAAGTGACAATCTTTGCAACATGAATTCATCTTCAACTATCATTATAATTTGTGTACATGACACACATTTATAGTTTTCCAGTTATAGTTTCTTGAAGTTTCAAAAACAATAAAACAACTTCAAAGCTATTCAATCTCCATCCCTTCAAAGATAATATTAAAATAACTTTAATATTCAAAATGATATACAATTACAATTTGAACATATTATTTCTATTTTTTCTTCTCACCTTAGGTGCACATGAATGAAGGGCTTAGATCCTTTAATTTTTCATTTTTATTTGCTTTAATTGATTTTTTATCTCAATTTGAGCAATTGGAAAACCTGGGCACTACTCTTACTTTCTTTTTATCTTTGTCATGACTAAAAAAACTTGGTAATATGGCATCAAATGGAGCTTTTGATCATAATTACCAAAAAGTGGGAATTTTGTTTCATTAATTCCAATGGAAATTTTTCATTAATATCAAGTTTCACAAGGTTTTAATCATGGGTGGAAAGTTGTGGAAGCTTTAAAAAATTCACACCAAAAGTGAAAGTTATTCTAGGCACCAAGTGGAACTCTTGAATATTAATGCCCAAGTGGAAGATTGTAAAGTTTGACACCAAATAATTTTAAATCTTAATGCTAGGTGGAAATTTCTCATGTTTGACACTAGATGAAAGATTTAAAACACTGACACCAAAGTAGAATTATTTGATAGCTGACATGAGGTGGATAGTTTATTACTTGACAATGAATGGAGGCTTTAGATATTGGACACAAAAAGTGGGACTATTTCATAGCTGGGACCAAAGTTGAAGGTTTGGATAACTAATGCCAAAGTAGAGGAACTAATAACTTGATACAAAATTGAAAGAGTTCATGACTTGCATTGTGTAAGAATTTTAAAAGACAATTTCAAGAAGTAGAAACTTTTAATGTTTTATGTCATATGGAGAATTTGAGTAATTGATGTCAAAAAGTGGGATTTTCACATGGAAACATTAAGTAGAAAACACACTTGAGTAAATGTTGTGTGTTTGGGATGCTTTTTGGTGGAGGTTTGGACTTGGAAATCTAAAGAGTGGAGGTTTAGACAATAGTGAGTCATAGGGAAAATTTTCACTTCTTAAAAAGTAGTGGAGAAATTCTCGCCTTCACCAAATTAGAGGATTTTTTAATGATTTTTCTAAAACCTTTGAACTCATTTTAAATTTCCTCCATTTTTCCATTTTCAAACACTTAATAAAAAAACCTCTACTGTTGATGAAATTTTCATATTTTGTTAATGTCATTATTTCTCTCAAGTCCACTTTCTCATTATGTTGCTTGAACCCCTTTGAGCAACCTTCTACCTTTGCCATCTACTACCATTCTTTGAAAGAAAAAATGTAACTTTCTAAAAATATGAAGTTTGATTTTTGAGCTTCTCTCCTCAACTTGGGAAGAATCAAAAAGCAAAAAACTTGTTTTTTTTTTTTCAAATAGGGAGTCTAATTTTTGGTAGACATTGGAATTGTTGACTTGAATTTTAGACCTTCTATAGTGGCAATTTTATGCTTGAAAGATAACTCCCATATATGATCATGTCCTATTGACTTATAGTAGATTTCCCTTAACCTTAATCCTTCCTACTTTTAACTTTTCCCTTTCCTTTCTCTACTTATACTAGAGTCTCCTTTAGGATTGATAGCTTGATAATCTTCATGATGAACATATTGCATGCATCGTTAGTGGACCAATACACATTGACACATAATTTGACTATTTTATGTGAAAGATTATATAGTTGATATTAATGTGACAAGTATGCTCTAACATTTGGCTACACGTATCATTGATCTTGAAGTTATTTAGGGGTAGACATTTTAGGTACAAATAGGTGGGAAGTGAGGTCTCATGATTAGGTAGTGAAAAGGTGTATACACCTAATTTTCTAGAGGCATTACAAAGTACAACTAGGGAAAAATATGAAATGTGGCATGGTTTACTGGTGATTGGAAGACTAGTTTACAAAATGCATAATGATGTGCATTTATACAATAGGTTTTTAGCTAAGCCTTCCAATATGTTGACAAGTGTGGTGTGCATATGGTGCACTTTTTATGTGGTTAGGAATGCACCAAATGTTAGATGCACATGGTGCTAGTTGGTTGGCATGATCATGTGGAAAAAATGTGTCTAAGTGTTTGGATGCATATAAAGCCGATTTGAACATAAAGTGGAGATGAATGTGTTTCTCATGTAGTTCATACACAATATGGAAATATAATAGGAGTTGGTAATTTGCTACTGCATGTAGAACTACAAATTCCTAAAGTTGTGTTGTGTGATTGATGAGTGTACATGTGGCTATCTAGAATATAGTTGTATGGAGTTATTACAAATGGTGCTTGCCTATATTTGTATGAAGCCATTAGCCTAAGCCTCATCCATGTGTAAGACATCTTGGTGCTAAGTTATGCATGCAAGAAAATATTGTAGCATGAGATGAGTGTTAGTTGTGCATGATTGTGCATAGATCAATATGTGTTATTTCTTAGGGACATTCACCTTCCTTCATTTGGCGGCAACATAAGATTCTAAAGTGTCAACTTTGATAAGATAACACACACATTAGAAATAGATTTCTTGAGCATCAAGGCTTGCTAACCTATTTGAGGGACTCACTAGAGGGATGAGTGAGAGTTGGTTGTGGATCAACTGTTTGCTTTGTTTTATCATTAGATTGTCATCAAGAAAAACCATGGGATTTTTTGCTTTAGCATTACCTTAGAGTCACGTTGAGCTTGTTGTTCTAGACTTGGTGGTTTCATCATTATTGGGACTATTAGACACACATGACAACTGAGAGGGGGCGTGAATTAGTTGTATATTAAAAATTTCAAACCCTCGCGAATCTTCAAACCCTTATTAAGCATTATCATGAATGTAAACAATTGGAACATTAGCGCATCAACAACCATACACAATAGAACACCATATTTTACATGGAAAACCCTAATCAGGGAAAAACCACAATGAGGATTAACTCACACATATATGAATAAAAATTTCGATTACAAAAGGCTCACTATCAGAAGGTCTCACTACCCAAAGGACTCGTTGTCCAAAGAAAGAAAGGCTTAGTGCCCGGATATAAAGAGAATAGAAAGAAACCATTACAAGGAGGTTCATACCTAAGAGCAATAGGAAAATCCACCACAACAATTCTACACCATCTGTAACCTTTGGCTCATTGCCTCTAGCAACTTCAAGCACACTGAAATGTAAACACCTTCTGCTCACTACTTTCAATAGTCACAGGTGTTCATGCTCACACTCAGATCACAACACTTAATCACACTTACATCATTTCACACCACACTCCTCCTACAATTGACCTTGCATATATATCCTCCATAACCTCAAACAATCTTCTCCAAGTCGGCTTCAATGAAATGTATACACCTCAAATGTGCACCCAACAAATAGGTTAGCACTAAACACCTTTGCAATGGAAATAAGTGAATGCAGACCACACCAAGGGTTAATTAGGACCCAAATCTACACCAAAATGCTACACCACACTTTCAAAAACCATGAAGGACATCCACAAGTAACACTAACACACCAGGTCAACCAAACTGGTATTAACGCTACCAAGCAACCACATACGCATTTCATCAGGTCCAAAAACATCTTGCAGACCACACAACACCATCACACAACATTTTGGAATATTCCAACACTAATATAATATTCAAACACACTAGCACAACCACATGCAACTAAGAATACTATCATCCTGTGCAACCAGTCAAACTGCCATTGAGACACAACACATGAACCAAGCCTGCAAAAGAATTGGACACAAAACCTTCCAAGGAAAGATAGATACAAGCATCATTAACACATTCCAAAGTCTGTAAGACAAGAAACTTAAATGCAAAGAAATGCAAAGCAATTCCAGTTCTCCCAAACAACCTTCTTCACAGTCCAACACACTGTCAAACACATCTTGTACTGCCACATGATCCAGAACCTGAAACTCTGGATATAACACCTCTAAATACCTCTGAACATCACATCCAAACCACACACGCACATCTTCAAGCATGAAGAAATGCAGAGCACGATATAGAACACACCTTTATCACCTTGTACACTCTTTATGCAATTTTCTCAAAAGCATTTGGAAACCAAGTGACCATGTTGCATCTACAACACCTTCTCAACACCACAAATAGCTTCTCATCATAACCACACTATAGCTTGACATAGGTTGACATCAATGACAACATAGTGCAACAATCTCCCCCTTTGTCATTGATGGAAACACCTGCGAAAAAACCATCAACAACAAAACTAACTCTAATCTCCAACTCTCAAGCAACTCTCCTCCTTACATCAACCCTCCACTTCTCTCTCCACTACTCTCTCCCCCTTTCTCTTGAGTTTTTAAGACATCACTCTCTCCATGTTTGTAGACTTCACTATCCTCCTTTGACATCAATGACAAAGGGCAACACCCGCACACTTCACTTCTCTCTCACACAACATATGCTCCCCTAACTGCACCAACCAAAGAAACCACTTCCTGCTCCCCTCAAGAGGTAGCCTTCATCAGTCTAGGGCAAGAATACATATTGAATTGCACCCCTGGACAGATGCACCAACTTATGCATCTAGTTGAAACTAGGAGGGGCAATAACCCCTAGCTTGTTTATAAGATACTCAAATGTATCTTTTGGAAGAGCCTTTGTGAAGATGTTTTCCATTTGATCCTTTGTAGGCACATACTCCAACTTTACTTCATTCTCAACAGCTTTCTCTCTTAGAAAGTGATACTGGATAGAGATATGCTTTGTTCTTGAATGCATTATTGGATTTTTTGAAATGTTGATAGCAATTGTATTATCACACAATATAGAGATAGGTTCATCATATGATACTTAGATATCTTTGAATGCTTGCTTCATACACAACACCTATGTGCAACAAGATGTTGTTGCAATATATTTAGCCTCTATAGTAGATAGTGACACTGAATCCTGCTTCTTACTCCACTAAGAAACTAGTCTATTTCCAAGGAAGAAAGCACCTCCACTTGCACTTCTTCTATCATTCGCACATCCTACCCAATCTGCATCTATATAAGCACTCAAGGAGAAATCAATATCCTTAGAATACCATAGACCATAGTTTGGAGTGCTCTTTAAATATTTGAATATCCTTTTGACTGCTGCCAGATGTGATTCTCTAGGATCTTCTTGAAATATTTCCAGAAGACATACTACATGCATGATATCCGATCTAGTTGCAGTTATATATAATAATCCACCAATCATGGATTTGTACTAGGTTTGATCTGTCTTAGGAGATTCATCATTTTTGCTCAATTTACAACCATTAACCATGGGAGTACATATTGGTTTAGAATCTTCTATTCCAAACTTCTTTAGCATTTCCTTGACATATTTTGATTGTGTAATGAATATACCTTTTTTTGATTGACTGATTTGTAGCCCAAAGAAGAAAGTCATCTCCCAAACATTGACATTTCAAACTCATTTTGCATCTCCTCTACAAAATATTTACACATTACCTCATTTCCTTCAAAGATTATGTCATCAACATACACAACCACAATCATGATTTTATCTCTCTCAAATTTGAAGTAAAGATTGCAATCTGTAGTACCCTTTTTGAATCCTTGCTACAATAAGTACCTGTCCAATCTTGCATACCAAGCTCTAGGAGCCTGTTTGAGTTGATACAATATTTTTTTCAACCTACAAACCATATCAACATCTTCTAATAATTGAAAACCTTCTGGTTGTTCAATGTTTGCCTCTTCTTCTAACTCACCATTCAAAAATGTAGACTTTACATCCATCTAATATACTTTGAAGTCTTTATATGCTACAAAAGCCAAAAAAACTTGATACCCTCCATTCTTGCTATTGGAGCAAACGTATCTTCAAAATCTATTCCTTCCACTTGTGAGTAGCCCTTACATACAAGTCTAGCCTTGTTTCTGACAACTTCTCCATCCCCATTCAACTTGTTCCTGAAAACCCATTTAGTTCCTATCACATTCTTATTTGCTGGTCTTGGGACCAATTCCCATGTCTAATTCTTCTCAACTTGCCTCAATTCTTCTTCCATAGCTTTGATCCAATTTTCATCCTTGCATGCTTCAGTTACTATTTTAGGTTCTATCTCATAAAGTAAACAAAATTTTACTTGTTCCTCTACCATAACAACTTTTCTTCTTATCAACACACCTTTGGTATTTTCTCCAATTATTTGATCCTCATAATGATTCTTCTACACATACTTAGGAGTCTTAGGATTCTTTTTGGAGCTTCTTCCTCTTCCACTGGCATCTCCTTTTATTTCTCTTCTTTTTCTTCTTCTCTACAAGGGGGTTCATCATATTCATATCCTTCTATCAACACTAAGCTTTGATGTGATTCTTCATCCACTTTGACACTTGCACTTTCAACTATCTTATCTAGCCTTTTGTTGTAGCACCTGTATGCCTTGCTCTTTATAGAATTTCTAAGGAATATTCCTTCATCCGATCTTGCATCAAACTTTCCTAAGTTTTCATCATCCCTCCTGATATTATTAGAATTATGAAAAATACGAGTCACAAGATCAAACAATGAACAAAGACACCTTCCACACAAGAGACTACAAACAATATGTGCAATATTCCTCGACAAGAAAAAGCTACAGAATGAGCCTCAAGAATCTTCAAGGAAAATAAGAGTCCTCGAAGGTTGAGAGTATGAGAGTAAATCTCTAGATTGAGGACTATATAGGAGCAACCCTAATGATAAAGTTATTAGATCAGGACAATTGTCAACATCACATGTGATAAGACTGAATGATCTAATAATAACTCACTTTGGTTGACATAGAAAAGCACTTAGTTAGCTGAATAAAGAACTCCTAAATTTAGCTTAAGTGCATGAGAATAAATTAGACTAATAATTAATTAAAGATTAATTAATTATTAGCTAATGCATGATTACTCTAACAACCCCTTAAGATGAACTTAGGGAGTAGCTAAATACCCTAAAAAAGAGAATGTATTACAGGTCTCGACAAACAAGGCCTGGTGAGGTACCCAAGTACAAACAAAAGATCTTTCAAAATTGGAGAAAAGGAGAAAACCACAGTGGGAGAAAACTCCTCTCTAAAAGAGAGAGGTGAATGAAGGACTGCAAAGCCTCCAAATCAAGGTGAAGGATGAAGAAGCCTCTAACAAACAATGTCTTGAAAAAGAGGAACATGTAGAACATCACAAAAGCATGAAGAAGATGTAGAATGTTGTTGAATGATGACTGATATAATGTTGAAATGAAGAACCTCTATAAGTAGGAATGCAAGAGTGTCCATATGGTAAATGAACCATCTCATTGAAATGCATGTAACCAACCACTAATGTACGCTGCATCTGAAAGTACATAGGAACAAGAACTAGATATGTAGATCACTCAAATCATGAAACCTTGGAACTATTAACACCAAAAATAGAAACCCCCCCATAATGCTAAAAAGGGGAGAGCCAACCTGCAAATAAAAGGGTGTGCAAACTAAGGCACACATGCATGAGGCAAGAATCACTCAAATTCACTATTGTCATGGAAGGAACACTCACTTGACAAAGGTATGATGGAAAACCAAAGGCAAAAATCAACCCCCCCATGGTACTTTATATCATAGTGCGAATACAAAAGACACAATAAGACATGTGCAAAATCCCCCAAAAAGTATACACTATAATGGCACTTTATCTCAGCGTGTCTACAAAAGAGAATGTGCATGAAAAGGATGTCTATAATGCCTAAATAGGACAAAATACTGGAAATACAAATAGAATAGCAAAAAATGAGTCATTCCACGCAAACAAAAATTTCTAAGAGCTAAAACGACCAAGTAATTCACAAGAGTGTGAAAGCACAAAAAAATGAATAAAATGTACCTCAAGAGAAATCTAGAAAAAGTGCATGGATGGCTATGAAGAGCTTTGAAATATCATCCCAATGCCGCTAGAATCGTGAAAAATAGAGAAACAGGTCAAAAGTTATGAGCTTGGGACTAAAAACAACACCTTTGGATTCAACACGTTGTAGAATGCACCAGTTACAAAAATAGGTGATGAGACCCACACCATTGAAAATTTGGTGGAACCATATTTCTAACGATATCTCACTTTCCAAAAAATGACATAGTAAGTTATAGCCAAAAGAAAAAAATACTCTCTTAGGGAAAAAGAGGGGTCAAAAGGCAGTGCTTGCATGGATGTCGTCATGCTAACGTTAGCATGACGTCAACATAATATTCAAGGGAATATTCTAGTTGCCTAAGAAAAAATTGTCCCCCCTAAAAAGTAGATTCACCTAAATATTATGTCCTTTTGCTGATATATTTTGGAAAATATTCTTTGGTCAGAAAAATCAGTCGGTGGCCAGAAAAGTTGACGTGATAGTTGAAAAAATGAAATAGTTGGTGGCGATTTGGACACCACCAAATGACTTTGAATTATCGGCGGCAGGCATAAGGGTCCCGTAGGACCTACATGTACCTTTATTAAATGCGCCCATAAAAGAATAAATTTGCCCTATTTTTAAAAATTGAATTAAAACAAAACCCAAAATTTTTTAAAAACACATCCACCTTTTTTTTTCCATGCACAGGGTCATACGGGCCTTGTGCAATTTTGTTTTGCTTTAGATGCTCTTGACATCGAAATAAGGTGAATTTATAGTAAAAAAATTCATGGAATCGGCCTCTTGAATCTAACAGTGAGGTCCTTTTCGTGCCAAAATGCACCAAAAATGCAGCTACCCTTCAGATCCAAAAAAACAATCGCTTCAAACCCTCGTAGATTTGACCTCAAGAATCCAAATCAAGCCAAACAAAAGCCAAATCTAACTTTCTTAACAGCTCTAAAACTAATAGAAGACTCTATTTTGGTCCTAGATGCACCAAAATTTCACCCACCTCCAAAATTGCAAAAAAAAAGAAGGGGATTCTAGATCTGAAGCTTGTAACCCTTGTTGAAGAAAAAAGCCTCATAAATTGAGAAGGGGTTCACTGAATCCATGCTCTGATACCATGTTAGAATTGTGAAAAGCATGAGCCACATGATCAAACAAGGAACAAAGACACCTTCTACACAAGAGATCTGCAAACAATATGTGCAATATTCCTCAACAAGAAAAAGATACAAAATGAACCTCAAGAATCTTCAAGGAAAATAAGATTCCTCAAAGGTTGAGATTACAAGAGTAAATCTCTAGATCGAGGACTATATAGGAGCAATCCTAATGATAAAAGGATTAGATCAAAACAAGTGTCAACATCACATGTGATGAGACAAAATGATCTAATAATAGCTCACTTCAATTAACATAGAAAAACACTTAGTTAACTAAATAAAGAACTCCTAAGTTTAGCTTAAGTGCATGAGAATAAATTAGACTAATAATCAATTAAAGATTAATTAATCATTAGATAATGCGTGATTACTCTAACGGATATAAAATTTACCTCCAAACACTCTAAAATATTTCACAGTAGGAGTTTTTCCATACCATAGCTCATAGGGAGTCTTTGAATTGTTCACTCTTGCTTGTCCTTTGTTAAGAATGTAGATTGTGGTATGAATTTCTTCTCTCTAGTAGATATTTGATAGATTTGCTTCCTTCAGCATGGTTCTTGTTGCTTCCTAAATTTTCCTATTCTTTCTCTCCACAACTCCATTCTACTGCAAAGTCATAAATGCCTTTTTATCCCATGATCTTCACAAAAGTTGTTAAACTCATTAGAGGTGAATTCACCACCTCTGTCGGATCTTAAACACTTTATTTTTAGATCCATTTCATTCTCAACCATAGATTTAAACGCTTTAAACTTATCTAGAGCTTCTGATTTTTCTTTGAGAAATGTCACCTAGGTCATTCTAGAGTAATAATCTATTAACAACATAAAATACTTGTTGCCTTGAGAGCTTGTTGTTCTGGTAGGTACACATAGGTCTATATTCATCAACTCCAAAGGTCTTGTAGTAGAGTATTCTTTAGTTTTGAACCTCTTCTTTGTCTATTTTCCAATCCAACATTCTTTGCAAATTGCATTGATAGGCTTTGTAATTCTTGGCATGTATCTCACAATAGTAGAGTTGATCTTTACTAGGCTATCAAAATTGATGTTACCCATTCTTTTATGCCACAACCAACTTTCATTGATTTGAGTCATAAAGCACTTACCACCAACACCTTTGAGTTGATAAACATTCCCTTCTGTCCTCATTCCTACAACAACCAAAGTCCTGGAGCTTCCTTTTTTTAATTTCACAACCATCATCCTAAAACACCAGATTGTATCCTTTGCTACACATTTTTCCTACACTAAGAAGATTATGCTAGAGACCCTTGACCTAAAGAACATCATTTGTCTTATGCTTGCCATCAAAACTAATCGAGCCTTTTCCATAGATCTTAGTAGATGTATCATCACCAAACTTAACAAGACTACCATCATACTTTTCAAGTTTAACAAACTTACTCTTATCACCTGTCATATGACTTGAGCATCTGCTATCAATTTTCCAGTAGTCTCTCTCCTCTCTTACATGAAAGGCAATCAACATAGTTCCTTCAATACCGTGACTTGTTTCTAAAGTGATTTCTTTCACACATCTTTCAGGGTTAGTGGAATTAGTTCCAACATTTAAAACCATGAACAAGCATTCATCACTTCCATCATCTAGATTGTTTGATTCCTCATCATCAGATATATAATTGTCTTCTTTAACATAATAACTCTTCTTGAAAGATTTACCTTTACGATCTTTATGTTTGTCATTTGAAACTTTGCTTGGACATTTTGAAGCATAATGACCTATCTTTCCACAATTGAAACATTTGAAGGGTAACTTACATTTGTTTTTGTCAGTGCCCTTTTTCAATCTCTTTACAATTTTTTCTTTTACCTCATCAAGATCATCCAAATCTGATTCATCATTCCTCTCTTTCTTGCTGACATTAAAATAAATTTCTTTCTTTGAAGCATCTTGGTCAAAATCTCCTAATACAAAATTAGTTAATGCACCAAACATTTGATCTCTAGTATATTGATCCAAATTTTGAGCTTCCTCAATAGCATAAACTTTAGCACTATAATATTTAGGAAGAGTTCTCAATACCTTTTTCACAACTTCACTTTCCTCTAGTTTTCCACCAAGACCATTGATGGCATTGAAAATTTCATCCACCCTAAGCATGTAGCCTACAATATAATTCATCTTCTAACATCATCAGGGTTTCAAATTTGGCTTTGAAATTTTGCATCTTTGCTTGCTTGACCTTATCATCTCCTTCATAAATGCTTTGCAACTTTACCCAGACCTCCTCAGTAGTTTTGTAGCTTATCACCTTCACAGGTTCTAAATTAGAAAGCCCACTCAAGATAGCATTCCTTGCTTTTCCATTGTTTTCAAAATCCTTGATATCATCTTCACTTGTCGCAACAGTAGCAGGTATAGTATATCCGTCTTCAACTGACTTCCATACACCAAACCCTAATGAGACAAGAAAGGCTTCCATCCTTGCTTTTCAGAAGGCATAATTTGTTCCATCGAACATAAGAGCTTTAACACCATTCTTGTGCACCATTCAAATCTACCTCAAGTGGTTAAGCTTTTTCTAAGGTACCTCAATTCTGATACCAATTGTTAGACACATAGGACAACTGAGGGGGGGTGAATGAGTTGTATATTAAAACTTTCAAACCCTCATGAATCTTTAACCCCTTATTAAGCATTATCATGAATGTAAACAAATGGAACAACAACACATCAATAACCATACATAATAAAACATTGAATTTTACGTGGAAAACCCTAATCAAGGAAAAACCACAGTGAGGATTAACTCACATATATATGAATAATAACTCCAATTACAAAAGGCTCATTGCTGAAATGGTTCACTACCAAGGGCTCACTACCCAGATAGAAAGAGAATAGAAAGAAACTGTTACAAGGAGGTTCACTACCTCTAGCAACTTCAGGCACACTAAAATGTAGACACCTTCTATTCACTACTTTTGGTAGTCATAGGCGTTCATTCTCACACTTAGATCACATCACTTGATCACACTTACATCATTTTGCACCACACATCACACCACACTACACTTCTCCAACAATTGACCTTGCATATATCCTCTACAACCTCAAACAATCTTCTCCAAGTCAGCTTTAATGAAATGTATGCACCTCAAATGTGCACCCAACAAATAGGTTGACACCAAACACCTTTGTGGTGGAAATAATTGAATGTGAACCACACCAAGGGTTAACCAAGACCCAATCTACACCTACACACTACACCACACTTCCACAAACCACAAACCACATCCACAAGTAACACTAACACACTAGGTCAGTCAAACAGGCATTAACACTACCAAGCAACCACATACACACTTCACCAGGCCTGGAAAACATCTTACGAACCACACAAAACTATCACACAACATCATGGAATATTCCAACACCAATAGAATATTCAAACACATTGGCACAACCACATGCAACTGAGAATACTATCATCCTATGTAACTAGTCAAATTGCCACTGAGACACAACACATGAACCAAGCCCACAAAACAGCTGGACATAAAACCTTCCAAGAGAAAATAGATACAAGCATCATTAACACATTCCCAAATCTGCAAGACAAGAAACTTCAACATGGAGAAATGTAGAGCAATTCCATTTCTCCTAAACAACCTTCTTCACAGTCCAACACACTGTCAAACACATCTTCTACTATTGTACGATCCAAAACATGAAACTCTAGATATAACACCTATGAACACTTCTGAACATCACATACAAACTGCACAATCACATCTTCAAGCATGAAGAAATGCAGAGCACAATACAAAACACACCTCTGCCACCTTGTACACTTTTTATACAATTTTCTCAAAAGCACTTGGAAACCAATGACCATGCTGCATCTACAACACCTGCTCAACACCACAAACACCTTCTCATCATAACCACAATAGAGGTTGATATAGGTTGACATAAATGACAACATAGTGCAACAAGGACCACTAGAGTTTTATTAAGAGATGTTTTGGACCCCATTATAACTAATTTTATGATATTCTATATTAGTTCACCCATATTCTATATTAGAGAAATTCCATTTCTCCCAGACAACCTTCTTCATAGTCCAACACATTGTCAAACACATCTTCTATTGATGTACGATCCAAAACCTAAAACTCTAGATACAATACCTCTGAACACTTTTGAACATCACATCCAAACCGCACAAGCACATCTTCAAGCATGAAAAAATGCAGAACACAATTTAGAACACACCTTTGTCACCTTGTACACTTTTTATACAATTTTCTCAAAAGAACTTGGAAACCAAGTGACCATGCTGCATCTACAACACATGCTCAACACCACAAACACATTCTCATCATAACCACACTAGAGGTTGACAAAGGTTGACATCAATGACAACATAGTGCAACAGGGATCGCTAGAGTTTTATTAAGAGATGTTTTGGACCCCATTATAACTAATTTAATGATATTCTATATTAGTTCATCCATCTTTAGTTTTTCTTATCTCAATAACTAGCTTGGGGGCTAGTTTGAGTTTGTGTAGCTGGATGGTAGTCTTTAATGTTGTGGTTATAGGCTTGGAACCAAAATCAAGTATCGAGTGAGTTAACATACAAAAAATATTGCACATGATTCATATTTCCTAATTGTATGCCAATGGTTTTCTTTAAATCCTAAAAGAGATCAATCTCCAAATAGATTTTGCATTATGATTGAACCAAATAATATTTTTTTTAGGTTCAACCTGAACAACCTTCCCAAGGGAGGAAATAATTTATCTGAAGAAGGCCTAGCAAGGTAGAGACAACCTAGGAAGTTCAAGCCAAATGAGCACTTTAAGAGTCCATTGATTAGACATGACAAAATTCCTTGTTTAGGGAGAAAAATAAGTAAAGAGTTGTGCACATAGCAAGGTCCATGATAAAGGATCATGTCTACATGTTTGGCTTCCACAAAGTAGAAGAGAAAATAACCTTTAAATAAATTCTATATGGCATCTGATTTAGTCCCACAAGGAACCCACGTAATGTTTATTCAACTACAAAACAAACTTTAAGATGACACATGATAAAAAAATTAACTAATGAACATAAAAGGTTTGAGCCATTTATATACATTATTGAAATCAAGAACCAAATGAATAATGCATTATGGGTTAACATAAGACATATAGTAGAAGATTTTTTTTTTCTTTTTTCAATGACACCATTGCTCACTCCAATTTCTAACCCTTTATCATCAATAATTGAAGGAAAAAATTAGGCACAATTAAAAACAATCGATCTTCCCTCTCTTTAGAAAACTCTTCAGGAGCATGATAAAGTGTCAAATTTATATTTGGATAGAAAAGGAGGGAAAGAGGGTGAAAGGGAAAGCGGGCTTTAGGCCAAAATACTCTACCATTGATCATTGCATTACCGTCATACACTTGATTGAGAAGGTTTAGGATAGACAGGGAGGAGAGGTCTTTTGTTGCTTTGTTGACTTTAAGAATGAATTTGACATTGTCCCTAGAAGCAAATTATAGAATAGAATAGAAGAGTTGGGAATTAAAAAAGAGTATAGGGTTGTTGTTCATAGGTTGTATGATCAAGTCTTGGACACAATTAGAAATAAGCAAGGATTATCATAATATTTAGGGAGCGACAATGGGGTCAAATAGGGTTGCCCATTATCTCCTACACTATTTGTTTTATACATTGACAAATTAGAGGAGTGGATAGATAATTTTGGTGGTGGGGCTGTTCACTTGACCAACTATGTAATAAAGTTACTTCTATATGTAGATAATCTTATTTTAATGGAAAAAATAATGCACAATTTAAGAACACTTGAAAGCTCTTGAGTTGTTTTGCTAAGAGGTTGGGATGTTGGTGAACACTAGCAAAACTAAGGTCACAATTTTACCTTGAAGATAAAAAAGGTTCATATGGAATTTGTCTTCGAGGGTAGCCACTTACAAGCAATTAACAATTATAAATATCTTGGGCTTGATTTCCACAATAAGCTCATTTGGGAGATGTGTAGAGCAAAAATGATACAAAGAGGGATACAAGGAGGATGTAAAGCCTTATACTCATTGAAAAATAGATGTAGAAGGGCTGAATTATGGGATTGAAAAACTAAAAAATCTCTTTTTGGATTGTTAGTGGTGCCAATAGTGCTATATGAGTGTGAAGTTTGGGGTGGCAACACATCAACAATGAAGTGGAGACAAATAACGAGATTACAAAAGCATCTAATCACAAGTAGCCTCAAAATAAAATCATCAGTTCCCTACAAGATTGCCTTAGTTGAAGTTGGTGCCTTTCCTGTGGCGACATTGGGTATGATTTGGTTGCTAAGTTATTTAAAGAGGCTAGAGAACATTAAGTTGCTTTGTTGGCCCAAAATGATGGTAGAAGAGAAATTAGATTGAAGGAAGAGCAAGTGGATGGAGCAAAATGACAAGTGGATAAATAAATGCGGTATTAGTATAAAAGAGTGCCTAAATAACAAGGGGGCACTCAAAATGTACATGTAAGAAAAACTCAAAGAAAGCATGTGGACAAGGCAACTTGGGAGGAAAAGAGAATACTATATCAAGCATTTCAATCCTTCATATGACCATGCACAAAATAACTATATAGGAGCATAAATAAAATGGAAAGTGAAAATGTTAATGGTTTAACTAAGAACTAGTCCACACTAGCTTAGATGTGAAATCGAAAGATGGATGATACCTAAATAAGAGTGGGTAGATAGAATACATTATTTTTCTTCTTTGGAGCTAGTGGAGACGAAATAACACTACATCATGGAGTGTCCGACTTACAAGGACATTCGAGCCAATTGCATCGAGATTTTAAATGTGGGCTCCTTGAGTATCCTATTTGAAGAAGAAAGGATAATAAAAATTATAGATTACTTGATCAAAATACACAACAAAAGAATTGAAATCCAAAAAGAAAAGAAGATCAAATAGACAACACGTGATCTTTTATTTTGAACTTTTATGTTTTTCCGGAGTATTGGTGATCCAAAGATCTTTGACATTATTAAAAACCTTCAATCAAACATCCTATAAATGAGAAACCCTGCATAAGACGAAACAGAAAAGACCTCTCAATCTCCTCCAAAACAAAACTTCAGCTCCGCCGATTTCCGATTTTAAAAAGTATATGAAGCTTATTTTTTTGAATACAGAGAAAATTAGACCCCACGGATTTCCCTAAAAATGGCCCTGCGTTCTGTGTTTCGCCGGGGTCTGTCTGCTGCAATATATTATGGGCACAGGCTCTCTCCGACCATTTCCTGTGCAACTAACAGTTTTCATTTATGTGAATTTTCCAACTATTATAGGGAAAATGCATTGGTTCCACGTGAGCATTCTTTTTTCCCACATCTATTTTCAGTTTGCATTATTTTTCTCTTTGGTTGCAAAATCTTTTCTTTCTATGGACTCCAGATGTTGTGTATATATCTGGCGGGGCAAGGGAGGAAGTATATTTCTGAGGGTTTGCTACTTTGCCGCGGAGTGAAAAATATCGTATTCAAGATGTTGGATATTGGTGGTGGAGTTGTGGAATTTGTTTCTCTGCTGTATTTCCTGAAAGAGTTTCAGGGAGAGTCATAACGCTTGTGATTTTTTGTGCAGTAGCTTTCTTCAGACTCCTTTCCACGACCTCCATAAGGGCAGAAGCTGCTGGAGGCAAGAAGCCTGGCTCTGCTGAAAAAAGAGCTCGTCAAGCAGAGAAGAGGCGCCTTCGCAATAAGTCGCGCAAGACGCTGATAAAGACCCGCATGAAAAAGGTACTGTGACACTTGGGTACAAATATTCTGATTAGGCAACATCCATTAGTAAGGCTCTTTGACCTTGGAACTCTCAAGTTTCCCATGATGGTCAATGTGAAGGCTTTGTGATTTTAGGATAATTTATGCCAATGTTAGCTGCATTCACAAGACTGAAATCTGTTTTATCCATTCAGACCTTTCCATGTTTCATTCATTAATGGAAGCATGGAACTCCATGCTTTTATAATGTGTAATATGTATTATAGCTAGACAACTTAATGAGACTTTGTTTTTCGGATTTCCATATATTATGGTTCTGCAAGAGTTTAAGTCGGTGTCGATGACAATCGAGTATACATCATGCTGTCACATCCTGGATAGTGCAGTGTGTGCAAGTTGTGTGATTACACAGAAATTGAATTTGTAATTAACTGCACGGTCACTTTTGGGAATATAGCAAATAGAATAGAAAACAAAGATTCTAAATCAAACTGATGATGGAGATTTTTTCTTTTGTTGAAGAGTCAAGTCTGATGAAAACAATATTGCAAAAGCTTCCAACAGACCAGCGTTTGTGTTTTTTCTGTGGTCGTTAATGCTTTTGCTGCCTGTGACAACTAGCAATTTTGCTAAAATAAGTTTTCTACTTCATTTAGAAACTTCCACTTAAATTCAAATGTAGCTAAAGATGGCCCGGACCATCCCACACATACCTCTGATCAAAATATAGCCCTTCCTGCACAAAACGCACTGAAAAACAACAAGTTTTACGTAGTTAATGCATAGACTACACCAAATGACTGATAATGGCAAACAAGACCCTGATTGTCCGACAACTTGACCCAAGTTTCAGATCACACCTCCCCAATGAGGAGGCATTTGGTCCCCAAAAGCTCAAGGACCAATTAAGTTGGGAATTCCTTTCTCCACAACTCCTTTGAAACTCCATTTAACTCTTCTTAGCAACAATTCCTTCAAACCAACTTGTTCATCAAACTGATATGAACCAGCCCACCTAGATTTCTTGACTGATCCAATCACAACATCACAGAAACTGAAAGGAAGACTACCGCCACAAGTCTTAGAAGGTAACCTCTCAACATTATTCTCATTATCTCAAAGAGAGCACAATCATTTGGGTTTAAGAAGCATTGTAAAAGTCTGTTGCAACTGCTGTTCCACAGTCTGCTGGTTCTTCCTTGACTGAAGTACGTGCATAGTTTCAACTATAGCTTTCTCCCTCTCTTGTTGTTCACTTAACAATGGAAGAGTAACCTTCCCTGCAGCATTGATTAACCTCTTGTATTTAGAAGTACTTGCCAATGCAGCCTTGGACGTCCCAACATAAGAATGCAAAGTAAAGTTTAAACATCTTCCCAATCAAGCTGAGCCTTTACTAATTCTTCACCTTATAATCGACAACATCTCTCTCGTAGATATATGGGCTCCAAAAGATGACATTACAAACATCTAATGAAATGACATCTACTGACAGTCAGATGCAAGTCCAAAAGACAATTTACATTGCTTGGTCACTGCCATCTCTACTTTATGGCAGCCATCCTATAGCATATGGACGTGGATGTTCTACCATCTCCAAACCAAGTTCACTAACCAGCCTAAAAGAAATGAAGTTTGCTTGTGAACATGAGTCAAGGATAGCATCAGCCTTCTTATCTTTCACTTGGATTTTGATGTGGAAAAGTTGAGTGAGCTCCTCTCCATCATTTCAGCTAACACCAACCTTGTAAACAACTTGACAAAGACACAAGACAACCTATCATCTACTGTGGAGCCACATTCGATCTTTATTGTTTTGCCTCCCATTCTTGTCTTTCCCCTTCGTAGACCAATAAGGTACCGACTCTAGGTGCAGCTTCCAACACCTATCCTTTGTATGTCCATCATTATCACAATGGGTACAATGCAAATTTTTCTTACCTTTGCCCTTTGTGGTAGTGTTCTTCTTGCTCTTACCCTTGCTAACTTTCTCATTATACTAACCAACTTGCTGTTGCTCTTCAGTCTTTTGTTTTTGCTTGTAGGAAGAGTTCCCCTTCTTGTCCAACTCAATATAATGGATCCGGGTACACATTTTATCAATATCCTGGGGCTTTGCCATAAGGACAGGTCTCTTTAGGTGACCAAACAGCCCACCTATGTACTTCTTCAAGACCTTATGATCCATGGCATCGCTACCTAATTGTTAAGCTTGGACACTTTGCCCTTGCCCTTGCTCCAATGCATTGCCATTTCTTCCTCGTGGTAAATAGGGTAACACTGTTTTCTTAGCAGCCCTTTAAAATCCTCTCAGTTGGAGATTGGTGGCACTTTTCTAATCTCCAAAAAATGTGTATAACTCTCATAGTAAGTAAGAGCATGCTTGGACAACTCAACCTTGCAAACAAAATTTGTTGACGAGGAGACATTTTGTGGAGACTGAAGTAAACCCTCATTTGAGAAATCCACTGATCCAACCTCTCAGCACTTATCTCTCTATCATAAAGTTGAATATTGAACTTTTCCTCAACTTTAAAGAATCTCCTAGAGGTACATTCTCCTTCCTCAAAATCAGCTTTCTCTGATTACTTTCCTTCACGGTACTCACGTAGAATCCTACGCTTCTCCATTAGGATTTGCATCATAGCTTCCAGCCTATCCACTTTCTCTTCTATTCTGGGAACCCTTGCAACATCTTCTTTCAACCTCCTAAATCTAGGTTCTCCACCATCTCCTTCTCTTGCTGTCCTTACCATCCTTGTCTACTCTCTTGTTCCAATTTCGGGCTCAAAAGGCAACAAATCTTCACTCCCATTGTCTCAAGTAGAGGGCATAAACCAAAATAATCAGCAAAAACCTATGTTCCACCAAGTTTCCAGCGGAACGGTGGGATGTGTTTCGGGGACGGCATTTTTTAAGGGGATTTTTGGGGACAGGGGGACGGCTATATATATATATATATATATATATATATATATAGGGAAATTTCAGATATTCATATGAGTAATGATAATCATAACAATGAACATTGATAAAGGTGCAAATGTAATCACCAATCATATTGACATATACATTTTAGAGTCGAACAAATTAATACTACAACTACTTAATTGCTTCCATAATTGATGTCAAACAATTAATGTGCATATGATATAAAATTTTAAAAATAAAATGACCAAAGGCTACAAGTTTGCACTACAAATGTCAAAATGACAAAGTCACAAATGTCCAAACCATAGTAATAGAAAGTATGATGGCTGCCTCTACTTGACATTTGCCAACATTGCATCAAAATCAGACTCAGAGTCTGAGTCACTACCAATTTTTCTCTTGCTCACTTGCCTCTTAGCTGCAATTTTTTTTTGGAATTTAAAAATTAACTCAAATGGCTTTGAAAGTAAGTTTTATGTTTCATTTTAGGCTTGGGAGGGTGTGGGGTCCACTTAGAAACAATAGAAAATAAGCTTTTTAATTTCAATTTTTTTTTTTTTTTTTTGTAAAAACTTGTTGGAAAAAAGGGGACGGCTGGCTGTCTCCGGGACGGCGGGTCATCCCCTTGCCGTCCCCCGGGACGGCGGGTCGTCTCCTTGCCGTCCCTGAGATGTCCCCGCCAATTGGGGATGTTTCGAAAAAAAGGGGACTTTTTGGGGACGGCTTCCAGCCGTCCCCCGTCCCCGAGACGTCCCGGTATGGGTACGGGGGGGGAAAAGGGTAGGGGATGCGTCCCCGTGTTTCCTTGGCAAAAACTGAAAAATCGCACAAATACAGGCTGTACGAATCTACTTTAATACCACTTGATCTGTTAATAGAGGATATTCCTCACACACTTTTCATCAACTATGGATATCACTTGACTAACCTTGCTATAGCCTTCAAAGACTGTTTTTACCACTACAGTGGTTAAACATACAATGCTATATTACCAAATCACCGTGAAAATTGGCTGTTTCCAGGTATGAGTCATACTGGAATCAGTTATGGCTTGGAATCACTCGTTGGTTGCAAAGGGTTTGATTTGGAGTAGTGAGATTCGTCTGGAAATGTTGCAGCTTGAATCTGAGTGATTTTGAGGTCAATATGGAGATCCAAAACAATTCTAGAAGTGGGTGAAGTTTTCAACACTTTTTTTTTTTGATTCTTTAATTCAGAAAACCCTAAATGACTGTCACTACACTATACTTGCATCCAAATCTGTCCAATGTTTTGTTGATTTTTCATTCCATACCTCTAGTGGCAGCAGCGACATTGGTGGTGCGATTCATCATGCACTGGTGCTATGCTGCCAATATCTTCTGCTCTACCATCACTAAACTCATCACTTTGCTGCTGCAGAACATCACTCTCCACTTCTTCTACACCACCATAATTAGACATAGTTAACCCTTCTCTCTTCTGCACAAATCTAACCTGCAAGTCTGTGACCAGTGAATTCTTCCAAAACCAGTTCATTACATAAACCTCCTTCATTTTACTGTTACTCTTGTTCTGGAATTCAGCAGGTCATTCTGCAATTCCATGGGTGTCTTCGCATTTCTTCCATTGTAAGATTTTTGAACATTTATGCCCTACTGCTTTTTGCTCTGGCTCAAGAAACAACTATTGATATTTTTTATTGTTTAATAAATTAATATCAATATTACTTTCCATATCTATTAGTTATTAGGAGATATCTATTACTATTGATAACTAATGGTAGTATTTACATTTTTGATATCTATCATATTTAATAATTTTAATATTAACATATCTATACTATTTGATAACTCTTTCAAATATAGTTAAGAAAACCATATTAAAGATAGTATCCAAACATACCTAGTGCCCCAACCCCCCCACCCACCTCCACCAAAAAAGAAAAAACAAATCGAATCCACATTCTGATTCTGATTCAGTGACTTAGATACAACGTTTTCCTACTCATTCAATAGAATTGCAACATAGAAATAAGAGCATACCAATGCAAATATAATGAAATGAGACCTAAACACAATTGAAATACAAGACATTATCACTTGAGAAACCCTAAAACAGGGCGAAAACACCAGTAAGAGTGAGCGAAGCTCCTCATGACACTATGTTTTAGTCTTATACAAGTGACACAATGCCTCTAGGGTGCATGCGGAGCTCAACAATAATTGACACCAATTTGTAACACCTGCAACTAGTCTCAGAAACTCCATAAAACCAGATTCTTCTACAACATTAGCATGAAAAATGAAGAAAAGAAGGCTTACAATGAGGTTTCCATATTCTTCTATACTTTCAACAAGGGACAACAACCGCCTTTACAAGAAGCCTATGTCTCTCCTATAACCTCCCAAATGCAAAGAATGGAAGATCGAATGCTGAAAAGAGGATTTAAAGTGCTAAAACCCTTCATATTCCACTTTCTGCTTGTATTATGTTGAATTTGCCACTTCTGATAGATTGGCATTTGCATTTTTGCTGTGGTTGGTTATGTATTTACCATAGGTGGTGATGTTTTTGCTGCCTGTGACAGCAGGCAGTTTCGCTAAAATAAGTTTTCTTCTTCATTTGGAAACCTGCAGTTGAATTCTTAAAAATGTATGAGATGATCTAGAACATCTCACATGTACCTTTGAGCAAAATACAGGCCTTCCTGCACAAAATCCCCTGAAAAGCAACAAATTCCATGAAGTTAATATATAGATTACACCAAATGACCAATGATGGCAAACTAGACCCTAATGGCAGTAAAAAGAACTTTTAGACTGTTTTAGCAATGAAAAAAAATTCTGGATATGTCTGTCAACATATTATGTCCCTGACTTGGAATATGCCATTTTAACTGATAAGCCTATAGCTGAAATTCGGAAATTGGAAAGCCTAAAATCTGATGAAAATCTTGAAATTATAGAAAATGATTTGGTTTGTTTGAATGATAAAGAACACTGAAATGATTGGAAAATTTTGACACAGAAGCTTTGTTGATATCAAAAGAATGTTTCAGCTGGTACATAAGGCGAGCATAATTTCTTGAGATGTGGACAACAAACTCAGGTGGAAGATAATATGGCAGTATAAGTGCTGCAGTTGGCGAAGGATTTAGTATTTCACAGAATAGTTGTATAAACTTTCTCAAAATTATATTCTTTTTCAGTCTTAAAAGCCTGTTTAAAGTTGTAGTTTTCCTGAATTGCCATTTGTCTTTTGTATGCTAGATAAATAGTGCTCATTCCTTCTGAAGCAGTGCTATCTCCCTTTACTCTCTTGCGTGATGACCATAGCACCCAATATTTCAATTGTCTCCTACTTGCTTACCTTGTCTTCTCTTTGGGCTCTTTCCTTTTTAAGTGCCTATTTGCTCCAGCCATCATTTCCTTTCAAATGTCTGATTTGCATTTTTAATGACCTTATTCTTCATTGTTGATTTTTTCCTTGCCTTGGGATCCATGCTTATTCTGTAGGAGCAAGTTAAATCTTGTTCTGTTTCCTGTTAGCTCTAGTTTGCTTTGGTATAGTTAACCTTTGTCCGTATTTGCACCTGGTTTGGCCTGTATGATGGTCAATATCTTTGATCTGTGATGCCTTGCTAATTAAGAGTATATAAGGTCAATAGCATGTTATTCTGTTAAAATGGATAGAAAAGATAATGGATGTGCAAATAATGCCTACCTCCCCGTTTTTTGAAAGGAAATTTGCATAAGAAACCTCAGATTAACAAAGAACAAGTTTTGGGAAAAGGACTACCATCTGACAATTTTGGTCATATGAATATGGCTAATAAATATCTTGTGTTTAACAATATGGTGTGAATAGAAAGTTGCAAGAATTTCTAAAGATGCTCTCCTTGTATGCAATGTCTACTGTGGAAACAAAAGGTGGGCTACAGCCTACAGTGTTGGACTTAATTGATGTTCCCAACCTAGATACTCTTCATGCAGCTAGATTCCCAAATTTTTGTTGTGAGAATAGAAAAATCCTGTGAAGTAGCTCTGATATACCCCAAGGCAGCTTCAGACTTTTAATTTTTTTCATGTTTGTGCCTTGTTTGCAGTTGCAATTGTTTTTGTCCTCGAGTACAAGCGCTTGAAAAATGACTGGAAATTTTTTTAAGTTGAGCATCAAATTTTCACAGTCCATGAATTCAATTGTAAGAGCTTCTGGGAAAAACTGTGTTAAATTATTGCATCAATGTTTTGATCACACTCCCTGATTCATCATCAGGATGAGAATTAAATGAAAATGATGATGGATCATGGAGTGGGATCTGAAATGTTGATACAAAAATTTAACTTTTCAGAAGCTCTCACAATTGAAAACTTGAAGTTCTACACTAGATAAGCCTTTTCCAATTTATTTAATTTCAAAAGAACCTTTTTGTCATCGTTTTTTTTCCTATAAAGATAGATTGAAGCTTTGGGAAGAGGCCCCTGGTTTTGGGATGATTCTAGATAAATGCTTACATCCTCACAGCCAATTCTTAATGGCTCAAACTGCCTGGTTATCCTCTTCACTTACGGCACGTAACATTCTTAAAAGTCATATCCATTGATGATGCATTGAAGATTTTCATTCTCGTTGCTAAAGAACTTAAACTATGATTGTTGCTACTTGTGCTTGGATCTAGTTAGAGTTGGATAGAAGTGCTTGGATTCAAGGGGAAATTATTTTAAATTTGAAGGTAAAGAATGACATAAAAAGTTAGATTATGTTAATGTGACCTTCAAGTGCTAAATCTCACATGCTCATAGACATGTGGCTATCCATTGCTCTTCAACTAAGTTGCTGGTTTTGGTACAGGAAAGGGTTCAAGTTTGCTGGCACAACAATTTGTTTTCTGGGAAGGGGTATGACTGTATATATATACACATACAGAAAAAATACACTAGTGACTATACAAAATTTAAAATATATATGATACTTGATACTAAAATTAAGTTAAATAACATAATTGAAAATACATTTCATAATTCATTCAATGTTATATCAATTATCTATATGTCAAATCATATGTCATAGAATGTAATTTTGTAAATGTCATATATCTACATTACATTTTGTGAATTGAAAAGAAAATTGATAATTCAATGTTATATCACATATCTATATTTCAAATCATTAGAAAACTTGAAAATTATAAATGCAATCAAAAAATTGTATCTTGCTCTCCATGGAAAGCATCTAGTCTAAATCATCACTTGGTTCAACTTCATTTGAACCACAAGTAACCACAATGCCACTCCCACGAGCTACATGAACATCATGTGTAGGAGCCTCATCATTATCTTTATTGACTTTGGCATTCTCTAAGATAGATGCATCCAAGTTGGCATGTTCATGGGCTATATCCCAATTCTTTGTTGCCTCTTCCTTGTAGTCAACTTTCTCATGTGATAAGAGGTGCAAGTTGGAATTGATGTAGATCAAAGCTTTTGCTCTTTTTGTAGCCAACCTGTTACACTTAACTGAGTGGATAAAGAAGTATGTACTCCAATTCCGCCCAATGGAAGAACTCACAATTTGTTGAAATTGGAGAGAAAGTCAACACAAATTAAAAATTGTGAAAGAATGGTAAGAATGTTAAAAATAAAAAATAAGAACTGCTTACTTGTGATGGAATTTTGATTCCTTGAGGTTGGAGGAACATATAACTTTGCCCTTGGAGGTACCAACACGTATAAACATCCATCTTGTACTTTTCTCAAATAATACAAATACTATTTGATGAGATGAACTTGCAAAATTCAGTCCTAACATTATCCACCACTTTTGGGTCTAAGAAGATTCTTTGAAATGCTTTCTTGTACTCTTCAACAACTTCCTTGTCTCTATATGGTGCCATTCTCTTGGGCAATGAAACTATTTCCATGTTGTAATATTTGGGAGATAATATATATACAAGGAGATGCAAGGACGTGGTCATCTTGTTCCAATGGTCAAGAATGATGTTCTTCACCCTTAGGAATAATACTTTTTTTAGGTCGTTCTCCTCTGTTATTATGTCCTTTATTTTTTCTATCATAGAGTCAATGCCATCATAGATATTTTCCAAACACAACCAATTTGTATTAACGAATCCGATCATACTCATGATGGGCTTGGTGAAACTCAAGATTTAGTCCATATGAGCTCACCAATCATCATCCAAGATCAATGATTTGACCTTTTGGACCCTCTGAATTTGATTTCCTCCACACACTCCATTGGTTCCTAATAACCATGTTACTCAACACCTCTTGCACCTTCACAAGTCATCTCAAAACAATTGTGCTATGTGAAATGAGTCTCAACAACCTGTTGTAGTGTAAGAAATAAGTTAATAACAAATTGAAACTTAAACAAGTAAATATGTCATATAAATTAAATTTAAAATAAATATTGAAATTTTATAACCTTCAACAGTTCTAAATTGGAGAAAGTCCTAAAGATGCCTTGTAACATGTCATGGTTTGTTATAGACATTTGAATCACCTCACCTTGGTGTATATTTTTTTTACCCAGTCTATTTGAGTGTCAATTCTTTGCATTACCAAGTTGAGGGTGCAGATGGTACATGGTGTCAAAAAAATGTGCTCGTACTTTTCCTCAACCAAAGCGCTTACTACCTACAATTTTTTGCATTGTTCGTTATGACTTGAACAATGTTCTCAACACCCACCATCTCAATGGACTCAAATGAGGATTTTGGAAATGAAGTTTGCATCCTTCAATTTTCCCTCACAATCAGTTGCCTTAAAAAACATTGCCCCTTAGGGGACACTGCAGTGACATTTATTAAAGGTCGATTTTGACAATCTTTCCATCCATCATAAACAATGGACATTTTTGTTTCAACCCATGAATCCTTGATTGGTTTTAGTTACATCTACAATTTTTTTTCTTTTTCCAATAAGGTCGTGTGCACTTTCTCATACTCAAGACCTATGTAATTGGAGGGTGTTCGATTGATTATCATCTTCATTTTTCACCAATATGGTGATCTCACTGGGTTGAAATTTTTTCAACATAAATGTAACGTGCGATATATTCATTTGCATTGCCCCTTGCCTCATTCTTAAATGCCTTCTCCAATGGGCCTCTTTAGTGGAAAAAAAGAGGGATCTTCTTCTTGGATAAATATTGTCTCTATGAAAGGATGTGGGGCAGCTACTATTGAAGGGGACCTTGCCTTGATTCTTTTTTTGTTGAAGGATGAGATTTTAATTTTGCTCTTATTCATAGCATCAACTTCTTCATATTCTCTATTATATGCCATAATTTGTTCTTTTGGAAACCCCTTCTTGTTTGGCCCTAGACAAACTCTAATTCTTTGGCTGGTCATAGCATAGAGGTGAGCTTTCACTCAACTATAAGAGCTTTTATACTTGACCCCACAGTGACTACAATGTCAAAGACAAGCCCCATCTCTTGGAAGTTGTTCAATCACCTCAATTTTCATAGAGGTGAATCACACTCGATCATATTTGAAGTGTCTAACCATCTTTGGGACCACTGAACTTGAACTAGTAGCCATTTTGAATAGATTGCTGTTATAAGAAAAAAATAAAAATAAAAATAAAAATATAACCTTGGAGTACATGAAGTTAGAAAAATTAAAAAAAATTTTTAAAAAAAAAAAAGCAATTAAAAATATATATTTTAAAATTAAAAAAATTAAATTTAAAAAAAAACTTGAAGAAATTCTACAAAAACTTGAAAGAATGTCACAAAATACTTATCTTTGATCGATAAATCTCCTTGGAGTAAAAGCTAGTTCCTTCCTGTAGCATCTAGCAAATGTATTTGGCGCCTTTCCAATCCTTCACATTTAAAAATTAAAATAACAAGCTTCACAAATGCAAAAATCACAAATGGGAATGATATTGGTTGTTTTTGTGCTTTAGGATTGTGAAATGAATGATATTGGCCACTTTTAGAGTTGTCATTTATGTTTTAGGGTCTTTTAGGCTTTTATAATGTATTTTTCAAAGGTAAAAAGTTAATTTAAAAAAATATACCCTTCATGGGACTTTGGGCCCAGCGGGGAGCATCTAGGCTTGTCATGGGACTAGATGTACCCACAGGGTACCCAGGGCAGCAGGGGCATAACCCTAGCTCATCCTTGTGGAGGTCTCATCACGAAGACCTAATTGTACTTCATTGGCGTCATTTGGTGGAGAAGAACTACATTTCATATTCAGATTTGAAGATCTATTTTGGAGCAACACCTTGGTGGCAATTGTGGAGATTGTTACATTAGGATTTCACTCTCCTTTGAGCGCCACACTTGGGCAGATTGGAGCGCCCATCCTTGAGGGCATTTTCCCTTGTTTTGGAGGTGGTTTGGAACAGTAACCCTAGGCGCACCTCTTAGAGAATTCACCTAGCTAGGGTTTATCATTTGTCTTCTAATTTGCATGTATTTGGTATGTACGGATCATACTTTATAAGTCTGATTTATAGTGCAGAAATTTTGGGCATTGTTTGATATGTTGTGCCCTAGAATCCATTGTGAAAATCAGATCAGAACTTTCAGTTTGTAGCAGCAGGGTTTAATTCAGAAAATCAAATTTGTTGTTTCAATTTGGTTGCGCTACATTGTGTATTTCATGGTGGATTTCATGCTTGTAATGATTATCAACTTGCAGTATCATTTGCCATCATTATTTGTCATGTTTGGGCATGTTTATGTTCGCTGTAATTATTTGTTTAAGAGCAGAAAATAAAATCAGAAATTAGGGTTTTGAGCAGAAATCTAAAGTGCAGAAATCTAGGGCAGAAATCAGAAATTTAATTCCAGAATCTTAGGGCAGATCCCATTGGGGATGTTACAGAGGAACAATTAAGTAAAAATATAACGGGTTATGTTCTAGATGGGATTGTTCTGTAAGTTGTCTGTGTATGACATGATTGCTACTTTTTTGCATTATGAAAGTGGCATTTCCTACTGGCTATGACTTAACTCATATTCAAAGATATAATGATTAAAGCATGCCAACTTTGTTTGTGGTAGTCCTTGTATACTAAATAAGTTGCCCAATGTATGAAACAAGATAATCCTTGACTATGACTTCAACTGTGATGATGCAAAGATTTGCAATAGGGGATATGTATTTCGTAAATTTTATGGTCATAATTAATCATTGGTCTATTACTTGTTTAGACTTATAGTTTGGTGGGGGTTTGGGGGCAATGCACATAGTGAGGTTGAGGGACAATGCTCCTCATGGGGGTTTGGTGGTTGGGGTTGAGAGGTAGTGTCCCACATGGGGTCTAGGGGTAGTGCCTTTGTTGGAGTTGATTGTTAAACCCCACAGCTCCCAGAAATCACTTGGAACCAAAACACCTATCACAAAGAGAGAAAAAAACAACTAATTTGCTATGCAACCTTGAGAATTGTGTTAATCCAAAAAAACAATTGAATAGGCTTTTGAATGTGGTTGGATTCTTGATGATTACAACAATGAATAAATAATCCTTATAAAAGGAAAAAAACAAAAAAACAATTCTAGATGAAACCCTATGTGAGAAATAAATTAGATCATGACAAGTGTCCTCATCTTATGCTTTGAGACAAAAAAGTTCATGACCTAAGAATAAAAAAACACTTGCCTAAGTTTAACTTAAGTGTAATAAAGTAAAAAGCGGACTTTAATTAGGTAGTTTTCCTATTTTACTTTAACACCCCCCCTTAAGTACAACTTAGGGAGAAGTTAAAAATCTAATGATGATTGCATGGATGGGTCCTAGCTACAAGGCTTGATGAGGTACCCATGTACAAACAAGTAAATCTCTCATAACTAGAGAAAAGAAGAAAATCACATGGGAAAAAACTCCTCTTTAAAAGAGAGAATGGAATAAATGGACTAGTGAAAGGACTTGCTATGACCCCACAAGGACTACTTCTATCACATAAGTACAATAAATGCCCCCCAATAGGAGAGAGAAGATGAATTCCCCCCATAAATCTTATGCTAATGTTGAAAGCTTGAAGGCAAAATACGATCCACTGCCTGCAAACAACATTTCTCCCCTCAGGAGGAAACAAATCCATTGATGATTGGAGAAGCCGTTCCTATAAGTTGGATGAATAGGGAATCCAAATTCAAGTGTCTTTGAAAACTATTCAAATGTCCACATGAAGGAATCGGGTGATGCCAATCTAGAATCTTATGAAGACTTATATAGAACAAGCTCCAATGACAATGATGATGGGCTAACAACGATGATGGGGCTGTCATGAAAGAGGAGATGAATGTCCTCAATAGAATCCTCCAAATCTGCAATATGAGACTGCACAAACAAGGATGATATATTTGATAGATATGAATCCCAAGTAGTTGTGTTTGGAAGAGGACGAATGTTCTGTTGCATTGAATCAATAGGGGCTATAGATGTGGTGATACTAATCTCATCAAGAACAACAAAAGATGAAGACGTGATCTTGATAGGAAACGTAGAAACAAGGAGACAAGTCTCTAAACCATCAGATGCAATGTGCCAAGCATTGATATAGGTGAATAGCATAGAACTACTAAACACAAAATTTGGAAACGTACCAATCGCTAATAATAGAAAATGACAAAGTATAGCAAACGGTGACAAAAGTAATTTGAACACCATATTCCTTACACAACAAGCTAAATAAATCGCTCAACAGCCTTATATTCAATATCGGATCACAGGGAAACAATCACACATCATAATCATGCTCAGAACTAGTTATAGTGTTTGTAAACGCCACAAAATAATAAGCACTTGTCCACAAAAAGAAAGTAACAAAATTGGATTGATTAAAATAAACTTGCACAAAGAGATCATTCCTTGAGATGGGAATTGATTCTAAATTGGTATTACATATGCTCATACAATACGTGACTGTACTCATAGACCGACTCACGATGTATGGCAGGAATTCAGCCGGGTTTGAATGATGTCGAAGATTTAATGCATCCGCGGGTCGCAAATCTTAATCCCAAACTGGTACAGTGATGACTTCAATTGCAAATCAGAAGTCGCTATATCGTCAATCGATCACTCCCAATGTATTCGTAAAGATCCCCTAGTATTGCCGACTCTTATAGATGTAATATGCTAGCGCTTGAATGTCACGACAAAGCACTCCAATAGATTCATGCAAAGACTAGTTAATTGATCACAATTGTTTGATGCCTCTGCTCCTGCACAATGATCGGCTTCAGCGAGTGTCGGGTGGTGGATGGGTGAGCAATGGCGAGGATTAATGGAAGAGTTGCGATGTTGGGTGAGGGCTATGTCCCACCTGGCTCGACTAATAGAGGGCTACGTCCTCGCAAGTCTTGTTTCACAACTCCATTTCCATCATGATCTTCTCAGTCCAACGAACTAGCATATATACACAAGCCTCCAACATGTCGGCCAGACAAAAAATGAAATTTCAATATTATTTTAGCGCCTCCTCGAAATGAGTCAGCCAGACAAAAAATGAAATTCCAATATTATTTTAGCGCCTCCTCGAAATGAGTCGGCCAGAGATAGTTATAGTAAATTTAAATATTATTAATTAATGATTTAAATTTATTTAATTATTTAATATTATTATTTATTTAATTTAAAGATTATTATTATATTAATATTATTTTCAAATCAACATTTAAAAATATATACACAAGCCTCCAACATGTCGGCCAGACAAAAAATGAAATTTCAATATTATTTTAGCGCCTCCTCGAAATGAGTCAGCCAGACAAAAAATGAAATTCCAATATTATTTTAGCGCCTCCTCAAAATGAGTCGGCCAGAGATAGTTATAGTAAATTTAAATATTATTAATTAATGATTTAAATTTATTTAATTATTTAATATTATTATTTATTTAATTTAAAGATTATTATTATATTAATATTATTTTCAAATCAACATTTAAAAATGCTTTCTTCTGTCCAGTTGGAGATAGGTCCCAATTGGGGACATAATAGTCCTTCGGTCCCGGTAATTTCTTGCCCTCAAGCAATTGCAAGCTTGTGTCCATGAATGCTGAGATGACCAACAGGTGACGAAGGGTATGGCATTTGTACCCTAAGTCTCTGCTGCTCAACTTCGTTAGCAAGTCATGATCCCAAATAAATAGTGTAGCAAGCATGTCAATTCTTGGATCCCATTTCATCACACTATCACGCTCAGCAGGCGCTAGAGGATGGATATATTTCCAAAGGCTATCAACTCCCATCAACTTCCGGATTTTGAATGTTCTCCCACGGGTGCATAAAACAAAGGAAGAAAGCTTCTTACTATCATTCTTGGGAGTGAAGGCTGCCAACTCAAGACCGAGCAAAATCCAAAAACTATTGTTCCCAACCAAGGAATCGAGGCAGCTATCATACCTTTCCTTAGTGCCTTCCTCCACCTCAAATTTCTCTTTCCACATTGCTTTGTGCTCTTCAACGGGTATTGGCCAAATATAAATTCTTCCACGAGGATTATAGACTTAATGCTCAAATGCAATGCCCTTTTCAAACTTACTTGACTCTCCTAAAGCTTGGCTGGTTGCTTCCTGGACATCACTTGAAATCAGAGACACCTCTTCCTTCGTCTCAAACTCATCAACAAATGATGTCTTTCCCACCTTCACTTCATCAGTCTTTTGTTGGTGCACACAAACATTAGAAATCAATAGGAAGTCTTCACCTTCAACTTGATTATTGGGTTCCTTTTGTTCTTGCTTCATGATGTCTTGTAATTTTGATTTTTCTTCCTGTTCCACTATTGCAACTTCTTTCTCCTCCTTTTGTGATTCTGGCTCTGATGTGTCCATTGTTTCAAGTTCCTTCATCTTGGGCACTGAATTTGATTATTCCTCTTGTTTTCTTCTTCCTTTCTTTGGCCTTGTCTTTGCCATTAAACTGTAATAGTTTGCAAAAGTAATATGTTTTCTGATACTTGGATCAAGATTGATGTAGTCTACTATGTAGGCATTAATGTCATATGCTATTGAGTTTGGCTCCTCTTCTTTCGGTGGTGACTCTACTCTAGGCAAAAAGGTAGGCTGGAAGGGCCTAGGTGCTGATCCACTTGGAATCCAATTATTATTTGTAAAATTTATAAGAGCATTCTGCACTTGTTGCATCATCAAGGTGATCAGCTGGTACATTTGTTCATGCCTTTTCAGGTATGCCTTAAAAACATCTTCTTGATCAGCCATTTCCTTTTTTAACCTCTGCCTCCAATGTCAATCTGTATGTGCAAAATCAATAGATCCGCAGTCTAGCAGGATTCAGGCTCTGATACCATTGTAATGTGCCAAGCATTGATATAGGTGAATAGCACAAAACTACTAAACACAAAATTTGGAAACGTGCCAATCACTGATAATAGAAAATGACAAAGTATAGCAAACGGTGACAAAAGTAATTTGAACATCGTATTCCTTACACAACAAGCTAAAGAAATCGCCCAGCGACCTTATATTCAATACCAGATCATAGGGAAACAATCACACATCATAATCGTGCTCAGAAACAATTACAGATCTTGTAAACGCCACAAAATAATAAGCACTCGTCCACAAAAAGAAAGTAACAAAATTGGATTGATTAAAATAAACTTGCACAGAGAGATCGTTCCTTGAGACGGGAATTGATTCTAAATTGGTATTACATATGCTCATACGATATGCAACTGCACTCATAGATCGACATGATGTATGGTAGGAATTCAATTGGGTCTGAATGATGTCGAAGATTTAATGCATCCATGGGTCGCAAATCTCAATCCCGAACTGGCACAGTGATGACTTCGATTGCAAATCAGAAGTCGCTATATTGTCAATCGATCACTCTCAATGTATTTGTAAAGATCCTCTAGTATTGCAGATTCCTGTAGATGTAATATGTTGGCGCTTGAATGTCACGACAAAGCACTCTAGTAGATTCCCACAAAGACCAGATAATTGATCACAATTGTTCGATGCCTTCGCTCCTGTACAATGATCGCCTTCAGCAAGTGCCGGGTGGTGGATGGGTGAGCAATGGCAAGGATTAATGGAAGAGCTGCGATGCTGGGTGAGGGCTACGTCCCACCTGGCTTGACTAACAGAGGGCTACGTCCTGGCAAGTCTTGTTTCACAACATCATTTCCAGTATGATCTTCTCAATCCAACAAACCAGCGTATATACGCAAGCTTCCAACATGTCGGCCAGACAAAAAATGAAATTCCAATATTATTTTAGCGCCTCCTCGAAATGAGTCGGCTAGAGATAGTTATAATAAATTTAAATATTATTAATTAATAATTTAAATTTATTTAATAATTTAATTTAATTTTAAATATTATTATTTATTTAATTTAAAGATTATTATATTAATATTATTTTCAAATTAGCATTTAAAAATGCTTTCTTCTGTCCAGCTGGAGATAGGTCCCAATCGGGGACATGACATCAGATAATGCAAGACCTATGATATATTTAAGCTCCTCTAAAGTATCATAATCAAAGGGTATGTTATCTACACCATCAAGGGGAATAAGGCAATCTACAACAGGAGCCTCTAGGAATGGAGAGATACGAGGGTCTCCATGGATTACCCAAAGTTTGGTCCAAAGTGTGTGGGGACAATCGATGTTTGATATAACACACAAGGTGTCAAGATCAACACTAGAACAAATCAATTCCACAACATGATCAATGATATTACCCATGCTAATTTACCCTTTGGTGTGTTTGGTTCTGGTATGAGTCTATAACGATAAGGCAAAACCCACTTGAGATGTGTCAGGATGATGTTTTGCCAAGATCCATAATTATTCTTTTCCAGGATTACCATAGAAGGATAGACAAAAAAACCCATGATACCTCCACAAATGATAAAATCAGAGACCAGTAGCCTCAATGCATATAAAGTAGTTGAAATGAAGTCATCTCATGCAAACAGTGCATTTCCAAGTGGTAAGATGTCCAAGTAATTGACCAAAATGTGAGAAATAACAATAAACTGAATAAAAAATACCTGGGGCAGATTTTGAAAAAAGTGCGTGAATAAATATGAAGAGCTCTAAAATACCTTTCCAATGTCGCAAGAATCACAAAAATCGAAGATATTAGCAAAAAGTTACAAGTTTGGAAGTAGAAAATGATGATTCGACTTCAATAGGCAATAAACTATACCAACAACAAAATTTGATGATGAGATCTACACCACTCGAAAGTATGTTGAATTAGCTTTCCAACAATATCTCTTTTTCCAACAACATTGTATAACCCATAGAAGCATAAATCTGCAAAAAATCCCAATTAATCGCGATTTTTAAAAAATCTGCAGGCTGGACAATTTTTTCCCCGATTATTTGAAAAAATCGTTGACCTTTTGGTCAACCATTTTTTCTTGTTTCAAACTGCAAAATCGCCAAAAAAACGCTTTTAAAACCTGCAAAAAAACGCGAATAAAATCACACTGATTTTTGCATGAAAAAAAACCATGAGACCATAGCTTGTTGCTTACTATTATGCTTTGATAGATTTTTTCCAAGCATCCATAGCTTGTTCGAAAGCACCTGTTTTAGGCTTTTAGCCATCGCAGCAAGGCAGTGAATTGTTTGATAAAATGCTTTGGTAGACATGTATGAAAATTGTGGTAGCATAGACAAGGCAGTGAACTGTTTGAGAAAATGCCTCAAAGAAATGTTGTCTCATGGTGATGGAATGCCATGGTCATGGCATTCCATCACCATGAGACCACATTTCTTTGAGGCATTTTTTCAAACAGTTCACTGCCTTGTCTATGCTATTGCTTACAATTATGCTTTGATAGATTTTTTCCAAGCATCCATAGCTTGTTCGAAAGCACCTGTTATAGGCTTTTAGCCATAGCAGCAAGGTAGTGAACTGTTTGAAAAAATGCCTCAAAGAAATGTGGTCTCATGGTGATGGAATGCCATGACAAGCAAATTGCTAATAACATAGTTTGAGATGGAATCACCTAGAGAATTTTGGAAATTTCTCCCACTTCTCTTCACACCCATATAACCAATGAAAATCTATTTTCTATAATTCATGGATTGAAATTTATATTTTATTTGCTCTCAATGTCTGTATGCTATGGAAATGCAATTAAATTTTAAAAAAAAGTAGTTTCTGACTGTTTTTCTTCAATTTTTTGCGTATTTTTGTAAATCCGATTTTTTCCCTACTTTTTCCCAATTTTTTCAAAAATTCCTGAACTTTTGGTTTGCCGATTTTTTCCCCAAACGATTAATGCTGCTATGTAAATTAAACCAAGTTATGCCAAAAAGAAAATATTGCTCCTTTAGGAAAAAATTAGGGTTTGGGGCAAGGAGGGTATGATTGACGTCACATTGATGTCATGATGACATAAGTAATATAGTGACCAAAATACATCTCTATCGTCAAAATTTTTCCTTTGTTGGAAAATGGTAGCTTGTAACAAAACTACTGGAAAAGAGCAAAACCAATAGAAATGTTGAGAAGCCATTGTCGATCTTTGGACGTTGTTTTCTGTTTGCCTAGAAATTGGTTTTAGGGAAGTCAATGTTGTTGATATATTTGATAGAGTGCAGGTCCTTGAGAAAACCCTTGCCTATGGTCGGAAAGCTTGTTGCTGCAGATGCAGTGAGCGGTAGTGGTGGGAAATGCCATTGATGGCGGATGAAACATCACCTGAATTTTTTAAAACTTGCCATTTACAAAAAAGCGTCGCTAGTAATTAAAAACAATGCCAAAAAATTCAAACGACCTTGGTGACATCACCCCTCGTGGTAGTCTGCATCATTTTTTTAACCATTGGATTGTGGCACAACCTTGTGTATTGATGTTGGTTTAAGGATATGGCCCGTATGGCTGTATATATTCATGCAAATTTATGCCTTGATTTTTGCACCTCTAAAAAATTTTCCCTTGATTTTTTCCTACTTAGATTCGAATATTTGAATAGGTGTTTCTAGGGATTTTGAATGTTTTGGACGCAACAATGATGTCTGTTTTTTTCAAGATACACCAATTTTTTCCTCAAGGCCGAATCTTTAATAAAAAGTACAAGAAGTCACAAATCTGGTGCTTTATACTATATTGGAGTTGATTGTTGAACTCCATAGCTCCTAAAAATCATCTACAACCGAAACACTTATCACAGAGAGAAAAAAACAACTGATTTGCTATGCAACCTTGAGAATTGTATTGATTCAAAAAAGCAACTAAATAGGTTTTTGAATGTGCCTGGATTATGGATGATTACAATAATGAATAAGAATCCTTATAAAAGGAAAAAAATAAAAAACAACCCTAGATGAAACACTAGGTGAGGATTAAATTAGATCATGGCAAGTATTCTCATCCTATGTGGTGCAGGGGCAGCATTTTCCCGGCATTTTCCCTTGAGTTTTGTTTGTGTTTGTTTTGTTAATGTCTTTTTAGTTTGTAATAAAACAGATCGAGCAGTTGAGGAAGGGAGTTGGGTGGACGGTTGGAACAGGGGAAACGACTATCTGGAAGGGACTGTCGATGGAAAAGAGGGACGGCCAGTTTTGTTGAGTTTGCTGGGTGTAGAGACTGAAAAGGCTGGAAACAAATGGATTACTGTATTCCCATCGTGCCTTTGTGTTGAGACTGCAAAGTTTGAAACGGTTCATTACTGTTCTTCCATTGTGCAACTTGGCTGTTTGAGTTAACTGCTGCCAGCAATGTGTGGAGTTGATGGATTGTAATCTGTCCAATGTAAACAATGAGAAATGCATGTCCCTTGAGTTGCTTATAATTTCGTTTGGAATTGTAATCAAATTCTGCAGTTTATATTGCTGGTGAACATTGTTTGATTTCCCATCGTGCCTTTGTGTTGAGACTGCAAAGTTTGAAACGGTTCATTGCTGTTCTTCCATCGTGCAACTTGGCTGTTTGAGTTAACTGCTGCCAGCAATGTGTGGAGTTGATGGATTGTAATCTGTCCAATGTAAACAATGAGAAATGCATGTCCCTTGAGTTGCTTATAATTTCGTTTGGAATTGTAATCAAATTCTGCAGTTTATATTGCTGGTGAACATTGTTTGATTTCCCTCATATTGAATTGGCTGCGATTGCACTATTTTGCTGATTGTCATTGTGACCCAATCAATCCAAGTGTTTCCTGTTGTTTGCTGTTGGAATTACTTCCCATTCGTGGCTGGCTGTCATCACTATGTTTTGAGACAAAAAAACTGATCACCTAAGAATAAAAAAGCATTTGCCTAGGTTTAGTTTAAGTGTAATAAAGTAAAAAGGTGACCTACTTAATTAATAATTAATAAATTAATTAGGTGGTTTTCCTATTTTACTCTGACAGCCTTGGTGTGTTCGTTGTTGCAATACAAGGTGAGGTCAAGGGGTGGAGCTGTCACCACAAAGCCCAAATGAAGACCTTCAAAACCACATGACCTTCATGGCACACACCATTTTCATATTTTTTTGTAAATCTTAGATGGGCATTTTATAAACTAAACATGCATTGAAAGGTTGTAAGTTAAAAAAAAGTAACTAAAATGTGCCTGGGTACGTTGGGGGATGGCTAAAGTACCGAGGCATCCCATAAAAAAATTGTGCGTACTGGGGATGTTTCTAATTTCTTTTGCAAAATAGGGGATGGGGCGTGGATGTTTCCTACCCATCCCCATGTCTCTAAAATGTGCCCTATGGGGGACAGGGTCATATTTGGCAGGGGATGCGTCCTTGGGAAGCATAGCTTGTTTCCTTTATGTGAGCAGCATGTGTGAGATCATGATAGTCATGGTGTCTTTGCACATTATTTATGTCTGTCATGTTGCATCTTGGTTGACTTGAGAAGAACTCTCTTGTGGGTTAGATTGATCCCATTTTGGGTTACACTGTATAGTTAGGATGGTTTATCTTGTGGGAGGATTCCAAGGTTTATAGGCTTGTTTTTCTTCTATTGAATGCATTCAAGCTGTTGGTGTGGACAGCTATTCTCTTTATCCCTTTTACAATGCTTTACAAATTCAATTGTTTCTGAAGTTCTCTTTTGAAAAATAGTTTGAGGTTCTTGCACTTTTAATTGAATTGATTGTTTGGGTGAGTGGACAATCTAGCTTAATTGCTATGACATGAGTATATTTTTACAAGGAAATGCCAGGTATGGTTATAACTGAATTAGCTTATACAGTATTGATACCAAAAACTAGTTTTCCCAATCCTGCTGTTTGAAAGTATCTTTTATAAAATGAGAATGCTTCAGTTTGTGCTGCAAATGGTCAGGTACCTGATAGCTGTCTGATCAAGTATGTTTATCTTTGTTTTGTAGGTTTTCAAATCTCTGGATGAAGTGAAAGTATCTTCTTCACCTAGTAATGAGGATTTCAAAGCAATTAATAAACTGATATCAGAAGCACAATCAGCTATTGATAAAGCTGTAAAAGGTGGTACCTTGCACAAAAATACAGCAGCACGCAGAAAGTCTCGGCTTGTCAGAAGAAGGAAAGCAGTACAAATACATCTTGGCTTGAAAAAGCCAGCAACAGATAAATAACAAATGTAGATTTTAGCACGGAATGTGAACAAACACTTAGATAACTGAGTTGCTCTATTTGATGACAATGGTTTTATGTTCATACTTGGTTTTACTTGTAAGTGCTGTTGCCATTATATGGTGCAGATTGTGGTGCTACCCATAGTTTCCTACTCCTGCTGTTATGGTATAGTACTGGTGCTCATTTTTTACAGGTGTTTTGTTATCATATTATTCACTTGTCTTCTATCTCTCTCCCTCACTTTCTTTTCTAGGATGTTTTAGATGGTTGATTATCTAACCATATGATTATTTTGCACCTTCTTGAGATGTTACCGGTATTATGGATGGTTTCATATATTAATGGAATGTTTATTAACATTTTTGAATGTTATTATATCATCTTACGGGATGGGTGCAGACTGTGGTGCTACTCTGTAGTTTCCTACACGTGCTGTTATAATATAATACCCATGCTCATGTTTACAGGTCTTCTGTTATCATTCTATTCTCTCTTCTCATATCTCTCTTCCTCACTTTCTTTTCAATAACATTTTAGATGGTTGATTATCTCACCTTATGGTTGTTTTGCAACTTCTTGAGATGTTAGTGGTATAATGGATGTTTTGATATATTCATAAGATTTTAGATTTTATTGACATTTTTGGATGTTATTGCATTATCTATGAGATGTTTATTAAATATTGTGCAACATTGATGCACTACACATGGATAATTCTGGATACTGAAGATATTAGGCATTATTGTTTAGATGATTACTTGGCATTGTGGATGTTATGTGTATGAATGGGTTTTGCTATATTGGCATTATAATTACAATGGAGGATGTGTATTTTGCTTGGTAGTGGCTGTGGGACGTCTCTTATTGTGCACTGTCATTGTGGGTGTGTGGGTGTCTTGCATTGTGTGATTATTGTTCATACGTTTGTGCTCAAATGTAATAATGTAGTTTATATGTTTTGTGTTTACTGATACATTGTGTAGTGTGTAGGTGACAGTCTAAGCTCACCCAAGGAGGACAAGTGCCCAATAAGATTTCACTTACTGCCTCTGTACATTGTGTGAGGGGTGTCCTAAGGGTTGCTTTTAGTCAGACCTTCCTAGATGTTCCTAGCACTAGCGGGTCACTTTGATGTAAGGGGAGATGTGCCATTTTAACCTTAAAATTCGGATTATGATTTGAGGGGCCCATTAGGAAGTCATTTCAGTGAAATTAAATTATTTTTAGTGGCAAAAAAAGAGCACTACTCATAGATCATGAGGTCAGAGAACTCTAGCAATATTTATGGTCCCAGGAGAAAGCTCACCCAAGGAGGACAAGTGCCCAATAGGATTCCACCCAATGCCCTTGAACATTGTACCAGGGTGCCCTAAGGATTGCTTTTATTTAGAGTTAGACCTTCCTAGATGTTCCTAGCAATAAGGGGTCTCCTTGATGGAATGGGAAATGTGCCTACTGCCTATTTATCCCTAACTTGGATTAGGACGTTAGGGGCCTGTTAGGGAAGCATTTCAGTGAAATTAAAATGTTTTTAATGCCAAAAAGAATGTTCCATGAGAATGTTCTAGAAGGTTAGGAAGGGGGATTGGATAAAAAACTTGAACGCCAAGTTTCCCAAAAAAGAAAGAAAGGATATGTTCCTTCCCCATTGGACAAATCTAAAAGCTCCTCTTATAAAAGCCCAAATTTTCTAATTAGAAAACCTGGCCTAGGAAGGAAGGGAGAGCTATGAGCAAGAAGAACAAGTTATTCCAGCTTCAAAGAGCCAAGAGGTAGGAGGTTGAAACTCCCATTAGATCCAGTATTGCGTAGTACATAAACTCCACTAATCAATAGGTAGGTTGCTCTGTGTGTCAGCTGGCTCTATTAAAGTAGAGGGGAGGAGGGAGGGCAACAGTTGTGGATGCAAATATAATTGGTGGGGTTGAATACTGTGGATTTTATTATTCTACTGTTTCTTGTATTATGGCTGTGATTTGTAATGGCTTCTTGTCAATCATGGTTTTGTGATTGAGTGTCATTGTTCCTTATTATGGCTGGTTTGAAATTGTTGTTGTGCCATATGGGTATTCTGTGAGCGGTGTCTTTGCAAGTTTTTGGGGAACTTGGTGAAGTTCTGCAACTTGCTTGGGTATGTTTAGTACTCTGTCTTGTAGGTTTGATCTTCATAAGACCTATCCTATGAATGGATGCTCATGGATGATGTTCTTGGAGTCCTTCTGGTTGGTTGAGAGTTTGGTTTTGGATTCCTCATGTTTTGATCTTCAAAAAGATTATATTCATTGTCATTGGATTCATGGTTCCTATTGACTAGTTGAGGGTTTGCTTTCTTTGCTTAGAGATTGGGATTGTCCACCATATTCCCTAAGTTGATAGGATCTGTTGCCTATGCATTTTCCAAAAGATGGAGACAGAGGAACAATATATTTTCAAGTGTCCCATCTAGTAAGAGACCTGAGGAAGATATTATTACTTTTAAGAGAATCAGGAGGGTCTCTTGCTACCTTATCCTGCTATCTTAACCATAGGTGCTTGTCTCTTTACTTCAATAAGAGGCCACTTTCAGATGTCTAGACCTCATAGGAACTATAAAGACTACTAAATTAATTACCTTCATTTTAAATCTATTTTAGTGGTTACAGGTTTCAGATATCCTTTGGATGCTATAGCTAATCACGCATATGGTGATATATTGCTGCATCCCCCTCTATAAACAGCTATAGGAATTCCTCCATTCTCTCATTTTTCATGCATTAGAAACTGTATGTCAACCACCCCTTCTACACAATCCAGGCACTTCAAGAAAATGTGAATTAATTTCAGCTTGTAGCCATGTTTTGGAGCTTCATATTGTTCCCTTATGCCATTTCTACTAGTCAGCTCCCATATGTCATTTATACGAGTTCCATTGATTTATTTTGGTCATTTGTTGACATTAATAAAATTTATCCCTTTCATTCTTCAACATCTGGAAGCTTATCAGCCATGGATGTTATTGAGTTTTAAGGATGTGGTCTTTGTACCCTCCCAGGATTATCCAGCTAAAAACTGTTAGGTCCAAGACATTTGCCAATGGGCATTATAAATCTGTGTATTGCCTCTTTTATGGTGGTCGATGAGGATGCTTATCTTTCGAATACTCAATATACTGTTATAGTCTAGGGTTGTCTTTTGCTTCCAGCTATGGTCTCGATATGCTGCTTTCTTCACAATCTTTTAGATGGTTAGTTGTATATTTGTAATATGTGTACATGTTATCCCTTCAATGAGTGGAGCAAGAGAAGCCTCTTTGCAAAAGGGTACATAGTTCTGGTTTGAAAAAGTACTAGGTTGGGTCACCTAAATTTAGTTAAATGCCTTCAACCTGTCCATTGTTAGAGCTGTTTGTGGTGCCAGATCTGGGATGCTTTGCAGTTGTTTCATTATCATTTTATAAAAATAGTTCATACAACTATCTTCATGTAGGAATTTTCTGGTATCTGATTGTATTGAATTATAATTTCCAATGCTAATATCTGACTAAAAGAGGAGCTCTCATTTGGAAAGTGCAAATTGCCTTATCTTTAGTTTCTCTTAAGAGCATAACAAGATAAAAGAAAGAAAAGAAAAGAAAATATGTTAGTGTTCACAAGTGACCAAAAATTGATCAATGGGAAGAAAACAGCTAGGGCTAAAAAAGGGGCCCTAGACATAAAGCAAACACTTATTGTAATGTCCCCTTTCTAGCTTAGACATGTTGACAGGTTGCTTAGCCTATTCCTGACCCTTGTAGGCTAGAGCAGATGGTTAGGGGGTCATAGTTGGCAGTATTTGGCATGGTTTTACTTCCGGAGATCAGTATGGTTCAGGGTGACTTTCGTCGGACTTCATTTGACACACTTACTATTTATAGTAAGTGACTGTTCAGTGTTACTATTTTTGGCGGGGGCACTTGGACAGGTGAGATGCAGTGTTGACCTTTGATCAGGCCTTTGTAGATGTTTCAGGACTCATTTGCACGTACTTAATATTTATAGTAAGTCAGCTATCAGGGTTACTATTCTTGGCAGGGCACTTGGTCATTTTGGATTTACAGTGGACACCTTGGTTTTCAGTTGGCTAGGCATATGGGCTTCATTTGATTATATTATTATTATTAATGATTATATGTTTTAAAGGTGAAATAAAAAGTTTAATATAAGTCACTTTTTAATCATAAAGTGACCCATGGGGCCATGACTCTCACATTAGTTGCCACTTAAAAAGTATTTATTTTATTGGGCGCATAAACCAAGGTGGTACTTTAAGTCATTTAAAGTGAGTTAAATATTATTAATGAATTAAAAACTCACAAGGAAGAATCAAATTTCTCAAGGAGAGTATAAAAAGGCAAATGTAAAGCAAATCAACCTCATTGCATTGTGAGTACTTGAATTTGTTTTTGAAGATTTTGGCTTTTGCTGTGAGAAACCAAGGGTTTCAGCAGTTTGGCTTCAATCCAGCCATTGAAGAACGAAAACTCTTCAATGCTTATGCAGTTTTGAGGTTGTGGAAGATTAGCCGAATTATTGCATGAGGTTTGGCTTCATTCCGGAGTCAAAATAGAGCAGATTGGTGAAGAAATACAAGCATTCCAAGGGTTTTATGATTATCTATTTGCAGATCAGAAATTTAAGAGTTAATCATTTGCACAGCAAAATTGGTGTTGGCTGCTACAGTACGAGCTACAGTATGCGCTACAGTATTAAGGGTTTTTATTGAAGAATTTTCTGATTTTTCTTCACGGGTTTGTTCCAGATTTGTGTGAGAGCCTTTAAATCATCTATGGCTGCATTTCTCTACAACTGATCTACATTTTGAGGCTGTAACAAACAGAAAGAATGGCATGAGAGCTGGGGCGTAACCTTTGAGGAAAGCGATTTCCCTTAAAGGCTTAAAATTGCATTTTAATTGGGGGCTAGGCTGTGAAAATCTACAGCTGCTCTAATAAGGTGTGAACAAACAATTTCCTTCTCAATATGTGCATTTTCTCTATACTTACATACTGCTGTAGCGTTAAGAATGAATAAAAATCAGTCATTATAAGTGCTGGGTGAATTGTAGCTCAAAGCATATAGCCTATCATTGTTGCCAAAAGTTAGAAGTCTGAAAAATACATTGTTTGCCAAGTGTTTGTCAAAATGCCCATGTGTTAACAGCTGTTGTAATAGCCCAGATTGTGAAACAATTTAATTTCAGACCTTGTTGGGCAAGTGTTTGACAAAATTTCTCTATGCTTATGATGCTGGTTTGAAAAGATAGTCATTTAAACTCTCAGTTCTTAGTTTTAGTGTGACTGAATGTCATAAATATTTCATTTGTTCATGCACACTGGAATGCAAACTCATTCTAAAACACAAGCAAGCATTCAAAACCAAAACCAAGCAAAAGCACAAGTTCAGAAATTTATATCAGACCAATATTCAAACTCAGAAGATTATAACAGCAAGAGGTAAAGTTCAGATATTTACATCAGCAGTGTGTGTTATTCAGTTTGAGAGACACCAGGTCTCTTACACTTATGGGGGCTAACCAAAAAATGGACATAACCCCCAAGCATGTACAAAAAGGGGGAAACACCAGTTACACCACAAACAGTAATAAATAAAAGACCATCCATGTGAGGAACCAAAATCTCCAAGTGTCATAATTCTGATGTGCATTTAAGAATCCAACAAAACATTGCAGAGTTCGAGAATGCTCACCAGGGAGAGTACAAAGTTAGATGGCCAGGCTGGACAATCCTAGGAGGTAGTCGATGCCTCACAGAACCCCTCCTCACATTTGAGGCAGAAGTGCTGGGTAGTGTGACAAAAACTGGTAATAGGAACCTGCTGCTGAGATCTGCGCTGTGGAAGGGAGGTGAGAGAGGTTCTCTGATGCTGGGATGAGAAAGAGTCACAACCACTAGAGTGAGAGCTGGGGTGCCAGGGAGCTTCAGCTATAGTAGATTGCAAGGAAGAGGAACCATCACACCATTGGGCCTAATCAGACAAAATGGATATTTTCAAGGGCCTATTGAGGAAAGAAGGAAGTTGGAACCATAAACATGGCAACTGGAGGGACTTAAGGGTGAGAAGTCAAGAGTTGGGAAAGAGGTTTTTGGACTACACTCCAAAGAGGTTTGCAACACCCTCGCATTGAATTTAAGGGTCGTTTGAGATCCTATAAGATAAGTTTACATGTATGGATGTTAGGACTGCTATACCGATATGGAGGACCAAACACAAGCACTTAAAAGGACTACACAACATTTGTTTAAGCATGTTGTGGATTGCTAGGGTGAAGTTTAGCTTTCATTTCAATATTCTTTGCAGCTGCTCCACTTCGTAGGCTTTTTAGCCTATTTTAGCACTGTTTCTGTGCAAAGTTCTTTTGCCATTTCTGTACTTGTAGAAAGAAATTGGATTGTGGGGTCAAAGCAATTCTATAAAACTACCATCATTTTTTTGCAAGAGCATAATCACTCAATACTGCGGATGGTTTTAGAAAGAAATCGGATTGCAGGGTTAAATGCAACCCTCTTGAACTGTGATTGCTTCTCCACAGGGTTTGGAATTGAACTTCATGTTAGAGGAAAATATATTATGTAATGAAACCAATATTTTTTAATACTGCAATGACTCTCCATAGGGTTGAAACCAACTCTTTTGTAGGCAATAATATCCTTTGAAGGATTGAAACCAATCTTCTTGTTTTGTACAGGGGCACCGTATATTTTCACTTTCACGAGTTTACTGCTTCTTTCAATAGCCTGCCACTCAAATATTGCTTCCTCAAAAAAAAATGCTAGCGATTTCCCAGATTAAGATTTGCTCACATGTCAACTGTTTGGATTCAACTTGAGCATCCCAGTAAAGTTCCTTGGCAGAGAATGTTTTTTTTTTTTTGATGACAGTTGAAATCTTGATTCTGTGCTTTAACAGTTTCAAGGATAGAAAGCTCATCTAGTTATTTCTATAGAAAGGAAATCTTCCACATAAAAGAAAACTGAGGACTATGCTAGAACTGCATATGTCAATCCCTTCAAAAGCACATCATGCAATGTAGTCTTCAGAGCTGAATAATGAATGACAAATGATGTCTGTAAAAGCTGTCCTCAAGAGAAATTGGATCAGGAGATTGAAACTAATATTTTTTAATACTGCAACTAACCTCCACAAGGTTGAAACCAACCCTTTTATGGCACAAGGCGTAAAAATATCCTTTGAATGGTTGAAACCAACCCTTTTATGGCACAAGGGGCGAAAATATCCTTTGAATGGTTGAAACCAACCCTGTTTTGAACATGGATCACCATAGATTTTCACTTTCGTGAATTTCTTGCTTCATTTAATTGCTTGCTAGTCAAATATTGCTTCTATAGAAAACACTAATAACAATTTCCTAGATTAAGATTTATTCACGCCAACTGTTCTGATTGAATGTGAGCTATGTTACCGGGTTCTTCATTTTGGCTCAGTGTGCCTGCTCCGGGAGCGTACCCTCGGGTTCCCTTTCAAGTGCGAAAGGAATCGAGGATAGTTTGCACAAAGGAGATCTAATCACCTAAGGTATGCATTTTAACTCATTCTTTCAAGTTTTTGATGATTTGTTTTCAAATTTTTGAAGATTTTTTCAAATTTTTTTTTAAAAGACTTTTTATAGAAAAGAAGAAATAAGTTTTGCTATTTGTTTCAATGTGTTTTGGTGTTCATTTTGTAATTTGTTTCAATATTTCTTATGATAGCAAAATTAAATTGCAAACTACTTCAAATGGCTACAAGTTCAAGTTCAGTGGGTGTTGATAGAAACAAAAAATTTAAAATTGATCAAGCATCTCCTTTATGGAATCATGTTACGATGCTTGAACAACTTCCAGGAGGTGGGGCATTTGTTTGGGATCGTGGTGAGTGTGGAGTCCAATTTAAGAGCTCATATAGTCGAGTGAAAGCTCACTTATGTGCACAAAATGGGAAAGGGATTAGAATATGTGCAGGGCCAAATAAGAAGGGGTTGCTGAAGGAAAAAATTATGGCATACATTAGAGAACAAGAAGAAGCTGATGCTTTGTGTGAAAGAGAAAAATTAAAAAGTCATCCTTTAGCAAAGAGAACAACAATGACTTTACCTACAGACTCAGTAGTGGCCTCTCAATATCCTTTGTTGGAGACACCCTCTATCCAAGTAGAAGACCCCACTCCTTCCCACAAAAGAGGCCCATTGGATAAGGCATTTCAAAATGAAGCAAGAGACATTGCAGAGGAAAAAATTGCACGTTGCATTTATGCCAATGGTCTTCCTTTCAACTTGGTGAGATCACCATATTGGCATGATATGGTGGAGGCAATCAATAGTGCACCTTCTGGTTTCAAAGGTCCTGGGTATGAAGGTGCACACCACCTTATTAGGAAAAGAAAAAATCATGTAGAGACATCACTCAAACCAATTAGGGATTCTTGGATTGAAATAGGAATGTCTATTTTTTTCGATGGATGGAAAGATTGCAAAAACCAACCTTCGGTAAATGTTATTGCAGTGTCCCCCAAAGGGGCTTTGTTTTTGAAGGCAGTTGATTGTGAGGGGCAAATCAAGGATGCAAAATTCATTTCAAAAACCCTCATTGAGTCCATAGAGATGGTGGGTCCTGAAAATGTTGTTCAAGTCATTACAGACAATGCAAAAAATTGCAGGGCTGCAGGTATTTTGGTTGAGCAAAGGTATGAACACATTTTTTGGACACCATGCATTATACACTCCCTTAACTTGGTGATGCAAGCAATTGGCACTCAGATAGAGTGGGTGAAAGATATATAACAAGAGGCCAAGGAGATCCAAATGTTTGTGACAAACCACCATATGTCACAAAGCATCTTCAGGACTTTCTTGAGATTGGAATTGTTGAAGGTAAATTTAATTTAATTATGTAATTTATTTTTTATTTTTATTTATCATTTATGAATTATGCCATGTATACTTGTATAATATATTTTTATATTTTAATGTGTTATTAACTTATGTTTTACATGATCCTCGGTTGCTAAGACCCGATTTGCATCACACACAACCGTTTTGAGACGAATTGTGAAGGTGCGAGAGGCATTGGGTGCCATGGTTATTAGCAACCAATGGAGTATTTGGAGGACATCAAGTTTAGAGAGGGCCTAGAAGGTCAAGTCATTGATCCTAGATGACGATTGGTGGGCTCGTGTGGACTATGTCTTGAGTTTCACCAAGCCTATCATGAGTACGATCAGGTTTGCTGATACATATCGACCATGTTTGGGGGAAATCTATGATGGCATTGACTCCATGATAGAAAAAATAAAGGTGATAATAGCAAAAAAAGAGAATGACCCCCAAGAAACATTTTTTCGAAGTGTTGAAAAAATCATTCATCACCGTTGGGACAAGATGAACACACCATTGCATCTCCTTGCATATGCATTGTCTCCCAAATACTATAATGCATAGATACTTGCTTTGCCAGGGAGAACTCCACCATATAGAGATAGTGAAGTTGCTAATGGGTACAAGCGAGCATTCAAAAGACTCTTCTTAGATCCAAAAGTGGTGGAAAAAGTTAGGAAAGAGTTGGCTTGTTCATCTTAGGATGGAATCATAGTCTTTGTGCTCTTCAAGACCAATACAATGTAGATGCTCGTACATGGTGGTACCTCCATGGGCAAGATTTGTGTTCATCCAACCTCTTGCAATCAAGATTCTATCACATATAAGTAATTTTTGTTTTTTATTATTTAACGTTTGTATTGTAGACTTTAGTACTTACCATTCTTTAATTTATTTTGCTTTTTTTATTTTTAAGTTTTTTTGGTTTCCTCTCCAATTTCAACAGGTTGCAAGTTCTTCTTCAGCTGAACGGAATTCTAGTACATACTCCTATATTTACTCAATGAAGCGTAACTGGTTGGATGCATAAAAAGCAAAAGACTTGGTTTATGCCCATTCCAACTTGCATCTTCTATCACATAAGCAAGATGAGTACAAGGATGGTTCAATGAAGAATTGGGACATAGCCCTTGAGTGTGCCAACTTGGATGCATCTATTGCAGAGCTTGCTAGAGTCACTATAGATGATGATGATGATGATGATGATGATGATGAAACTCTTGCACATGATGCACCTACTATGAGTGGCCATGCATTTACTTCTTGTTCAAATGATGTTGAACCAAACGATGAATTTGATCTAGATCCTTTTGATGATTGATGAGGATTGAAGACTTAGACAATTATACAAATTTTTGATTGTATTTATTTCAATTTTGTAATTGTAATGATTTTCATTTGAATCACGACTCTAGACATATATGATATATGAGTATGACATATGTATTGAAATTTTGAACTATCAATTGGCATTTATCTTTATCACTAGCATTGATCAATGATTTAATGATGATTTGATTGATGATTGATGAAGTATCATACTATCAAATGTATTTACAATTCTGTATATTTTTAATTTTTTTGCATATATATATATATATGTATACAGCTGTACCCAAACGTACCTTACCCAAAGATTTTTTTTTTGCCATACTGGCGTACCCGTGCCTGTTCCTGTACTTCCCGTACCAGAACCGGTAACTTAGAGTGTGAGCATCCCAGTGATAAGTTCCTTGACAGAGTCTGGTATTTATTTTTCATATGCAATGGTTAAAATTTTGATTGCATGTTTGAATAGTTATTTCTATAGAAAGGTAATTTTCCACATAAAAGATGATTGGCACACCAGAACTGCATCCATCAATCCTTTCTAATGCCTTTCTTGCATCTAAATTTTCAGAGTTGAATAAAGAGTAACCAATGATGCGTGCACAAGCAGTCCTTGAGAGAAGTGAGCAGCCATCCAGAATTTCAAGCTTTACATGCGAAGAGTGTGCAAGTGTCTTTGCTATTTAGAATATGTTTTCGGGTATTACTTTCAAATGAAATAATCTCAGTTCTGTGACAATATTGTGGTACTTCAACCAACATGTGATCATTTTGCAGCTTGTATTTCGGGTCAAGAATCAATTGTCAAATGCAAATACACATATCACCAGTCTAACAAAAGTCGGTTATCAAATAAATTTGAGTTTGATCATTATAAGTTCTCCATTTAAGATCTTTAATACAAAAATTTCTGTTAAATTAATACTCTTTGTACTTTGTTGGAAAATCATTATCCTGTTTCCTTGAGATCACACATTTTGTCTGCTGCCATAACAATGGATTGAATAGAAGGGTGAATTTCAGAGGTTCAGATAACTTCTTTTTGGGGAAGAACTTACCTCCCAAACGACCTATCGTCCAGCCCTACTACTATGGTGAAATTGATGTGTACAAAATGTACAGGGCCACGTATGATCAAGGAAGAAAGTTGGACAACATAAACAAATAAACAAGCTTTACAAGCTTATTAAAGTGCTACATTTTATCATTTCTAACTTCCCTAGCAAAGGGAAAAGTTGCTTGCACCAAAGTTATGAAGATTGCCGATTGACAACTGGTCTTAAGACTCTTAAATTAGTCTTATTGCTTGCCTCAACTCACTTCAATTGAAGGCTTAATCAAGATTCATATTATTGGCTTCAATTATCAGTTAGAGCCTAAATTGATAATTTTACACAATTTAAATTTTACTATTTCTTATAGGCAGATGGAGTCATTTCGTTTGAGGGTAGGGGGAGTTTTTTGAGCTCCGATTCCACTTTGTAGGTTGTTTTTTTTGGATTGCATTTCTGTAAGTGGTTACTTCTTTCTTATAACAACGTAAGGTTCAAGGGAGCGAGTATTGTCTGGACTCTACACTTTCAAAGGTCCCTTGCAACATTCCCATTTGTCCAAACTTGAGGTGTTTGACCAATTACCTTCATGAAGCAGTTACTTTCAAACATCAAGGTCCACAGGGGACTTCCAGGATCACCATATTGATTACCTCCTCTCACTCTAGTTTAGCCGTTGGGGATGCTAATTATCCATTTGTTGGCGTAGTCAATAGTGCAAATGGTAATATATCCTTGACATAGTAGTATCCCCCTACATGATTGGCCACTGGTGTTAGAATATGAAATCCCACTTGTTAGGCCCGATTTGAGTGACGAGTCATAGCTGACTCATTGGGGTGAGTAATATGGGCTCATTAGATAAGTAATATAATTTTATTTTTTTAAATATCAAATTCATGTAGTGAGTAATACGCAGGATCACTGGATAAGTAATATAATTTTAATTTTTAAAATATCAAATTCATGTCTACAGGTCAGCCTTAGGGGAAGCGAGTGTTTTTTTTAAATTTTTCTTTCTAAGAGGCCTATTTAAGCAAGGCATCTTTGCCGCCAGGTGAGGCTTTTTGATTTAATTTTCTTTATGTGTTTAAACATCACTAGTATCTCTATTTGTTGCTCTTTAGATGGTGTTTTGCTTTCTTGCATTGAGTGAATGCTTGTAGATCTAATGGCAATTTGTTGGTTCTAATCTGAAATTAGGGATGAAGGTTTCACCTTTGGTTCAAAGGCCACCAATCTAGTAACTTGCACAATAGTAACTCACCGATTCAAGAGTTAAAATAGGTGGTATTTTAACTTTTGAATAGGATGCAAAACCCTCCAAGGATTGAGATATCCTAGCTTAAGATGCAGGTTCATTTTATGATTTATTTCCAATTAACATAATCACAGGTTATCCTACAGGAAGATCTTCATAAAAGCTCAATTTAATTCTATTCTACCCCAAAATTAACATATTATAAAAAAGAAATGCAAAAAGAGAGAAAGGGTAGGAAGAAAAGATGGAAGAGTGCATCTGCATATCAATTACCCTGCATTGTCATTACCAAGTTACACAAGTTTCCTTTAACCAAGCCAGAAAATGAGAAGCCTAACACAACCTAGATCATAACTAGCGTATCTTTTAAAAGAAATATTAGGAAAAATACTATTTTTTTCACCAGGAGAGTGTACACAGGGGATTCACAGAACTCAATTAACAGATAAATGGAAAATTGCAACATAACTCACACTAACTGGTCTATTGTAAAATTAATTAACAAAAAATACAAGCTTTGGGAGAACAAGGCCACAATTGTGTGCACGTCTCTTATTACCATTGACAGACTTCTCTGGCTCGCCTCCTTCGAACCCCCTTATTACGATACAAATTTTGATATTTATAACATTTCCCAAACAATTACGGCTTTATCTTGGTTACAATCAATTTGAATTCCCCTAGTTAGCACTACTAGATTTAAAATAGTTATATTTAATACCATTACTGGGTTGATAGCGATTTATATATCTAGAGTTTGAATTTATGGACACCTAGATAGTCCAGATATTACCATTGTTAACTTCCCCAAAAAAATGCCTAAGTAATTTGAATGATCTATAATATTCCCTGGATGAATGTTGGAATCTAGGATTCAGGTGCAATAGTTTCATTCCTTTCATTAAATTGGATTTGATATACTTTTAGGCCTACAAAAGAAGCCTCTGAGTAAACTGATTTGAAAAGCTTGGCAGGGGAGAGGAGTCAATTGTTGTGGGTTAACTTGTGATTATATCACGGTTATATGGAATTGTATAAAATTTCTCTTGTTTGTTAATAAATGTGATGTAGTTAAGGTTTGAAGGTGTGATTCATCATGCAATTTGTCACATTGGCATGTTTAGTGAGAGGTGTCCTTAAAATAAAATTTGATCAAAATTTTAACTTGAAATTCTTAGTAACTAAAAAAGAAATATCATTTGTTGTTAGAACATCATATTCTTATTTAAAATACAATTTTTTGGTAACCATAAATTTTATCATCTCTATCCTTTATATCCAACATAAATGAACCAATAGTTTGAATATAAAATACTATTTATTGTTATAAACACACTATATTCTTATTTAAAATACAAAATACTATTTATTGTTTTTGATTAAAGGTTAAAACAGGTTTTGAAGGGACCCAAAACCCTTTACAAACATGAACACGACTGCAAAAAAGACAGCCTGCAGCCAGCCAAAAAACCAGCTCCAAAACAAAACTCTTCAAGATTTACATTTAGCATTTTTCTTGTGGGAGTGGAGAGTCATGTCTAAAGAAGGCCTAGATGTTTTAACTTTTTTTGCCCATTACAGTAATCCAACCTTCCTCCACTTGTTGCGCCTTATCAAGCCAGGCCAGCTCACTATTATCTTGAAGATGAATGCTCGACGCCAAAGTCTTAGAGATTTCATCATTATTCCTTTGTGCAGGCAAAGACATATCTAAAGAGTCACCAGACAAGGAAGCCTAGGCGCAATCACCAGGACTGGCCACCTGAGACCTAGTCACCTGTTCAAAAGGGGAATCCATAGCAGCCCCGCCATTTGAGGCATCTGGAAGGGCTGTCCCAAAACCCTGAGGTTCAGAAGCAACCACCTCTGAAAAACTCCTAAGTTGATCAGAATTCTTCACAACCGTATAATGTTGGAGTGAAACACTATTCCACCAAGTAGCCTTCTTAGCTTTTTTCTCAAATCCGCATTGCGCCGCAACATGTCATGTTTTAAAACACCTTCTGCAACGGAAGGGAATTCCTTCATAATCCAAAGATTGGGTCCAAGAACCCTTTGAAGATTTGAGTAAAACCTCAGTAGGCAGTCCTTTTGAGATGTCAATTTCAACAAGGATACGGGCAAAGGTGGAGTGATAAATATCAGAAGATTCCTCATCCACCAACAAGAAATCACTAAGGGCTTCACCCACATCCTCCAAAAGAGAATCACTCTAAAGGTGGAGGGGAAGATTAGGCAATCGAACCCATATCAAAAACTTATTAAAAGTTTCAGACGTAGGGTTGAAATTAGAATGCCAGGGCTTAATCATCAACAAATATTTGTCCTCCCAACTAAAGAAGTTGTCACATAATATTATATTTCTATCTTGAGCATTATCAAACTTAGCTACAAAAAACCCCTTAGCCAAGGGGAAAATCTGCACTTTACCAGAAATCAGAGGCTCCCATTCGGAGGTGATCCAGGAATGTCGCTGAGGGAGACTTGGCCAAAATCCCCTAAAGCGGAAAATCATCCCACGATCAGAAAACTCAACAACATTATCATTTATTTCTTCTTCTGTCTCCTCCTTAAGCTTCACAGAAATGGCGTTGGTCACCGGAATAAACCCGCCAAATGATAGTCTTCCAAGTCTGGAATCTGCTTTAATCCCCTTAGCTTTCACCACAATACTAATGCCTTTAACCTGTTTCCCTCCAGACCCCGTTGCACAAGGGACATTTGCAACAGACTCAACCAAAGTGGCCACAGGGCCTCCGCAACCTTGAACTATTTATTGTTATAATTAAACCATATTCTTATTTAAAATACAACTTATATTCAACATAAATGATCATAAAACTTTTTGATAACCCTTAATTTTGTTATATTATCCAACATAAATAACTATTAAATATTTTGGTGACTCTGAAACTTGTTATACCTGACCTTAAATCTTGTTACGATGGTTTTCTCATTTTTTCAATTGCATATTCCAATATGCATAAAATGATAATTTTGACAAATAGAAAGAAGTTTGAAATTTTCTTGTTATACATGATATTTCATCCAACATTAGAGATTCTTGATTGCATCTCTCATTGTGGATATAATTGTCATCTCTTGTTATTGTAAAAGATGTTTTTATCTCAAATCAAGTTGAAATTGGGAAAGGTTTTATATAGGAATAACAACATTGATGAGAAGTGGCTTTCTTTTTTCAAGAAGTTTCTTGAGGTGTTGGAAAATAGAAGGCATAATAGAGTTTAATAGTATACAAGTTCAAACAACACATATTTATGTAATAGTGATGAGGTACAAAAGTTATAGCTAGAGGTTAATGTGTGATTGCTTGTGGAAAAGTAGAGCAAGGTCTATCTATTTGTGGATGCAAATGGTTTGATTGTTTTTGGAGGTGTGTAATGGAGACAAGCCACAACAATGACCATTCTTGTATGGGGAGTCATTCATTTGTAGAAAGTTATAGTTATTGTGCTTGAGGAGAAATCATAAGCATATGTAAGGATTTGGTAGGCAATGGAGGCTCTCACAATTGCAAAGAGAAAAATCACACATGCATTGATATTTATTACTTATTTTAGATGTCTTCAAATTGTAATGAGCTATGTTTTGAAGCCTAGGCATCATAGCAAGAAAAAGAGTGCAATTTTCCTTAACACACACAACACAAAATGTGCTCTTTTGAGTTGCAATAATCCTTTATTATTATGATTAAATCAAACAACAAAATGAATCAATGCCATGAAATGTATTTCTAGAGAAAAAGCACAATAAATGTTGCAACAATACATGTGGAATTAAACACCATTTCCATGGTATGGATGCACGTGCAAAACATTTGTGTGGGAACCAACATGTCGACATGCATGAATGTAAGATGTGAGAAGTAGGTGAAATCTTTATAGAGCTTGTAAGACAATCACTAATCGATAATCTATCACCATCATAAATAGATGATCTCTTAACACATTCTATAGGATTACATGGATAATCATAAAAATGTGACCCTCACAAATCATTTCCAAAAAAAATAGTAGCAACACAAATACTTCACATTACCCCAAAATATTCCAAAAGAATCCCTTGATAAGAAAAAAACCTATTTAATGACCCTTGTTAAACCATAAAAAAAAATTGCTTTCAATTGAATTGACTTATAACAAGACAAACCATCTCAATTTTTAATGATGCTCATAAATGTTACACCAATAAGACCTCAAAATAATATAGATGAATCATACTTAAGCCTTTCTTATTGAGCACCAAAATAAAAATGTTACCATGATTGATGGGACAACTTCATGTAAAATTAGAGACCCATACTTCTTAATAAACAACTTCCAACAATAACTTATTTTCATAGTAGCACTTGTCCATATGCATACTTGGAGAACCTAACCTTTCTGCACTCCACTACAATGTCCTACAAGAGAAGACTTAAATTTTTGGTTAGAATTGAATAAACAATCATATATATCTAGTCTATTTGATAAAAATCCATCATCAATATGATGTTATGACCTCCAAAACAAGATTTACTGAGCAAACCTAAATGCTAACCTTGATGTCCACATATGATGAAGAATTCAAATCTCAAAATCAACAATTTATCACCCTAGTCCAAAATTCTTAGAAATTTAGGCATCACTAGATAAGTCCTCTGTTCATAAAGCTAATAGGGTCTTATCTTCCTCTCAATAAGGGATGGATTTCTAAATATAAAACAAAAACCATTTAAAATAATTCTAGGTACCTCATTAGACTCATGTTTTTCCTACTCAATGTCAAATAAGAATCTACAAAATTGTGGCCTAATAAACTATCAAGCTCTTATTAAGGTTATGCACCCTATTTAATTCTAAAATTTTATACTAGCCATCATGATGAATGACATCAATTGTGGTAACTTTGTTCTATACAATAATTTTAAGTTGTCTTGTTTGTTGGTAGTTCTTGTTTCATATGTTGGTATTATTATTTGTTATAAATATACTTTCTTGTCTGTTTGTTGTTCTAGTTTCATATGTTGGTATCACTATTTGTTATAAATATACTTTATATATTAGGGTTGTTTAAGAATGTGAAATGCTTGTAACTTCAATAAATTTTATTGATTATTACTGTTGTAACTTTTTATATTAATAAAAACTTTATTTATATATTTTTAGCTCAATTAATTTAATGAAAGATTAGGGAAACTAACATTGTAAGCCAAATATGACCAACTAACATGGGTTTAGGACTATCTTCCATAGAGTATTGAAATGGAGATACAAATTTCAAGAATGTTATTTTTTTTCAAAAATGAAGGGATAGTAGGGAGATGGCAACTAAAATAATATATAAAATTAAAAAAATAATTTTAAAAAATAATTAAAGAAATGCAATTATTATTTATGCAAACACTTTGACAAATAATTGAACCAAATTTCTAAATATTTAGATATATTAAAAATACTTTATATCATAGTAACATTATTTGGGATGATGATTGACTCAACAAATCAAAAGTGTAAATAGAATCCAATTACCTAGGATTTAATAAGGAAAAAGTCTATATAAAATGATGATTTTCCATCTAGTGTAGCTCAAAACATTTTATTATTATTTCTTGCTCTTTAAAACCAAACTAGGGATCTAAGAGTGGTAACCCCCCAACACCTCTCTAGGAGCGATGCTTGGATGTGATCCTTGCTATAATACATGATAGAGTCAAGGGGCAAACTCCCCTCCAACAAACCCAAATTAAATCTTTTGATGCAAGTGCCATGATTTTCTCACCACTAAAAATATTAAATGCAATTTTTACTCCTAAATCCATAAGGTAGACCATTTCTTTGCTCATTTTAAGTTGGTTTTTATAAGTGATAACAAATAAAATAGAGCATCATCAAATGGATTGAGATTAAGTGATAAAAGTGGAAATTTGTAATTTATTTGATTTGCACACAACACACAAGCATTGGGAGAAAAATCAAACTTGAAGCCATTGATTATTATATCTGGTTGAAATTAGAGGTTTACAAATATAAAAATATAGAATTGATATTAATTTAAATAATTTTTATTTATTTTTGAAATTAATGTTGAATAAAGAAGATAGCATAAAGGTTACATAGGAGTGGCTTTGTAATGATAGCATTGGAGGAAAGTGGGGGCTATATAGTTGAAGAAGTGTAATGTTGTCACCCTTTTTATTTATTTCTTTTCTATTTTTATTTTGCCCACTTCCCAAGAAATGACAATAGGGATTTATAAGCTTACAAACATTTAGTCTAATAAAATTTATAGAGCAAACATTTTGAAGCAATGAACAAAATATACGTTGTAGAATAACATGTTTCGATCTTTTAATGGATTGTAATATATATATATATATATATATAGTTTCTACATCTAATAAGGAAAACAATTTTATAGTCAAGTAAAATAATTATATACAAATTGTAAGAAAGAAAAATAATGGATGTCAAGGATTTAAAGGAAAAAGTTACAGATTGCCTTGGAAATGTGTAACCTTCTATAAATTTTGCTTGAAATTAGACCAATTTGATAATTCATGTTGTATAAATGAGCGAATTAATTAATTTCTTCACTTGTTTTTTTATGGTGAATCTTACATAGTTTTAGTATAATGGTGGATGAGGGTTCAAAGAAATGAATAAAAGTACCAATTATATGGTCATGTCAGATTTATAAATTGGAGCGAAATGTTGACATTTGAATACTTATGTCTTTATATTTAATTATGTTCATATATTTGTTGTTTGTACTCACCTTTTACATTTGTCACAAAATAAATCTATAAGATAAATTACTCCAATGCATATAGATTAGTACACCACTAGTTGTACATATAAGAGCAATATTTGTACACTAAACATCAATACTTGTACACATGAGCTCCTTATTTTATAAATGAAACGCTTATACTGGATAGTTGTGATATTTTATATTAAGGAAAAAGAGTTATTACATTTGTTAATGAATGCTCTTGATTTTTTTACATCCCATTGATAAGTTCTCATATGTTAATGCGAGGATCCATCTTGAAAAACATTGACAAGAATTTAGTCATCTGTTAATTTATATGTGAAATAATTATTAACAACATATAGTATAAATGTTTCAAGACTAAGCTCCATAATTACAACTACTATATCAACAATAGGGCTTTGCACAACAATTGGCTCCTCTCCCCTAATAAATTAAACCTAATATATATTACTAAATTAAATTTGATTTAATAGGATCTGACATCTTTGAGAGTCAATGGACAAAATGTAAACCAATTCTAAAAGCCTTTTGAAGAGATGAAAATGAAAAAGGAAAAGAACAAATGTGTTCCTAACCTATATTCCATCTATTGACTCTAATGACTCTAAACTTGAAGGTTTAAAACCTTTAGATTTGATAAAAACAAAAAGCTAGGGCCTAAAGGATTTTTCTTACATTACATGCTTGGGGGTCCACCTAGGGTTGAGCCACTACCATAATCCTAATCCTTGCATTGCAACCTCTCTAGTGACTACATTTTTTCTTGATTCAATTGTGGTCAATCTATCAACACTAGATATAAAATAAATGACTCAAAAACCCTAATTTCTAACTTATACCCTAGGTTTAACCCTTCATGTTGCATAGTTTCTTGTGCAAGCAACTATAGTAAGATGACATATGTATATCTCCACATCCTACTTAGACGGTCTTGTCCATGTTTGTCATATATATTGAGTTGATTTATTGTTTGAGATACACTTGAATTGTGTTTCTACATTTATTTTGTAAGTTTTGGATGGGTGACAAGAGCACATGGGCAAGGTGATATTTCATAAACCTTGCTTCAAAGCAATTCCTATTTATATTTTTATTTCAAATAGAATTTTCCCAAATCGCTTTATACTACATATTATCTTCTCCTTTTTGTAGGTCCAAATGTGGGGACAATAATCAAACTAAGTTTAGGTAAGTACTAAGGTCCTATATGCCTATTTCAAGAAGCATCGCCTACTCATTAGTGTAGATTACCTTTCCTAAAGGGGAAAACATGTAAGCGCCTAAAAATGGATAGACATACATGGTAAGTCTAATAATGACCTAATGATAAATCACATGACCTACATGGCATGTGTAAAACCTTCTCTTAGCTAATTCAAACTTGACGAAAGTGCTAAGTCAACCCATATGACCTTTACCTTTTTTCTATATAGATTGATTCCCTAGTCTTTGTGCTCTTTTTCCTTTGAAATTTTTGATTTTCAATTGATTATTAAGAGAATTTCTCCATTCATACTAGATTACCCCTTTTCCAAATGTGTGACCACCTTAACGATTCTGCAATCACCCCAACAATCCTATACTAGAAAAAATGATAATCTTGCATCTAGTTTTTTTAACCATGTGAAATTACTGCATGAACCATTCTTGTATCAATTTTGGCTTTAAAACTTAAGATAAATATGTCTTTGGATCAAAATAGCATAGATAAATCTTAGTTATCCTCATTGATTATGGATTTGATATTTTAATAGATTACAAAAGAGTTTTGTACAAGGATTTTGATTGCTTCTTTTTATTTTTTTTGCTCTTGTACTTCCCCATACACACACCACCAAAAGGTATTAATATCCATTGAAGAGAACTTCATTAAAAGTCAACTAATTTTAAAATTTTCATAGTTAGATTAGATTTAGATTAGTTTTAGCTTATTAGATTATATTAGTTTATTTATTTATAAATTTCAATGCCAAAATAGTAAGATATTATCTTCAAGGAATCATTTAAACAAGCATGTACGAAATCAACAAACAACCAATTTCCCTTCAAACAAGCTACAACCAATTTGAAATAAACCAACCAATAGGTGATAAGTGAGAACATGAACATTCTTTTACTATCATTGCATATAAATCAATGAGCACTTGTATTTCATTCTAATATATACAAGTGGCATTTTGATTGAAAAGACATTATATTGTTAATCATTGATTGCTTTTGTTTATTTACTTTCATAACTCTTGTTGAAATTGTAATTAACATAGAAAAGGGAAAAAGCTACTTAGTTGATTTTAATTCATGCATGCAAGTTATTTCAAAACAAAAAAAAGACAAAAATATAGTTTTCCTTAGTAATTTATTTCATCATCTTGCATTAGATAGACTTAATTAGTTTGCATATCAAAAAAACATAAAATACAAAAAGATATAGATTAGCTTCATTAGTTTTTCTATCTCACCATTTATTTTAGTATTTAAATTAGCCGTATGTAAGCAATCAAAAACATCATAAAACTCCAACTAAGCAAAAATGTAACAATTAGGTCCTTGCATTTGAGCCAAGTGCTCCTAAACCTAGTTAAACATCTAAGAATTAGAATATAATATTCAATTAGAGTAAATTTTCAAATGAGGTTAAAATTTCAACAAGTGAACACTCACAATATTTAAACAAGCAATAAAATCACAATGAAACTGGAGCATTCAGGTAAAAGGCATCAACATGAGTTTTTATCCATTCTTTCTTCCTCTGGTCATTGGTGTGCAAGAAGATTGGGTTGAAACTACTTTAATGGAACTTACAAATTTTCTCCATGTTCCTATTTCCATTGAGATATAAGAGCACACCTAGATCCCATAAGCTCAATAGTAAAATGGTCAACAATTGGCCATTACATTAGCACAACTAGAAGCCATATGTGAGACAAAAAATCTCCACCTCAATATCTTCCTTGAAAATGCTCATCAAGACCTTAACAACATACCCACAAAAATTGACACCCCAAAAATAACCTCAAACATTTGTATTGTTGTCATTACTCCATGACCTAACACACCCATCCTCCATAGAGCACTCCTTCCTCATGAAGAGAATGACCCACTTGATTCCTTGCCATTACACTTGTTATTGCCTCATCAACAATAGTAATCAACTTTATTTGATCAAAATGAATTGCAAGTGTCCTTGCCATTGATAACTCTCACACAATAATGATAAGTTAGATTTAGAAAAGACACAGATGAACTAAAAATCAACATGAACCAACCCTTTCCCCATTAAAAAAAATATATTTGATATTAAATAAAATTTACTCAATTAAATACAATAATGACACTTATCTTAATATAAATAATTAATTTTTAAAAAAAATTCCAACTACATTTCCTACTTCCTTCTACCTAAATCTAAAAAAAAAAATAACATTTATTATTTAAAAAAAATAAAAATAAAAATCCCAACTACATTTCTACTTCCTTCTCACATAAATCTACAAAATAAAATTATCATTATTTAAAAAATTCAAGTGCATTTCATACTTCCTTCTCAACTAATCCAAAAAATAAAATATAATTTCTGCCCAATACACCTTTCCCACAAGTTTCTCATAATATCTTTGTGAAATGTTTTACTTGTAGGTAATTTTCACCACTTTATATATCAAAGCCCTTATGCTACATTATGATGCTCACACGTTGGACTTTAGGGTGGGGGCCACTAGCAAAATAATATAATTGTTTAATTAGTTAATTATATTTCTTGATAAATTGAAAAAACAAATTAAAATTTTAAAAGATGATAAAAGAATATTGTTTATGTATTAAAATAAATAATTAAATTAAATTAAATATTTTAATATGTTATTCAAGATAAAATATTTATCACTTATAAATTTGAACTTCATGGATCTACATATATTTTTCATTTATTCATTAATTAAATTTCATGAAAAAGTGAAAGTTAAATAAGAATGACTCGTTAATGTAGATAGATATTATTGATACAAGTAAAATCATAATGAAATAGAATATATAATGAAATCAAGAGAAAAATATCTATCATATTCATTATGTTGGACCATTTGGAAATTAAGTTATCATAGATTTCATTATTATATTTTAATGAGATGATTTTTAATTAATTCTACAATTAACTCAACAAATTCTTATAATTTTTAGATAATTTATGCATTAAATTATCTTCTAATTATGACAATTTATCATCCATTAATGTGCATTCCACTATCTAATTTAAATACATTTTTAATTCTTATAAAATATATTTCTTATTATGCACTTATTTATATCAAATAATATATGTTCATTTTAAAACTAAGTGTTCAAATTGGTTCGATTGGCTAAAACATCCTGTTGAAGCAAGAGGTTGCAAGGTTTTAGTCTCCCCCTATCCCTATGAGGAGGGCGTGTCGTGTCACCAGTCACTATTTTTTTTATAAAAAATAATTAAATTTATATTAATAATATAATATAATAATTTGTTTTACTAATTTCACTTTTGTAAGTAAAATCCAACAAATATAATAATATGAAATAAATATTTATAGTAGTATTAGATATTTAAGATACATTTGTTTAAAATAAGTCAGTTGAGTTATTTTCTTTACTTAATTTTTTTTTTGTAAGTTATTCTAGAGCTATTTTTTTTACTTTAAAATTATGAATTGCTCCCATGACTCATCAACCAACTAGACAACAAATACTTTTATTAGAATACTACAAAGACATGTATTGGCCACTACGTAGAACATCTATATGGTTTAATATGAACAAACTCAACTTCAATTATATTACAAATCAAACTTCTTTTTATTTTTTATTTTTTATATTAGAGAAATACAAATCAAACTTGAAGCCACCATCATCCTAAATTATAATCTTTATTGACCCAATAAAACTGTGATACATTTTCTATTATTATAATCTTTATTGAATTAGTATGTCTTAACTCATCTACCAACCGTCCAACAAATACTATTATTATTACAATATTAACAAGACAAGTAAGCACCACTACATGACATATGTTTATATTGTTATGCCCTCCTCTCACTTGTACCACATTGATCTATAACTTGCACTATATTAATATACATTCCCTCTTTAAAATTCATGTCTAATTATTTCTTTTTGAATATTATTTATCCCGTCTCACTTTTGAGTATGAAGAGGCCCACCATTCATATTTGAATTTTTTTATTTTTTTTAGTCTTTTTACCTTATTTTTATATATTGATTATAAAATATTTGTTGCCATGAGTTTAAAAGATGTGAAATTTTGTCTTCAAAAAAAGATAATGCAATGTATTTTTCCCAAAAAGATAACACAATGTTCATTTTCACTCCATCTTTAATTTTTCAATAACAATTTTCAAATACAATATCACCCAAAAATAAAAATAAAAGCCAGAGCAAACAAGATATAGTAAACCCTAAAGCCATTCAAAAAGAGCATTAAAATATTAGAAACCAAGGAGATACTATTTCACGTAACTGAATGACATAAGAAAGTAAAAGAAAAATATAATAAAAATGGAGGCTATTCTCGTCTTATATGTAAAGATGATTGACACAATTACACATGTCTAGAGAATAAGCAACTACTTAGATAACATCTCTTTTTTGACTTTATAAAATGCTTAGATGGATATGTAGGGCCGGTGGGACCCGCCCTCTGTCTATGTCCAAATTGTTTAACGTTCTTTTCCCACGTTTGAGATTTGACAGCAGAAAAGAAAAAGTGTGCATTCTGAATTAGTAAAGCGCCTCCAATTTAATCGAAATTGCTTCCACGTTGTCAAAAGTACAGCAGTCAGTTGAATGTGTTGAAAGGACAAGTGCAGCCCACATGAACAGAACATGCCAGCTACCACATCACACAAAGCTCTGGTACAATTGTATTGTTTTTGTTTTGGTTTTTTTTTAAATTAGGATCTCTAAAATTTAGTTTCATTATCATTTTTGAAGGCTTAAACCTTAGAGAGACCTAATGGCCTTCCTAACCTTTTATTCCAATTTAAGGTTGGGAATTGTAAGGTAATTTATTTTTTTTATAATAAAATTAGTTACAATAATACCACGAGTCTTATAAATCTCATAACAACCTTCGGGGTAAGAAGAAGAGATCCCATACATCACAAAGATATTGTCTTAGATTTTGAATTTTACCATACATTGAAGCTCTTTGGAACACAAGGTATCTTTGTCATATAATGCAACAATTGAAACTTTATCTTGTCCAAGTGGTTGTCAATCTTCAAATTCTCTTTTGGGACCCCTGCAATTGAGAGCATAAAAAGAGAATTTGGAAAATGATGTCAGAGTTAAACTTTAACATTTCCCCTTCATGATGAACATTATGTTTTGAAAAAATTGATAAACATCTACTTTTCCATATGTTCAAATTTTTTTTATGTCTCGACGAATCAGCCACAACATTGTTTTGAAGATCGAAGCCAAAAATAGCTTCTTTCCAATTTAATGTATGCTCAAAAATATCAGGAAGGAATTTGAAAATAACATTCCATTTTCTTTTAGCCCCTAAACAATCCCAAAAAACGTGCTTCAGACTTTCACTGTGTTGGCATAAAGGGCAGTTAACTGGTCGCACCACCATGTATTTCAATCTATCACCAATCGGTAATTTGAATTGTAAAATTTTCTATGCCAAAATTTGAGCATTAGTTTCAACTTTCAATCTCCATATTTGAGCACTCAATCTTCTCCACATCTTTTCTTTAAACTTACATTTCCATTTCTAATTTAGCCTAGGATTTAATGACAATGAAGGTAGAAGGGCTTAGATATATTTTTAAAAGGAAATCAACCAAGCTGAAACCTGGACAACCACCACGAATCCTTTAGGAAATTACATTGCAAGGGAGTGCATAATTTTATGACTAGGTCCATAGGAACCAAAGCTTTCAGAAAAATAACAAAGGCTTGAAGTTTATTATTTTGAAAAAAGTTATCCTTAATGATTTTCCAATTATCCAATCCATAGCATTAAAATCCCAAAGATCACCAAATTTTTGAATCCCTTTATTGAATAGAGTGTATGCATATCTTGGAAATGAAACAAGGGATTGACCTTGATATTGAACCATTCTATTCCACCAAATGGATGATGAACCAAAGATGAAGCCATGTTGCAAGGAAGCACTTTTCCAATTAAGACATTTAGAAACTTGTTACGAGGCCTTCCATATTGATAGAAGAGAAAATGAAGCTTTAGCTTAAAATAAGGAGCCATCAAAATTTTATCTAATCAATGAATTGTTTTACTTCCTTCTAATAATAGCTTGTTCAATTCGATACTGAACCAAAATATTCCATGGCTCATCATCATTAACCACTCTAGCTATCCTTTTAGCTGACAAACAAACTCCTTGAGTTATAGGGTCCAAGAGGCCCAACCTCCCTTAGCTTTAGGTTGGATACAGTGCAGCCAAGACGTAGATTTAAAGTCGATGTCACCATTCCAATTAGACCATAAAAAGTATTTAGATAATTTTGTTTAAGTCTTCATAACCTTTTTTTGAAGGCATCCAATAAGAGGAATAGTACATGTGTGAAGCCATTTGATTCACAACTTGTATTTTCCTGTTAAGGATAAAAATTCATTCTCCCAAGTATAGAGTTTGTTCCTCAGCTTGATTAAAACTAGTTTCACATATCAGAAAGAAAAACTTCCAACCTGAATGGAATGCCCAAGTAGCGAGACATATGACCATGTTTAATTTGTTTCCACTCTTTATGTATCTAATAAGGGACAAAATTTGTTTTCACCATGATAAATTAAGTTTTCTGAGGAGCTAACTTGGAACTAGAAAAAGTGCAATAAATTTCATGTGCCCCCATCACATTCTCAATCTCCTCTTTTGAGTTTTACAGGAAAAGTAAGCTATCATTAGCAAAGTGTGAGTTAAGAACTACAACACCATTAGGTAAATGAATACCCCTTATCAAGTTCATTTGGTTATACTTCTGCAACAAATACCCAAGAGCATCAGCAGTAAGGATATAAAGAAAAGGTGACAATGGACAACCTTTCCTAATTGAACATTGCAAGGGGAAAGTACTTGAAAACTCTTTGTTTATAACCAACTGAGCATTAGCATCAATAAATAACATTTGGACATGTTTACCTATTTTAGGACCAAAAACTAGCCATTGAATCATTTTAAGAATAAAAGTGGACAACACATTCTATCATACAATTTATCAAAATATAGCTTCACCAATAAATAATTTAGTCCTGATTGTCGGGCCCATTCAATGGTTTCCCGAGCAAGTATGAGGTTATCAAGGATAAATCTCCCACCAAAAAATTTAATTTGTTTTGGCCTGATTATATGCTTCGCCATCAGTTTAATCCTTGTAGCAATAGCTTTAGCAATAATTTTATTTGAGGTGTTAAGCAAAGTGATAGGACACCATCTAGAAATAGTTTCCTCATTTTTCCCTTTTGGGAGCAATTTAATAATCCCTTTAGTAATATTGGGTCTTAAAGAACCATGCTCTAAAGCCTCTAAGTATATAAGATAGAAGTCATATTTAATGTGTTATCACATGGTTTGATAGAATTCCACTGAAAGCCTATCGAAACCTAAACTTTTATTATGAGACATTGAGAAAACATGTTCAAGATCTTCCACAGACAACTCTCAATCTAAAAATTGATATAATCAGTATCAATCTTCTTGGGAATAAGGTATTTGATCATATCTTCCATAATTGATTGTGTCAAGCCAATGGGGGTCTTCTTTAAAAAGTCTCTCATAAAATTCATGCAAAAACTCTTAACCTCTTCTAGGTTATTATGAATCAAACTCAAATCATCATGAATAGCTTCGATATACTCCTTCTTATGCTTGTAATTTAGAAATTTGAAGAAGTTTTTAGAACCTCTATTGTCCTCCTTAACCCAATGAAATATGACCCTTATTTTAGCTCCTTGAACCCTGGATATGTCAATTTTTCAAAGATGGATTTCTATAGAAGCTATGGTAGTTCGAAGCTTAATATTATTAGGATTAGCATTGAGCAATTTTTTGCTATGTCCAAGTTTCCCTTGCAAAGATTTTTCCTTACGTTTTCATTACTAGGTTAATCTCTTACCAAAGGCACAAAGAAATTCAACACATTGTGAAATTGCCAACTGCCACCAATTCCTATAAGACTCACCTTCACAAGGTTTAGGGATGGAACTCCAAATGCCAACAAGAGTAGCCATGGAAGCCTAGTTTTTTAGAAGGGAGGTATTAAGTTTATATAGAAAATTTGTAGTCACAATGTTGTTATCTCCTAAATTGAACAAAAAATTGGAAAGTGATATGAGAGAGTAGAAGAATAATCTAATCTCACACTACATCAAGTAGTGTCATGAATAACATGTAAATTAGGAAAAAATTAAAATTTGTCGAGTCTACTCAACTTTTTATCATCTCTAAATCTACAATTAGACCATGTGTACCAATTATTGCCATGGCTAAAGATTTTATAATGGATTGGATCAATCACCTCACAGAGTTGTGACAAAGCAACCATTTATCAAACTCTTCATTTCTTAACTTCATATGATTTTTCCAACTTCGATCATCATGATATTCAACCATATTAAAATCACCTCCTATTATCCAATTTGCATTAGGAAGGTTTTTACACATCCAATCCCACAATTAACATTTTTCTTTCACTATGTTAGGAGCATGGACTAAGAAAAAACCAATAGGTTGGCCATTGATAAAGTCAGGGTCCACACAGAACTATGTGATGGGTCCTTGATTTTATCAATGACCAACTTATAAATCCAGGAATCTAAACCAATAACCACACCCCCCTTGACTTCTCTATGTGATGTATGCATAAGAGATGCATCTCTCCATACATTGGATAGAAAAAAAATAAGGTGAGGACCAACAAGTTTAACTTCTTCAAGGAAAACTCTATCAAGTTTCCACTTAGCAATCATATCCTTAACACCATATTTACGATGAGGGAGAGATATCCCTCTCACATTCCAAGACATAATTTTTTAAATCATGGAAAAGAGTGGAAAGAAGGTTACTCAAGTGGTAAGGCTTCATAACGGTTAGCAACATAGATAGACTAATCAAGGGTCTCTGAATTAGAGATAGAATGAGATGGGAATCTTGATATCTATCTTGCTAAAGTGGTATGATCAAAGGTGTCCAAGTCAGCACTAGCAAGATATGGGGACCTAGACCTTTGTCTTACAAGAGGGGGAGGAAAAAAATAAGTTCTATACAAAGGTTTGAGATTAAGTTATGAAGAAAGGTGATGAACCCCTTGATGATGGATCAAACCACCCTTTTGAACAACAAGCTTCAAGAGCTCTTTTCTTTTCCTAATAATTATCCATCCATCCTCCATCATAACATCCTTGTAGGGAGAGGTCGTGTGATCATAGACCTTATTATCTTGGGTAACATTAGTGGATTTAAATTGACATTGGGTAGGTGTTATGTCTTTAGTCATTGTAAGAACTAAATGTTGGTTTTCAACCTGTTGTTGCTTGGAGTATGCTAGAACTTGTTGCTGGGCCATTTTGTTCCTTTTGGCTAGGAAATATCTTATCAAGCGGCCTTCTTGTTGATAATAAAAACAAGCATTAGGCTTATTTAGGTAGACTAATGATTGGTAAAACTTAAACCCTGGACCAATAAGATTAATGTTTTCAGGTAACTAATTATTTAAGTCCATCTCCACACAAACCCTAGGGTGCACCTTTAAACTAGAAAATCTATCAAAGTTATTTTTGCACCAAATAACCCTTCCCATTTGGACAACTATTTCTCATAGGAATGGTCTAAAATTTAGATTCAAAAATGGTAGTTCTACCCACATTGGATCATGATCTAGAAGGAAATCATGGTGGAAGTCTAATTTCCATGCTTGTAAATAACATATTTGACCATAAATAACCCGTTTCATATTGTAACACAACCTGAGCATGTTATTTTTTTTTTAATTGGCAAGAAACATAATATTTCCGTATACCCCTCAAAGCTTCAATCTCCCATCCCCTTGTTGGTTTGTTTTTTAGGATAATTTCCAACTAGTTCATAAAACAATTTAAGGAATAACTAGTTCTTATGCTCAATTATTCTAAGGGGTTGTCCAACGAACATGAGAAAGGTTTAAGAGTTTTCTCCTCTGTACTTTAGGCTCTACAAGACCTAGGAGGGTAGTCCTATGCAATATTCACTTGGATTTCATAAAATTGATACCAAATATCGCTTTAAACAAATACTTTCTCTCCATATGACCAAGAATTACAAATGAAACACACTTAATGGGATATATCCTTGGAGTTTTTATGCATTCCATATATGAGAATGTGAGATTAACATTTTAAGATAATACAACTTAAAGGTGAATTTGATTTTAAGATTTGATGACCATGGAAAGCATAACCAGGACCTTTGCTTAGACTAATGCCTTAGACCAAGGCAATAGAGTCAAGGGAAATGTAATTGAAAACTCATACAATAGTATTCATTCTAACTTTGAGAAATCTTAGTGACAATACCTTACATTGTCACCTCTTTAAAACTTTACAATCAACTCTTCTTAAAAATCCTTACACATACCTAAAACATTCAACATTTGTCACAAAGAAAATTAATCCACTACTTGAGTAAAAGCCATGAAAGAAGCATTCAATTAAAAAAAACTTGTAAAGATTAATAGAAAATGATCCTTGATCAATTTGTATTCATAAATGTTGAAGAAATATACAATTAGGAGACAATTGACTGTGAAATTGCATTGTATATTGATGCTATGAGCTAGTATTGTCATACAAAATTAACAGTTACATTGACATCCTTTCTCTATTAGACCTAGATCAAACATATACAGACTAATACACAAAATGCTTTGCTTACAAAATTTTCCAAGATCCCGACAAAATTGCCCTGAATTCCCTTGTATAGAAACAAGGGAGAAAACAAGCTTTAGGCCATGGACAAATGTCACATTTTCATTTGAAAATCTTGTCCCTTAAGGATAAGAGAAAACAAGTTACAACCGCCCCATGAGGAGAAACAAATCATCTAGTACAAGACAAAACAGTTGCATATGTCATTTGAAAAAATACTTGTTGATCCCAAAATGGTGAAAGAGGAAAGGTAGAATTACAAGTATTTTTCTGCCTCTAGCTTCAAAAATCTTTGACGAGGAATATGACTGGGCCACTTAGGAAAAAATAGGCCCCACCACTGCAAAAAGATGAAAAGAGCATAGGATACATTTATTCAATGTTTTTTTCCACCCATGAATTGCACTCTTCTTTTGAAGGCCACTGAAAATACAAGAGCTTCTGAATTTTATTATTATGAGAATTATATCTTGCATCTGTGATTGCTCTTGTTTCCCTTGTAAAAATGTCTAGATTGGTCTCCAATTTAAACAAGTCATCAATTGAATTATTCAGGAGAGCTAACTTTGGTTTGCCATCCTTGTAAATATAGGAAGATAATGAGGAAATTATGCCTGCAAACTCTACCTTCCATACATCCAAAGACTTGATTGTACTTGAATTATCCTTAATTTTAGGCATTATTCCCTATTCCATGCTTTCAAACATCTTCAATTTTGATTTGAACTGCATATCAAGCTTTGTTTGAAAAGTGGAAACCTCCCCCAATAACTCTATATACTCACTTATTTGTAATAAATTCTTGGGGGCACTGTTGGAAATAGGATGCCATTTAATTGCAAATCCTAAACATTAATTATTTCATGTATCTCCTAGATTCTTGGAATGTGTTCAATAACACTAAGATTAGGATGAGATTAATATTTGATGAAATAATCATGATTATTGACATTTGTAATTAATTCTAAATGTAAGAAGCATGTGAGGTCCATAGTGAGTTCCTAAATAATAGGGACACATGGGACACTCACATGGTAAGGTGAAACTCACCTTGTGTCCAGTTAACTATATGGAGTAACAGTTAACACTTATGAATGCATGTAAAGATCCTAGGAGTTAGGATTTGATGTTTGCATGCTTGAAGTTCATTAAGTTTTCAAATTAGTTCAATTCCAATTCCAGTTTAGTTTTTAGTTTTTGGTTCAATTATCTTGATTGCATGCAAGTGCATGTTGCATGCATGTTGGTTATTTTGAGTTGCATGTAGTTAGCTTCAGTTAACTTGTAATGCATGGCTAATAACATTGAGTTGTATGACAGATAACAAGGACTACCTCCAGTTAACAAGGGATGACCATTCTTTGGGAATGGTGTTGAGTAAATGTTTCAGTTAACTATAAAGCACTTGAAGCCAACTTGGGCGCCCAAGATGCTTTATTGGATTTACCTCTCATGCATGATAAGATATTTCTGAAGGCTCAGTTAAGTAGATTTACTTATGGGCGCCAACTTTGAGGAAGAGCTTTGGAATTATCACCGAAGTGAAGGAGAAGTTGTAGCTTCAGTTTGGGACACTCAAATGCATGAAGCACATGTTGTAAGCTTTAGTCTTCACTGAATAACTCAACTTGAAGGAATATGGCGTACCTTTTCAAGGGCTTGAGCTTATGCATTGTAATTATCACCATTTGATTATTACAAGGTTGCATATTGTCTCTATATCTCATTCAAGTTGAATAGAGTTTTCATAATTGTTATTGCAGGTGTGAAGAAGATTGGTAAAGACAAAAGAAGCATTCTCAAGCAAGAATTGGAGCTATTGTAATTTAGAGATTGAATAATAGAATAATTCTTGGAGTTTTTTTCTCGAAAGGGTTTCTCCACGGTACATCTTGTGTGATCTTTCTAATATCATGTCTAGTTCTTCTATCAACTTCTCTCTACATTCTACAATAGTAAAATGGATTAATCAAGATAATCACCCAGAAAGAATATATGTAACAAAGAAAGAGCTTACTTAGATCAGAAATATTAAAGTTTTACAGAGTATTAAGCTAAGAAGACACCTCATTTTTCAACAGGCACTTCCATCAAAAGATGTCATCTTAATCATTTCCTTTATTGAGTTGGTCCTCTATATCCACCTACTCGGAACATCTTGGAAACTATTCTGAAGCATAGAATTTTTGAAGTCCATCAAATGTACTCCAAGCTCCTTCAATCTTGTGTAAAACACATGAAAGTCTATGACCTAAAAGGTCATCAATAACATCAGTGGCTATTTATTTAGCCTCTTTTTGGGCCTTCTTCTCTCTTTCCTTTATCTACTTCAGTTGATCCTTCAAATCCTTTATTCTTAGAGATAATTTTTCTCTATCTTGCACAAAGAACTCTACATATATAGATCAACTTGGGACTGTGGAAGCTGAGTTACCACCTTATTGTACTGATCTTGCAATTTTTCATGCTTAGCTTGTAACTTTTCATATTCTTCTTCCTGCCTCTTGGTAGTCTCAACACTAAACATAGTCATATGCACAACCAAAGCTGCTACATGTGGTGTTGATGTATCAAATGTTCTTTTAATGATCACATTCCTTATGATCTCCTCAACAGAATCGACCACTCTTGGTTTGTTTGTGGTAGGGACCATTGCCCATATAGCCAGGGTTTCAAGTTAGGACTAAATCCCTACCCAAAATATGCCTGATCAGCCTACTCATTTGAAGTAAATGCACCTTCATCTTGATGCTTGATTGTATCTAGAGAAATAGATGATGTAAGGTCCCATTATGGTAGAAGGAGGATTCCAATTCTTTTACCATTCTTCTTCCTTCATTTGGAGTGATCCTTGAGGCATCAAAGTCCATTTCTTGAAGGATTCGCTCAGTAATTTCCTCATGTTTTGAAGGATCCACTCCCTCCTTTGCCTAATTTAGTCTTTCATTGAACTCATTTTGCTTGACCTCAGTAATGAAGTCTTTGAAATCCTTAGAAGTTAATGATATCAAGTTTCCACAATCCATGTTGTAGTTCATTGAAGTTTCTGGATTAGATTGTGTTGGAGTTTTTGCATAAAAAAAAAAAACATTTCGGATCACACTCCATGATCCATCATCAGGATGGTAGAGAGCAAGAGGAGAAAAACTCCAACACAATCTAATCCAAAAACTTCAATGAAATCCTTAGAAGCTACAAAGGTATAATCATCCACGAATTTGGAGCAAGCCGAAACTCTAACATCATCAGGGAGTAAGTCATCACCATAAAATTCAACTGCAAGTCTATTATTAGGCACTTGCTCATCTCCTTGATTGAATTGAGGGAAAGGGACGTGTTCATCCACTTCCTCATCTTCGAGCATGTTCTCTACATATTATTATTTCCCGCTCTCCCCTTCTTCTGGATTTACTGAGTAATCAACCAAGGGTTAAAGTCCAACTGGCACTGGTTGGTTGGTTGCAACTTGAATTGAAGACTAAGCCGACATGGCTTCTGCTTGAATAGACCTTGTTCAACTTCTTCTTCTTCAGGCCTTTGTTCATCTGGCTTCCTTTTGAAGTATGTGCCACTCTTAAAACTATGAAAACATATTCTTCGTGCTCTCAATAGGATTTGCTATATTTACAAAGGGGATCTTGTAGGAGCGATTATTGATTGTCCTTTTTTCTTCTACTTGGACCATAAATACCCATTGTTGTTTCCTCCTTCACCTCATCATTTTTTATGAGATTTCTAATGACATCATCAAAAGCATGGAATTGGTGGTAGAACTAAGATCTACCCATTTCTAATCTCATTTTATTTATATAACCCTCAGGATCATAGTTCCTTACAAGGTCTACCTTCATTCTATGACTCTGTAACATGGTTGGCAAGACATCTAACCCTTGTTTTGTAGTTACAATAAAATGAGATAATTTCATCCCTCCTAGAATTAGTGACCCTTTTTGATGAGTCTAAAATGGTACTTTTCAACCTCATTGAGTTGCCACATAATCTCCATAAAAGCTAGTTTGTCTATTACAAATTTTGGTAGGCAATGGGGTTGAACGGGGGTGTCATACACTCTAAAAATTGTGCAATTGGTATGCAAATACTAATCTCCCCAATTGTGATCAATCTTCTTATCAGGATCAAATTGTAGGGGCCTGAGGAACTTGACAACCCTTTTTGAAATCATGTCCTTTGACTTGAGGCCAAGATTTGTCAACACATCTTGTACAAAGACATTCTCAAATACCAAATAGTTGGTAGAGGAGCAGTGGGAATCCCAAATGTATGTCCACATTTGGACTGGAATTTTTTTCCTTCTGCATCATGGGTTTTAAGATTCAAGGGCTCAATCCAAATATTTGACCCATTGTATAGAATCATATGCATCACCAAAGAATACCATTTGAAGTACAAGCCAACCTTGGGGTCTTTTAGGTTTGTTAGCTACTTGTGCATTTCTTTTGTAATGTATGCAACACAATCAAAGCTTCTATTGACATCCTTGTGTTAGATGTTTGTAGCCAAAATCATCATGTAAATTGGCATTTTGACTTTATAGTCCTCCTCAAGGACTTGACACAAAGAAAAGTAAGTATTAATGAAATAGTCCTCAAAGATATCAAAGTCAAAAGGTTCGACTTAATCTTTGGAAAATCCAAATATTTTCTTATTTGAACCTCTTCTTCTATGTTGTGGCAGCCATAACGCCCTAAAATTGTGCCTATCCTTGTACCATTCTCTTTTGAGAGAACCAAAATCAATGCTTACACTGGCAAAGACATTTAGGTCAAAAGTCTCAACAATTTGTTGCCTTGAAATTTCTAGCAAAGGTGCACCCTTTTGACTTTTAATGACCCTCTCTTTTTCATCATATCCCTAGGCTAGGGATTTGATCAGGTCAACATTAACAAACACATTCGGGCATACCAATTTCCCCAAATCTTGTGTCCATAAATTTGACACTGGCTTGTTATATCTACTTCTTTTGTATCCATATTCAAATAATTTATAGCCATGTTGTGGAATGATGGCATCCCTAATCTGTCCTACTAAATCTTGCAACCTATCTATTAAAACCCCCATCCCTTGAGTATACTTTTCTCATTAGACCTAAACAATTGAGTCATTAGGTCATCCTCCATAATTCTTTTGGTGCCCTTCAATTTTACACTTGATTGATTCATTTTAGGGTTTTAACAATTTCAAATTGTTTAGGGCTTTTCTGTCTTTACACAAGTAATGTATTACCTAGGGTTTCAAATTCCTTTCAAAATTAAAATCAAACAAGACGAAAATTATTCCTTCCCAAACCCTTTTCAATAATTCCCAAAAAAAATACAAATAATTTCACAATTATAATAAACCAAAGTACTTACGTGTGAAATTACTTGGAAACCCTAGCTTTTCTTGTTTTCAATTTGCTTTCAAAGAGCTTCAATCCTCAAAAATAATAAATTCGCTTTCACTTATGACAAAAATTAAAAAATTCTTTGTTTTATCACCTCCAAATTATAGTAGTTGAGTTTTAATTGCTGAAGTAATTGTTTGCACGAATGAAACTCAACATCAACAACTATCCATTTTTGTTTAAATTCTAGTCATCAATTTGAGAACTTTAAAACAAGATCAATGGTTGGTGCACACTCTCAACACAACACATATTTCATTTGAATCACCTTTTTAAAAAATGCACTGTGAAGGACCTTCGTGCTAAATCCTGGAATTGACACGCGTCCTGCTTCCTTTCTTTGTTGCTCGTCACATTTTGTTCTTGCGCTATGTATGTGAAAATGTGCTACATAGAAGATGTGTGCTTCAATAAAATCATGACACATGTTTCCTTCTTAGTCATGATCACTAAGCACACTTTCATTATGCATTGATGATTAAAAACTACGCTCAAACAACACCATGTGTTGAAAGGAACGAGTGAAAGGTTTCTAATATGACATCACCCTCTTAGCACGTTTTAGATATGCGCTACTAGGACAAGAATGCACTTTGTAGGAATCAAGCATTGCATTATGGGACAAACACGTGTCCCCCTTTTACTCATCATTGCTTTATGAAATTTCCTTATGTGCCAAAAGCTCTAAAATGCGCTCTAAAGAAGCCTTGCACAGGAACCAGAAGCTGACACCTATCCTCTTATCTAACTCAACCCGACACATTTTCTCTATGCACTCCTTTCATGACAATGTGCTCTGAAGAAGTGAAGCGGTGAACTCATTTTATGACACGTGTTGAACTTTTAATGGTCCCTTCTTAGTGCAATTTTCTTATGCACTATGAAGCCAAAAACGTGTTGTATAGAAGATGCGTGTAATAATTACATTGCGAATGATGCAAACAATCCTCAAATCCTACAAATTAAATGACTCACCCTTTGTATAACAACAAAAATAAACATAAATGAACTGGAAAAAAAAGAAAATACGAAGATAATTTGTTTTCATTATTCAGAATCTGTACATTACATTCTCCAGAAAGCTCTACTTCCTACGTTAACAACTATGCCCTTTCATCCACCAAAAGCCCCTAAATCAACTCCTACAAACTCCAAAGTAACATCAGTTCAAAACCCCTAAATCAACTCCTACAAAGACTACAAAGTAGCTGCAATCTAAAATAGAGTAATCAACACCTAATCTAACTCCTACGAAGACCACAAAGAACAATAGATCAACTCCTAAATAACAATAGGTCAACTACACTCAAGAAACAGTTGCATCATCCTCCCCATATTTTAGAATTTTTGAACCTCTTGGTTTAGATTCATATAAGGGCTTTGTCTTGTAGTACTTAAGACTTTGGAATAGATGGTAGAACCATCTTTTTGACTTGAAGGACCAAGCCACAGTGTTCCCTTCCACCAAATTAGATATCTTTACAAATCATCATATTTTTTCTTCTTGCATTTCCAAACTCTTGTTGGAATAAAGACCCTCTTCCTCTGCCAATTGGATCTTTTCCTCTTTTCCCAAACTTAGTAGTCCTCCTCCACTGAAAGTTGACATTGCTCTTTGCATCAATCATACCAGGTCCTATTGCACCTGCACATAAATCATTAAAAAAATAAATAAAGGGAATAAAAGTTTCCCATAAGTGCATCCTCCTTGTCTACATTATGCCATTTAGGCATGCTTTCCATTTTATATTTTGTGAGGTGGACTTCATTTCCTAGCTCAATGTGATATTGTTCACAAGACAACTCATTTTTTACATTGTCCTCTTTTATGTCACAAATGAATATTTCTCTGCTCTCTCTCAACCATCCTCAGTTCTTCTCCAAGAAAGAGATGATCCATTTCTTCTCTCTTTCCATTAGTCATGGGAGTCTCTAGACATTCCTCTATTTGCTCAAATTCTTCTAGCTACTTTTGATTGTTTGTGTTTTCAAAAACTAATAAGACTTCATCACATATTGGGCTGCCAAAGATCTCCATCTTTGTTGTAGCTTCTTCTCTAACATGGACCACTTCCACTGCTACAACATCTTGAGCCTCTTCTTGTGATGGGTTGCATTCCTCTTCATTGCAGTCTTCAAACTATTCTCCTCATGTATTGTAATCTACGATACCTCCCCCCTTTTTAGGGTAACATAATTCAACAACTTCATCCAACTCATCCATCTCTTCATCTTTAACCCATTCATCTATCTCTTCATCCTCATCCCATTCATCTCTCTCTATTCTCTTTGGAACTTTTGGAAAATTAAATTTATAGGTATTTTATCCACTAATATTATTGCCAACTCCTCAAGAGATTTCATCTTTCCCTATTCTAACAATTCTATCCCTTGGCTAATCCTTGCCTCTATGACTTTCTTCTCTGAATGTACCTTTTTTTCACAAGATGAGTGTTTAATCTCATCATTCTTTTTCATCTTCTCACAACTCTTTAGTTCCTTTGTTGTAAATTTATTTTTCTTTACCTTCTTATGATTGTATGTTTCATATTCCTCCAACATCCACCGTAATTCCTTAAACTCATACTCTAAATTTTGTAACTCTTTTTTCTGATCATTTGTTAGCTTCTACCTCCACCTTTGTCTTATGTTTTCTTCCACCTTGGTTATCCTCTTTGTCACATCATGATATAACTCCATTTTTGTACTGCACAACTTTCCTCTTCCCATAGACCTGAGCTTTGATCTTATTTTCTCTCGTACCAAACTAATGTAGACAATCCTCAGATCCTATAAATTAAATGAATCACCATCTGTATAACAATGGAAATAAGCATAAATGAACTGAAACAAAAAAATATAAAGATACTTTGTTTTCATTATCCAAAATTTGTAGATTACATTATCCAAAAATCTCTCCTTCCTACATTAACAACTATGCCCTTTTATCCACCAAAATCCCCTAAATCAAATCCTACGAACTGCAAAGTAACAATAGTTCAAAACCCCTACATCAAAACCTACAAATACTACAGAGTAGTTGTAGTATAAAACATAGTAATCAACACCTAATCTAACTCCTATGAAGACCACAAAGAACAACATATCAACTCCTAAATAACAACAGGTCAACCACAGTCAAGAAATAGTTGCATCAGTGGCACGCCTTCACCGTAATAGAGAAAACTTAGCACATTATCCTTATGTGCTCTGTGAACAAATATGTGCTTTGAACTGCTATGTGTTGTGATAAGATCATGACATGTGTTCTAATCTTACAAACCCCACCTGGTGTATTCTTGTTATGCACTGGAGGCATGCAAATACGTTGTGAAGAAGGTTTGTGCTACACTAATGGCTTGACATGTGTCTTGTGCGAGGCCAAATTCTTAGCGCTTAAGTTATAAATTTAGACATGTGCATACAAGTTGTACTTATAAGATGCGCTAGGAAAAGTGGTTGAACATTAGTGGTATGAGGGACATAGAATTAGGTTTTTAATAAAATTTGGAAAGGGTATTAACAATTCATGGGTTCGACCACTAACTTGACAAAGAGGGGTAGTAAAGGCACAAATTAACACCCCATAAGTTGTAACTTAAGGATCATATAATTGGGGTAGGCAATCAATGCAAGATTAGAATAAAAGTGCTTCAACATCGCTTAGGCTTAGGTTTTAGCTAGGGTTTAAGCATAAAAAGGTGACCATTTCTAATAAACCCTATTGAGAGTAGACATATTTCAAAAGGACCAAGGAGAAAAACTGAAAGCCATGAAAACTGAAAACATACCACCACTTTTTTTCCTAGTTTAGTTTTTCCCATTTACGAAAATTTGCTTCAGATGGAACACCTCTTAAAAAAATGGCTGATCTATGTTGACATTCAACAATGTAGTCCATAACATCAACAAGGATGATAAATTCTAAAATTTTAATTGATTCTATGTCACTTTGTTTTTTCATTTCTGACAAATCTCTCCCCCATTTTCACCTGCTAGGCTACATGTCGTGTCTACATCTGAATCTCCATTTGCAATATTATTACCCTCACCATTTTCAAATTCATTAGTAGAAATGCCTCCTTCCTTTGAATGACATCATCCAAACAGTCTAGCTTCATTTTTCAGCCTCATATCTCCCACTTAGCGGCAAAAGCAAGGAAAAATAAGGACAAAAAGACTAGGGTTTTTGTGCAAACTCATCGTAGGAACCATCACATCTAATTTTTCTTTTTTTGAAGATGACTAATATTATATAACACTTACAACCAGTTATTTTGATGGATTCATAACTCCCTGCATCTCCATAATTTTTCGCACCCTCTATGACTAGGGAATCTCTTCTTTAGTCACCCACTACCTCCACTTTACCAAAAAAGGGGCCCTCTCATTATGTTAAGGATTTTACACTCTCTATGGAATCCAAAAGGGAACAATAATATCCAAATGGATCTAGGGTTTTCGATGACACTCTCTTCGTAATTTCCCCAGAATCTTATTTTTTCCTAGTGGTGAAATTTTGCATTTTAGAATCTTTTTGGTTTGTATTTAATGTAATGATTTATATGTGAAATGATATAATTTTTTTATATTGAACAAAGTTAATTACAAAAGAAAGAATAACACTTTATAAAGGAACTTTGTCAAGAAAGATAAATTATCCATAAAAGAAATGATATGTTTTGTATGGAAGTTGGTAAATAATATTAATTTAGGTATTTATTTTTTAGGATCTTGATTTGATGTATTGTTTATCCATTCATAACCCTAGTCTGGGTTCAAAATTTGTAAAATTGACCTAACTTAATTATGTAAATTTATAGAAAAAACCTATTTTTTATTTTCATATTTATATTGTTGAGTCTAGATCTTTCTCACTATTTGACTATTACGAGGTAACTTAAAGTGCAAAATATTGAATTAGATGCTAGTGTGTTATATTTAAGGATAAACCCTAATCCATTTAGAATGTTTAGGGAAAATTTTAGCATACATATAGCACCAATGCTCGAGACTTCCATCCTTGGATGTGATTATATTTTAATGATTGTTGGAGACAAAAAGACAAATTGGGAAACTATCATCAGTGACACCTTACATGGATAATTGGTGAATGTCTTGAAGAGCACCAAGTTCTACATGAGCTCCTATTTGATATATTTTCTTGCCTATTAGGAAACCTTCCTAGGATTACTGAGGGTAGGAAATCTTCATATGGGAGAAACCAAAATTTATGACCACTAGCCCTAACTAGAATTGGAAGCTAGCGAAAGGAACTACTATGTGGTAAATGATGCTTTTGCATATGATATCATTAGAGGACTAGAGAATGATTTTTCAAAGAGAATCTCAATGGAGGCAACAATTGAGTTGAAGAACTAGGGAAACTAGTACATTTGGTTTAAGACCTTCACTTAGATCAGGGTAGTAGGCATTTCACAAAGCCCCTCACAAACTGCCAAGATACCCAAGTGATAGGATGATTTTGATAGAACTTTGTAGACAAGTGGCTAAAATAAAAAAAAATGATATTAGGGAAACAAAAGTTAGAGTACTCATTCCCCATCAAAGTGGGAGTCTATTCATGCGTTGACATGCAACTACTAAAATTGTTGAGAAAAAAATGGCCATGTGAACAATGAATTTGTACAATGACCCTAGGAATAAGTTTGATCTAATTGGGAAGATTAGTAAGGTCATAGGTTCATTTTACAAGCACAAGCCTGCCTTGGAGGACCATTGGTCAAATTGTGAAGATGAATATGAAGTCAAAATGAAAGATTACTGTAGATTGATCATGGATTTGATGAGAAGCTGTAATATGGCCAAAGTACCTAAGGAATTAAGAGATAATAGGAAAGTGTTAGATCCTATGTACAATACCCAAGGGATCTTCAAACAACCTATTCACAATGTAGATTTATCAATATAAGTAGATGCAACCATCGAGGTTAGGGAAACTAGTGTGATAGTGTGCTCAAAATGATGGTTGACTACACCTTTCCTATGTTGGAGTTGATACAACTAAAGTATTTGGAACAATAGCCCAAGAGGGTTGAAAATTCATCCAATGTTACAATTGAAAAAGAAAAGGCAACATCTACAAGAGTGGGCTCAAAAAGGAAAGAGTGATAAAAAGCATAATCATAGGAACTAGTGAGGAAGAAAGTGAAGGAGAGGTTTCTATATAGAGGAAGAGGAGAACACAAGCATCTCAAACCCCTTATCAGTCTCTATCTTCATTCATGTCTCCCAACCTTCAACTCCTTCATCTCCTCCACATGGGTCTCCTATCGCATCCCTACAACCATATCCTTCTTCCAAACAACTATTCCCACTATGTAACTTCATCCTTCACCTCCAATTTCTCCTCATATCCCCACTCCTCCTTCATTGCTGCTTGATACTTAAATTCCTCCACATCCCGAGCAAGAAGAATATCTAATTATAGAGGAGAGGACTTTGAATGAGGGTGAGCAATAAGATAATTTTGGGGAGGACTCTGAACTTTGAAAGGGAGAACCTAAAGATGATCGTGAAGATTCTCAGGCCTCAATAGACATAGAGGCCATTCGTTCTCCTCCTCCATCACCACCACCTCAACAAGAACACACATTGAAATCAAAGGAGGTGATGATGACTTTCACCAAATTTAAGAAGGAACATCTACCCTCCCAGTATGGTTAAACCATACAATTCAAAAGAGGAAAATAACATATGTCCAAGAAGAAGAGGAAGATTTTTCATTCTTACTGAGGCATTCCAAATGCCTATTGGAAGGAGGAAAAAAGAAATAAGGCTCTTTAGAACTATTATAGATGAGCATGGTAATAAAATAGCACAAGTTTCTATTCCCATGGTTGATGAACCAACATCAGGCATGATACTTGGGGATTACCAAATACAAAAAATAAAATTGGGAACTCATACAAGAGAAGAAGAAAAACAATATTTGTGGATGGTTATTTCAATCATCCCAAATAAAATGCAAAAGGATGATAATACCAAAGAATAACTTAAGGCTCAAGTATCACAATTAACAACCTATATTAATCACTTGATTGGACCAACTGATTTTGTTACGCTTGCATCGATCCTACAAGCCATGCTAAATAAGGATGCTCAGTGTCCAAACCCACATGCCTCCTTTTAGCTGCTAAAGAATGGAGAAAGGATTTGCAAGAACTTGGGGCAAGGGTGATAAAAAGGTAGTAAATGATTACCATTGTATTAGTGATGAGGCTAGCCTAGCTCATGAATAGAGTCAAAAATAAATGAGGAATTACTCATGTGGGAATACTATCTTCCAATTTTCAAGAAAATAAAAGCTACATCCACATAAGACTTTATTAAGACAACACTGATTGAGGAAATCAACCAAGACAAGCCAAAGGAATGGTTGAAGGTTGGTCAACTAAGAGTTAAAGTGTTGAAAAGGTGTAAAGACAAGTTGAATATAAATAAACTTGACAAGTTGATCATGATATGGTGAAGATTGAATAATTTATTGAATATATTGCTTGCACATTTTGGAAAATCTTGTCCATGGTAGCCTCCCCAACTAGGATGATCAAAGAATTTGTGGATTTTTTACACGGTCCAGTGACTGAGGAATCTATCAATTAGATGATGAAGAAGAAAGCATATATTCAAAAGTTCCAAGGTGAGTTGGTGGATTTTGATGAGTTGTAGGAGAAGGTCAAATGTTCTACTTTTTCTCAAAGAATGAAATTGCAATATCATAAGGGGTCAAACATGAATGATCTAAATGAAGTTGTTAATGATTTTTCAAAAAGCTTTCCTATTTTCAAATAATGCATATGTTACAATTTTATTCCTCATTTTAAATAATTTGTAATAAATCAACATCCAAATTGACAAAGTGTCAATGTGGCGTGGGTTCTTAGTAGATATTTAGTTTTCTTAGTTGAATTTTAGTTAGGATCACTTCATGTTGATGTTTATCTTTAGTTAGGGTTGGTCGCCCAGATTTGAACTCCATAAAACCTCTTTCAGATCCATAAATTTTGGAATGCTTAGTTCCTATTTATATTTGTCTTTTTGAAACATTTGGGATGATTAGAAATTATTTTTGAATATAGAAATAGATGCAATTTTCAACATGATTATTTCTATTGAATTTTGTGGATTTTGATATATAGTCAAAGGATAGCGCCTACTATTAGAAAATGGAATCTTGATCATTGGTGATGGTATGTTCATTCATATTTTTATAAGTTGAATAAACTGGTGAAATCATTAATTTGATATGGTGTTACATAGAGTCTTGTCTTAAATCAATGCATGTATATGGTGGTTTGATATGATATGACTTGAAAATTTTATTTTTTTTATTTGTTTAGTGATTGATCAATGTTATGTACGATTGTGTGAATGCTAATCATTATGATGTTGATTTATTGATTTTGTGTAAAATTTTAAATTTGATAGATTAAATGAAATTTATCGTTGTCTGTTTATGTTGAATTATCTCCAAACCACTTACCCTAATATTTTGTCTTTAATTTAAATCAAATTGTTTAAATAGCTTTACCTTTAAGAGAAATTGAATGTTTTAGATATGCTAGATTTAGTGCAATATTTGATGAAATGTAATGGATTTGAATTTGAAAATATGTGAGCAATATATTAAGGATAGACCTACATTTTAGAGGATTTTGTATGTATTTGAGATTATATGTTCTAGAAGTCTAGGTTACCAGCAAAAAAGACCCCTTGTCAAACTAATCACATAGACCACTAGGCTACCCATCAAGATCAATATTTGGCTACAAAAGAACCTTGGAGGGGAAATCCTTGCTTTACAAGAAGAGTAGTGATCTATCATTACTCAGAGTTGGTTGTACTAAAACCACCATCAACACTAACATGGATGAACCGAGATCTATAGAAGAGGTATTAGGTATGAATAATGTAGAACCTTTGAAGATTTATATGGATGAAGAAATGAAAAATTTGAAAAATAATGATACATGTGATCTAGTACCATTGTTTGAAGGACGAAAACCTATTGGTTGTAAATGAGTGTTCAAGAAAAATATTGGTTTAGATGGAGGTATTGAGAAGTACAAAGCACAGTTGGTTGCAAAAGGTTAGTCTTAGGTTGAGGGTGTTGATTTTGTTGAGATATTTTCTCTTGTTACAAAAATTACATCCCCTAGTGTAGAGGTGTCATGTCCCCAATTTGGAGGTAGATTAATTTAATTTAATTAATTAATTAAGTTGTCCAAATATTGATATTTCATAAGGATGACTAATTGATTATTTTAATTAAATTAAAGTGGGGTATTAAATTAATTATTTAATAAAGTTATCTTAATAAAATAATATCTCAAAGGTAACTTTATTATGATTAATTTAATAAAGTGACTATAATAAAATGATATATCAAAAAGTCACTTGAATAATAAAATGAAGCTTCTTGGAGATGGGTTAGAAAAAGTATATAAGAAGCTCATTGCTAGTCATTCAGGCACACTTGGATTTTATTAATTCTTACATACCTACATGGTAGAAAGAGAGCTTGAATACTTTCATTGCCTGAGGGTTTGAAGACTCTAAGGTACAAATTTCGGTTGTGAAATATCAACCCTAGTTGGATAGTGGAGGGAGATACTTCAGCCTTTCTCATTGAGATAATTGCGACCATTGGAGAACATTTTTGGAGAATTTTGGTGAATTATTTGAGGTCTGTAATTTTGTTTCATTCTACAGACCAGCCATGGGAGGAATTGCAATTTCATTCATTGCTCTTCATTAAGGGGACAAAATTTTGTGGGTTTTGGAGGGATCACTTTCTCTTGTGAAGACAATCATTTCTACAATAATTTTGGAGGCCAATACTGTTGCATTTATTTATATGAAAATTTTTTAGGCAAGGGTGGGGGTGGCTTTGCTAGAGAGGGGTGATTTCATCAAGGAAGCCACAATAAATTCAAGGAAAAATTAGAGGTTGTTGTCTTCTCATTTGTTGTTCATTTCCAACCTCAAAATCAGGTTCCTTTTGATGTTTACACATATATTTGCATTGTAAGTCTGCATACTAATTTTGAAAATTGTTGGTAGCCATTAAAGATTTTGTATGAGTAAGTTTATAATAAGAGATCAGTCACTGGCATACATGTTGCAAACATATTTTGTAATCAGAATTTTACATCAACATTTTGTATTTGGTCAATATATTCAATAAAGGTAGATATAAGGTTGCATGACACATGTTTGTCAAAATATCTTTGCTGTAGCTATCAAATTCCATTTCTAATATGCATGCCAAGTGTTTGTCTAAATGCATAATAGCTGAAAGTGATCATTTACATTCTAAGTTTGGATGACAAGTGTTTGGGAAAATGTCTGAAGCTGTAGATTGTTATTTCAATCCTTAGGATGCATGGTAAATGTTTGTAGAAATTCCCATAGTGTTGTAGCTACATATACATCATCATTTTCAGTCATATGCTTGCATTTTCAAGTTCATTTAGTTGCTACAATCTATTTTCAGCCATCTTAGTTATATCTTCAAGTTATAACAACATATCAAATTGCATTCAAAACCATAAAAACACAAAAACAAAACAATCAACAGCAAGACCGGGTTGCTGGCAAAGTGTTTGACGATATTCCTTGAGTCTCAAGCAACAATTTAAGAAGGTATGGGGACAATGCTCTTCTTTGTAGGTTATCAAAGAAGGTATGAGGACAATGAAGTCATATTATTTGAACCTTCTTTTAGATCGTGACCACCTTCTTAACCTCGTTGGGATATACTCAGATGCTTTGATGAGGAAAGAAGGGGAAGCTGATAAGCTCTCACAAGAGCTTGAGGTCACTAGGGGTTCTTTGTGTTGGGAATAGGATGCCATTTAATTGCAATCCTAAACATTATTTCATGTATCTCCTAAGTCCTTGGAAAGTGTTTCCCAAACACTAGGATTAGAAAGAGATTAAATTCGAATGAAATGAACATGTAAATTGACATTTGTAATTAATTCCAAATGATAGGAACATGTGGGGATGCCCATGAAGAGCTCCTACAAAATAGGAGCACATGGGGAACCCACATGGAAGGTGGAACCCACCTTGAGTTAAGTTAACTATTTGGAGAAAAAGATAACACTTTTGTAATGCATGTAAAGATCCTAGAAGTTAGGGATTGATGTTTACATGCATGGAGTTCAGTTTAGTTTAGTTCAGATCAGACCAGTTTAGTTAAGTTTAATTCAATTCAATTCAGTTATGGTTCAGTTATGTTTAGTTGCATGTAGTTAGTTTTAGTTGAATGCTAGTTGACTTTAGTTGACTTGGAATGCATGACTAATGACTTGAGTTGCATGATAGATAACAGGTGATACATTCAGTTAAGTGGGGATGATCAATCATGCATGATATTTGGATGAATGGTGGAGAGATATGTTTTAGTTAATAGAGATTGACTTGGACCCACCTTAGGTGCTCAAGTTGGCATCTTGGAGTTAACACTTTTGCATGATAAAGATATTTTATAAGGGTGAGTTAAGTGTGCCCATTCTTGGGTGCCAACTTTTAGGATAAGCTTAGAAGATATCTTCAGAATCAACATTGAGTTAGGACTTCAGTTGTGGATGCCCAAATTGATGAAGGACTTGTTTTCACATTGTTCTTCACTATAGAACTCTACTTGCAAAGAATAGGCATGGGTTTTGTGAGATAAACATTGAGCTTTGTAATTGTAACTCTTTGGAGTTTACAAGGCTGATTATTGTCTATTTATCTCAAGCAAGTTGAAGAGAGTTTGTATTAGATTTTATTGTAGGTTGTGAAGAAGAATTGTTGAAGGAAAAAGAAACATCTCAAGCAAGGATTGGAATTATTGTAATCTTATTCTGAGATTAAATAATACATTGATTGGTGGAGTTTTTTCCTAAAAGGGTTTCTCCATGGTATATGTTGTGTAACTTCTTTCTTCCGGTCTTATTCTTCTACAATCTTCTGTCTACTTCTAAAAACATTAAAATGAATTAAAGAGATAATCATCCACAAAGAAATTGTAACAAAGAACACTTATTTAGATCTATAGTATAATAGTTTTACAAGTTTTAAAGCTACATAATTATCTCCATTTTCAACATTTGGTATCAGAGCTAATGGTTGGGTAGAGTTTGGGATGCATTTCTCTTAAAAGTTTGAAGGTTTTTTGGCTGTAGTGGGAGCTTTTACTATTGTGTTATTGCTGATTTTGGAAAATAAGTTTGTTACAATGAGTTTTAATTCTTGTTTAGATATTGAAAGATTCAATGGATCTAATTATGAGATGTGAAAACTAAAAATGGAGGATCTCCTTGAAGAGAGAGATCAGTGGTTAGTTATCGGTAATGAGACAAAGTCACCTACAACGATGTCAGATGAGGATTGGGCTAAGCTTAATAAGAAGGAAAAAAGGACCATAAGATTATGTCTTGTTGATGTTGTTCTCTTGAATGTTTCAAAAGAAACTATTGCATATAAGCTGTGTAAGAGAATAGGTGATATCTATCAAAGCAAAAGTCTTACTAATAAGTTGTATTTGAAAAGATAGTTGTATTCTTTAAAGATGAAAAATGGTGATTCTATTGCAAATCATTTAAATGCTTTTAATTTGATTCTAAGTCAGTTAGCATCTGTAGATGTAAAGTTAGAAGATGAAGATAAATGCATATTGTTACTTTTTCCTTTACTAGAATCTTGGGAAAATCTAATTGTTGCTATTAGTGGTAGTGGTGTAGATTCGAAGATGGACAATATAATTCCTACTGTCCTATCAGAGGAGATGAGGAGGAAGTCTAAAACGAAAATCCAAGATGCCTTGTTTGTAAAAGGTAGACCTAAGAAAAAGGAGCCTAAGGGAGACAAGGAAGGAAAGGGTAAGTCAGAAGGACAGAGTAAGGTAATGTGTTGGAACTATGGTAAATCGAGACATGTGAAGAAGGATTGTAAGAACAAGAAAAAGAGTTCTGATTCTTCTACAGAGGAATCCTTGGATGACGGTAATCATGCTTTGATCATTTCATGTAAAAATGTTAGTGATGACTCTTTGCTTGATGTTAAAGAGTGATCTTCATGAGGAGGATGGTAGTCATGATGCCATGTGTAGCTTGAACCACAGTTCAGTGGGAGTTGTTGGAAGTGACGTGGATGCATCATTGGTAAGGTTATCTTCATGTGAATGGGGATATGGTTTTTTCTTGGTTTAGAGTGGTTGTTATTATGCCATGGTTTACTCTTGATATGCATTTAGAGTTTGGCATGGTACTTGTTCTCTTGAGACTAGGATGTATATATGTTATGGTGCATGTGATCTCCTAGAAGGAGATGGTTAGATCATGTTGTGATGTTTATGTTCTTGATTCATGATTATAGATTTGACATTAATCTTGTGTAGTTCTCTTAAGTATTGGGTACATTAATCATTTTCTTGATTACTTCATGATAGTGCTATGTTGCATTTGGAGTTTGGCATGGATTGGTTAGTTATAGGTCCTCATGGATACTTGGAGAAATAGGTGAAGCTTGAGTTATCTTATGGTAAGAGATATATGTTAGAATGGTTACTTGTAAGAAAATATTTTTCAACAGTAAAGATCAAGAAGCCTACACCTTGGTTAGATGTGAGTTGAACACACTCGGCAGTTTCACATGCCTCCAAAGAGGCAGTTTGGATACAAAGACTTGGGAAAGGTATTGGTTTTAATTGTAAGTAAGTTAAACTTGAATGTGATAGTCAGAGTGCTATGTTTTTAGTAAAAGATCCTATGTATCATGCTCGTACTAAGCATGTTGATGTTCAATATCACTTTGTGCGAGAAATGGTTGAGAGTGGGAATGTATTAATTGAGAAAGTTGACACTTTAATTAATGTTGTAGATTATCTTATGAAATCAGTTCCTATAGATAATTTCTCTTGGTTTTAATCATTTGCTTGAAGCTTCATGATTATGCAGGTTGCATTTAAAGTTGGCATGGATTGATTAGTTGGTGTAGGAAGGCCATTGGCCTTGAGTCCTGTACTTGATTTATAATAATGATTCCTTGTTTAGAATAATATCAATGTATAATGTCAAGTGGGAGAATGTTGGGAATAGGATGCCATTTAATTGCAATCCTAAACATTATTTCATGTACCTCCTAAGTCCTTGGAAAGTATTTCCCAAACACTAGGATTAGAAAGAGATTAAATTTGAATGAAATGAACATGTAAATTGACATTTGTAATTAATTCTAAATGATAGGACCATGTGGAGACACCCATGAAGAGCTCCTACAAAATAGGAGCACATGTGGAACCTATATGGAAGGTGGAACCCACCTTGAGCTAAGTTAATTGTTTGGAGAAAAAGATAACACTTCTGTAATGCATGTAAAGATCCTAGAAGTTAGGGATTGATGTTTACGTGCATGGAGTTTAGTTTAGTTTAGTATCAGTTCAATTCAGTTCAAATTAGTTCAGTTTAGTTCAATTCAGTTTAGTTAAGTTAAGTTCAATTCAATTCAATTCAGTTATGGTTCAGTTATCTTCAGTTGCATGTAGTTTGTTTTAGTTGAATGCTAGTTAACTTCAATTGACTTGGAATGCATGACTAATGACTTGATTTGCATGACATATAACAGGTGATACATTTAGTTAAGTTGGGATGATCAATCATGCATGATATTTGCATGAATGGTGGAGATATATGTTTCAGTTAATAGAGATTGACTTGGACCCACCTTGGGTGCCCAAGTTGGGATCTTGGAGTTAACACTTTTGCATGATAAAGATATTTTATAAGGCCGAGTTAAGTGGGCCCATTCTTGGGCACCAACTTTGAGGATAAGCTTAGAAGATATCTTCAGAATCAACGTTGAGTTAGGACTTCAGTTTTGGACACCCAAATTGATGAAGGACTTGTTTTGACATTGTTCTTCATTGTAGAAATCTATTTGAAAAGAATAGGTGTGGGTTTTGTGAGATAAGCATTGAGCTTTGTAATTGTAACTCTTTGGAGTTTACAAGGCTGATTATTGTCTATTTATCTCAAGCAAGTTGAAGAGAGTTTGTATCAAATTTTATTGCAGGTTGTAAAGAAGAATTGTTGAAGGCAAAAGAAGCATCTCAAGCAAGGATTGGAATTATTGTAATCTTATTCTGAGATTAAATAATACATTGATTCTTGGTGGAGTTTTTTCCTATAAGGGTTTCTCCACGGTATATGCGGTGTAACTTCTTTCTTCTAGTCTTATTCTTCTACAATCTTCTGTCTACTTCTACAAACATTAAAATGAATTAAAGATGTTAGTTCACATTTATGCCTTTCGAAAATAATCCTAAAAATGACTCACAAATGCCCGGAATGAAAGACACATATAAACTAACAATTGAGTCAGATGTAAGGATTAACACATCGACTCTCTGCTTATTTTAGAAGGCACAACTACCTTCGTATGATTTGCAATGAATTAAAATGTGGATATTCTTTTTACCAAAAAGTAGAAAAGGTAACTAACACCTATCCATAACCATGAAATAAATGCGAAAGGCTGAACCCATGATTGCATAAATGCAAGTAAATGACACAAAGTTCATCTTCCCTACACCAATGAATTATATTCAGGGAAAAAGAAGAACAACAAAATCTTTCAGGAGCAATTTAATCAAAATTCAAAGTTTTAGAAATAAATGTGCATGTAGTTCATTATAACAAAATGACACCAGAGAGAAAAATTCACAAGGAAACACAATTCATTGCTTATTTAAAGAAAACATGGAAGGATTCAAAGATTCAAAAATATCTTCTTTATTTCTCCATGCCAAAAATGAATTCATAGACTCCATGTTTTGTACAATAAAATTGTATGAAAGATAACCTAATTGCTCCCCACTTTCCCCTCCAAAAAAAAAACCCACTTTTTGTTGAAAGTTTACCCTTTTATAGAGTTTCCCAAGCCAAAAATGTATCGTAACTGTTCATAATGATCTTTAAAGTAACCATCTTCAAGAAAGTGAGATTAAACAAAAACGGTTACGCTATACCAAAACTGGATTATTTCCACTAATTACAAAAAGATGCCATGCAAAATGAGAAAATTAAACTACTACAGGTGGTCGGACGTTCTGCATATCCAATCGTATCTCCATTAAAAGGTTATGTAGTTCGACACGTTCTTCTTCTCCAAGGATGAAGATTACCTAGTGATATTGGGCATAGCTGGTCTTTTCCTTCCAGGCAAGTGTACACAATTGGGAAATGATATCGATTTTCTCTTCTTTGGGCCAAGTCAAGTATGGTTGTAGAACGGGCATAGGCTCATCATCCCATGATTCATTGGTTGTAGGGAGCCCCATTTTGAATTGCTTGGTTGATAAGGAAACCAAATTTTGCAGTACTGTCACCTTACTTTGTAAATGGCTTATTTAATTACGCTGGTAGGTAATGATGACCTTTAATTTGTCAATACCATGCCACCACCTTAGCGAGCTTCCGTTACACTTTCCATTTAAGAGGTCTCATTAATGCACCATTGGTTGAGGAGTGTGCCTTGAGATTAAATCTGCATTTCATAACTCCCAAAAAGACAGCTACACGATACACCATACAAATAATTAAAGGGGTTGGCGGTGTTCAAAAATTAAGGAGATTGCCTAAAAAGTCACGGGATCGCAAAAAATCCAAACCACAGAACTGCATATCGCGGGTTCTAATATTTCAAGAACTTTTGACACATCAATCACTTAGGCGAGGATGGGGATTGGGTCGTCGGATAATTCTGTAACTTTCAAATCTAGCGACTAAGTTATGAAACCATAAGGTTGCACGACAAAGGTTACAAACTTGTAAGGAACACAACCATAAATGAATTAAAGGCATGAAAAGAAGACCATTTTAGTTTAAGGGAGGAAAATTGCATGTTTTGAAATTTAGAGGGTAACAACAGATAATCATCCACAAAGAAATTGTAATAAAGAACACTTATTTAGATCTATAGTATAATAGTTTTACAATTTTTAAAGCTACATAATTACCTCCATTTTCAACACTTTGGTGAGTACTTAGTTGGCACTTCACGATTCTGAGAGTCACGTTGATGAGTCCAAGTTTGACAAGTCTCTCACCTTGAGTTCTCCAGTTGGGTGTTTCGAACAACAGGAGTTCGAGACTTGAACTCTAGGGGGTATCAGAGTGGCACAACAGAAGGACCCATTGGTGTTGAGATAGAGGGACTTCTAGTTTATTCATGTGATCCAGGTGGAGATTATTTTTGGAGAGTCTGGATGCATGAGGATTATTATTGCAGTACTTGGAGTCTGTACGGTGGGGCAAATATTCAGGTTTGGGATCCAGGAGTTCTCTTGTTGGATAGTTGGCCTCACAGATTGATAGGAATTCACATTGACAGGAGCTTCAACTATATTCAAAGGATGTTGGTTGGAGTTCTTCTTAGGATCACTTGGGATCCAGGTGGTTGGTGGTTGGTGGATAGGTGCAGGTGATTCTCTATTTCGAGCTTCAGGTACTATGGCAGTTGGATGGTTTGGCAGATGCAGATTGCTTGAGGGCAAGCAATCTTTGGGAAGGGAGGATTGTCATGTCCCCGATTTGGAGACAGATTAATTAAATTAAATTAATTAATTAAGTTGTCCAAATATTGATATTTCATAAGGATGACTAATTGATTATTTTAATTAAATTAAAGTGGAGTATTAAGTTAATTATTTAATAAAGTTATCTTAATAAAATAATATCTCAAATGTAACTTTATTATAATTAATTTAATAAAGTGACTATAATAAAATGATAGATCAAAAAGTCACTTAAATAATAAAATAATAAAATATTCTAGAAGCTTCTTGGAGATTGGTTAGAAAAAGTATATAAGAAGCTCATTGCTAGTCATTCATGCACACTTGGATTTTATTACTTCTTACATACCTATGTGGTAGAAAGAAAGCTTGAATGCTTTCATTTCCTGAGGGTTTGAAGACTCTGAGGTACCAATTTCGGTTGTGAAATATCAACCCTAGTTGCAGGATAGTGGAGGGAGATACTTCAGTCTTTCTCATTGAGATAATTATAGCCATTGGAGAACATTTTTGGAGAAGTTTGGTGAATTATTTGAGGTTTGTAATTTTGTTTCATTCTACAGACCAACCATGGGAGGAATTGCATTTTCATTCATTTCTCTTCACTGAGGGGACAAAATTTTGTGGGTATTGGAGGGATCACTTTCTCTTGCGAAGACAATCATTTCTACAATAATTTTGGAGGCCAATACTATTGCATTTATTTATACCAAAAGTTACCAGGCAAGGGTAGGGGCGGCAAAAGTTGGAGGGTATTTCTTCATTGAAGAGGCACTATACCATCAACATATGATCCCAGGTTTGTTATATGCATTTCTTACTTCATATTTTAGCATCATTTCATTGTAATAATGTTGTTATAATAGCAACTACAGTTGCATACATTCATGTCATTGTAATCCAAGAGTCTTGGAAAGTCATTCACAATCAGCTTGCATTTAGTTCATGCACCATTTAATAAGAGTAGGAGTTGCATAATTATCATAGCAATACATTATTGTAATCAGCTGAGAAGTTATTTTGCAATAGAAGTTTCTTTGGAGGTTGCATGCCAAATGTATGACGAAATGTCATTTGGTTGTAGCTGCTCATTTGCATCAAGTTGTGTCATTTAATTGCATTAGAAAAACACAAAAACATATTGCATATCATTGTTATTTTATTATTAATCAATTTGCATCATTGAAGAACCTTTTGAAACATCATTAGCATCAAGCAACATCAAAACAAAGCAATTAGAAATTTATAACAACAAGTTCAAATTTTGCAAGACAAGTGTTTGACGAAATGTCCAAGGCTAGAAAAGGTGAAAACAAAGTAAAATTTTTCCAGGGACATTGCAAGAGTAGGGGATTTGTTACTCCCAAGTCTCTAAGACATAGAAGAACCTAAAGGGAGTGAATTTCCCTCAACTACCTCAAGACCACCTCAAGATTAATTGAAAGGAAAAGGCTGAAAAGGAAGGACAAGCTAAGCTCTAATTTTTATGTTTTCTGATGGAGGTTTTCGGGAAACAGGTGAGCATACCTCAAAGGTATTAGACTGTGGACTAACTGGCTCTCGGCTAGAGGACACTAGCACGTGAGTCAGACGACAGTGCGACACACTGTCATCTTAGAGGCGTGTTGGTGTCTCGTACAGACAAAGAGCTGGGTCCATAGACTGAAACTCACAGGGTGTGCTAACAACCTGAGAATTTTAATCTAATAGTTTAACAATAAACGCATGAAATGAAAGAAAACAATAAGAAGAATACTATAACTTAAAAGATAAATTATTTAATAATGAAATGACAAGGGAAAGGAAGAAACCGAACTTACAAAAGTTCCAACCTCCCACAAGCTTTCTCACGAATGCAATGAACCTACACACACGACGACAAAAACTGTTGTGGTTTTGTTTTGGAGCTTTCCTAAGTCAAGCCCTTATTTTGGTGTTTCCACCTCCACAAACAACAAATATGCAATGATAGAGAGAAAATGATAAAGAAAGGAAATAAACACAATTTATAGAATATAAAGACAATCTAGATGCTACTCTAAATAAGACAATGCAAGTAAACAAATATGTTACCCTCCTTTCTGTGTGCTTGGGGAAACCGAAGGGAAGTTCAAAGTTTGATGTATGTTGTGATTTGCACTAGACCAGACATTCCTAAGAAGTGTGAGTTCTTTCTAGATATATTTCTAATCCTAGTAGAGTTTATTGAGATGCAATTAAAAGGGTCGTCATATATTTGTGGGGTATGTTAGATTATTCCTTGTGTTATCATGGTAATTTGACAAGAGACATGATTTCCCTTAATATTAATGGTCATGTGGATTCAGACTGGGTAAGTGATGTTGATAGTAGATGATCCACCAGTGCTTAAGTGTTTACTTTATTGGGTGGTGCAATTAGTTGGATGAGTAAGCAACAAGTTGAGTATATAAAAATTACTCATGCCTGTAAAAAAGTCATTTGGCTTAAGAAACTCTATTCATATATCAAAATTAAAAAAGGTGCAGTGACACTTTATTGTGACATAATATGATTTTCCTAGCTAAGAACTTGACATTTCATGCCAAGACCATGCACATTGATGTACAATATTATTTTATCAAAGATATGGTTGAGGATGATAGGGTGAAGCTAGTTAAGGTAGAGACTTTGATGAATTTTGTAGATTCTTTAAATAAGGTTGTGAGCATAAAGAGGTTTAGATGGTGTTTAGATTCTCTAGACCTCTCAACCCCTAACAATTAAATCTTGATATTGATCCTCTTGTTTCTCTTGCAAAGTGCTCGACAAGTGGGAGAATGTTAGGAAAAATGGTGTCTCAACCTTCTGATTATAATATGTTACTATATTTGAGCATGAAAGGGAGGGTTCCAGGGGTACCCCCTTGTGGGGTCCAGGGGCTCCATCCCCCCATTGAGGGGTCCAAGGGTCATGTGCCACATTGAGGTTCAAGACAACACCCCCAAAAGCCACATTATATATATTTTATTATTGTAAATCTAGACCGTTCATCATTAGGTCACAAATTTGACGGTAGAGATTATGTTAGCTTTGCTTCCCTATAAGGCAACCCTATTTTATGAGGGCATTGTATTACAACTATGTATTACACTGTTGTATTGTGTGAGATTCTGATAGCTGTTGAGTTGCCTCTAGATCTCTAGTTGGTGATACTCTAGTGAGAAGCTTGCTTTGCAAGTATATTGTATTTTTATTGCTTTCATAACAATATATTGGACAATTTTTGGAGTGTAGGGTTTTTCTCTCGAAATAGTTTTTCCCACGTAAATCATTGTGTTGTGGTACACATGATATTTATGCTTATTTCTATTTAGTTTTTGTAATTGTTACAAAGATTTGATTTTTTTGCATAACTCCCCTCTCAAGATTAGTGTAAGAAATTGTTCTTTTACCTTAATTTCATTATACAATCAATGAGTCTACAAATAGAAAACACAACCACAAAGGCATCTTTGACCCATAACTCCCCAATTGTTCACATGCTTAAGTGAAGCACTACATTATGAAGAAACCAACTTATGTGGGTCCCATTCATCATGAACATAATCTCCACTCCTTAATCCTACTGCCTAGAATTAAGAAATTATATTTAGTGAGTCAAAAATCAAATGTAACCATTGACATAGTGCTACACCTCCCTCATGAATGCATATGAAAACTAAAATCAAAATTTCTAAGATAGTCTATATATAAAATATTTCTCTAATTACACCCTAGGTGTCCAAGAACACCTTCCAAGAGTGTTAGAGGCACACAATGTATACATAAGATTTGCAAGGCTAATGACATCATAATCTTAACAATTTCAACATTTGAAAAACATATATAGATTTTAGGTGCTTCAAGTTAAAATGCTAGAAGTTGTTCATTTTCTATATAAAAAGATGAGTTAGCTTTGTGATTTTTTCCTAGACCTAATTATTAACTCTATCTGTATATGAAAATTTTGGATAAAATAAAAATGATAAAATAATAACAAGCATTACCTAATCCAAATCTTCAATACCTCAAATAGACACAATGATGGATGAATTATTCGATTGATTTGATATGTTGGTTGCTCAATTCAACAACATAACATTGAGATGGAGATGATAAATGAATGATGATAGATAGAAATGGATGAATGATTCAAGAATGATTTTGGAAGCATAATGATACTTGAAGAATAAACCCCCAAATAGCTTATGAAAGAGTTGATTTATAAGCAAGGTTTGATTTGGATTGATGGTTGAGATTGGATGTCAATAAGATGTCTTAATTAATGGCCAAGATTGAAAGTTGTAGTATGAAATAGGGTTAGGGAAAAATTAGGGCAATGATAAGGATTAATAGCCAAGATTGAATTATAAGATAATTCAATCAAGGGTGGAAAATGAATGAGACAAGAGAAGATAAGAATGGCACGAATAATGAGGTTGGCATAGAAAAAGAGGTTGTTGGAGAAAATTGGGAGGGAAGGTGAATAATTAAATAATAAAAGCATTATTTAATTATAAAAGTCATGTGGGGTTGGGGCCCTAGCTCAGTTGGCTAAATCTTTCCTATTGCAAGAGGTTGGTCATGAGGTCTAGTCTCCCCCACCCCTGTGGTATTGGAGGGCGTGTCGTGCCAGTGCTGCCGGTCACGTTAAAAAGTTTACCAGGGGCACTGCAGTTTATAGGGGGTCGTGCTACCCGATTCTTGTAGTCTAAAACAAAATAAAAAAATAATAAAAGACATGTGACATGTTGACTTTTAAATTAAATAATAATTTAATTCAAAAGTGGATGAAAATGACAAATTAGTAAATAATTAAATAAATAAAATTTATTTAATTATAAAAGAAGAGGATAGAGAATAATTAAATAATTAATTATAGTAGAAAAATGACAATAATTAAATAAATAAGCATTTATTTAATTATAGAAAGGAAGGGGCTAATTAGTGACGTAATTAATAAACGAAATTTATTTAATTAATCAAGGGAAGAATTAATTAAAAAATGAATTAATTAAATAATTAAGAATTATTTAATTAATAGAGGAATATGACCTTAAAAGATAATTAAATAATTAAAATTATTTAATTATGCAAGTAGAAGGAGGAATTGATATCAAAAGGTGGGTTCATAGGCGAAGGACAATTTTTAGCGTCTACACTAACATTATGAGTTATGATTGATATTAGTTACTGAAATTAATCTATAATTAATGTGAGAATTCAATAAAAATAATACAAGGGTCTTAACTCTATATTTGATGAAGATATCATTGCAATAAGATGTTATAAATCAATTCTATTATATAAAAAATAAAAGCTCATTGGATGACAAACACCAATACAAAATATTGGTTGTGAAACTTTTTGATTCACTTCCATGGGTGCAAATTTGAATGTGGATTCATATATCTGAACTAGTCTAACTTCGATTATTATATTAAGCTCAACTCGATCTACTCGTATTTAAATCACATCAAAGAATTGGTGGTTTTTGCAAACATGTTTGATGAATTTGTTGTATTGTGAGAGTCATGTTGTCCTTAGTTAGATCTCTAGGCAAGCCTATTCAATGATGATAAACCAAGATTAAGGACAATAAGCAAGCACACAATGTGCTCCTATGATGATGATGTAGCGCTAATGTGATAATTGCTAATCCTTTCTAAACTTGTTACATTAAATACACCTTAATCAAAGTAACCCAAAACATAAGAGCATGAATTGCAAATTAATTTTTGAATAGTACAAATATTATTCCTTAAAAGATAATGCTACACATTCACAAAAAAAATGTGGGTGGAAATAGTTACACCTCAAAAGTTCAAATAGGGTGCAATTCAAAACAAAAAATAACAACATAATTAATAGGGGTTCACCCCATAGCCCGAACAATTGGTAAGGTTGTGCTAAGGCTTTGGGTTCGTCCCATATAGATCCAAGATTCAACTCTTATCAGCTGAGTTCACTAGTTGTTGGCTTGATTAGGCCAAGTTGCAACTTGAGGTGGTTATGAGGGGGAGGGGGCTCGTCCTATCTAGAGCTAAGCTCTAGGTCATTGGACTGCCCCATCCAATTCCACCTCGAAAAAAAATCACAATTAATGACAAAAACAAGAACATAAACAAGGGAAGATAACAACACAATAAATGATAAAAACAAATACATAAAAAAAAGAGATGGGTCCCAATCATCCTATTTACTTCATACATCAATTCGATCCTAATTATCCAAAGAAAATCCCAACCATCATTACTATCTTTGCCATTTTACCCCTCCAAACATAATTGCCATTTTTACCCCTATAGATCACAAACAAAAAGGGAAAATAGAGAAAATAGAGAAATGAAAGTCCCAATGACTTTAAGGCCCCACTTAATGGCACGTATAGGAAGTGATCATTACTCCCATAAAATATTATAAAACAACAATGGACAAGAATTAAAAGATGTTGCACTTGCCCCTGCCCGTCGTGCCCGTGTCGATGCACACCGACATTCAATAAGCATAACGTAGGTAGCGCCAAATTCATAGCAGATTTGAGTTTTGGCATGAATATGATCAGAAAGCGGCTTCAAGTTACCCTAAAAATACCCATGTAAACACTTTCTTTCTGGTCTTCAAATAAACACGGTGGTCAGTTCAAGATGGTCAATTAATTGCCTATCTAAGTAGTCATGGCGTACAGATCCTGTTAGTCTATTTGCATAAAAGCCCACAACAGTCGAGGTACATAGCTTGTACTGTAATGCAGCAATAGTGTCCACATAGTGACAGGGAGGCCTCAGGCCAGTTCAGTACTTTGGCTGCCTCACACTAGAGAATCCTTGAGAATCCGCAGTCATAGTCAGAGTGCAGATGAAAGCACAGTTCAGGTCTCGACAAAGAGCGAGCAAGTTGCAAAGTACAGTCTTTACGACCATGTCGACCATTTCAAGGCTGGCTGGTCGAGAGTTCAGACAGATAGCTTTCGACATGAATAATTTGTGGCGATTCCTCTTCATCCTTGTTCTCTGTTCAGGTCAGTAATTTCATTTATGATAGCCTATAAATCATTTGAATCAGCTTATGGGGTCGTTCAATGCTTGTTTCTAGTAATGTTGAATCAGCTTTTGGGTTTTTTTTGGTTTCAGAGTTGGGAGCTGGGACGGACATACCTGATACTCCGATAGTCACTTATACACCACCGGAAGGAAACACAACGTTCATTGATGGGACGACCTGGTGCATTGCCTCGTCACAAGCCGCGCAGCAGGACTTGCAGGAGGCTTTGGACTGGGCTTGTGGCCCTGGTCTTGCTGATTGCTCTGCTATTCAGCCTGGCCAGCCTTGTTATCAGGCAGATAATCTGGTGTTGGTCGCTTCTTATGCTTTTAATACATACTATCAGAGCAATGGAGATTCACCTATTGCCTGCAACTTCGGTGGGACAGGAGTGATCACTTCTACCAATCCAAGTAAGTTGATGGGGAATGGCTTTCTAGGGGACTAAAGTGCATTAAATGCAACACAATCAGGCCATAATATATAACATGCAATAGTCATTAAGTAACTTTGAAAATGTATCAAGGATGTGGTCTTTGGCTCCTTGAACTAATCAGGCCATAATATATAACATGCAATAGTCATTAAGTAACTTTGAAAATGTATCAAGGATGTGATCTTTGGCTCCTTGAACGTCATTTAAACTCTTAAATGTATGTCATTTAAACTCTTAAATGTATATCATCGACTAAACTTTTGATGAATGCGTCCAAATCTCACTGTGTAGAATTATATAGGTGTTTAGTAGTATGATTCGGTCATATTATATAGGTGTTTAGTAGTATGATTCAGTCATACCGCGTGTGGACAGTCATGGAGGCAATAGCCATACTCTTATCTGAATGACAATAATATAAGGGTAAATAGAATTGTACACTTATGTGAAATAATGGTAAGTCTTTATGCTATACTCCAGGTTGGTCTCTGCGTGTGAGCTCTTATGAAGTTTAGTTCTTGAATGACCATTTTCATTGTTCGATTTGGGGTTATAAAGTGGGTGGTAGTATCTCTTGACTGGATTGGATGACTTTCTTTGCTTGAATATGGCTGCTGATTCAAGGTCCCCTTTGTCTTGGTTGCAGGTTACGGGTCTTGTCAATTTCTATCTTCAGGGTAAGCTCTGAATATGTGTTTTTTAAATCACATTCTGTGTATCAGTATGACCAATATAGGCACATGAAGAACCGTGTGTGCATTGTTTGCATCTCTGACAGTTTTTAATGGACAACGGATTTTCCCTTGGTAGATTGAGCTTCTATGTTTTAACATTCTCACAAAGCCGAGTCTTAATAACAGTTTTACTCAAATAAAACATCACTATTGGCTGTTTAAAGCTGTGGTATTTAATCCAGATGTGATCTGCAAGGTTTGAAACTGTAGTAGGATGCGACTTCTTTGTTTGTTTATGCCATGGGTGGTATGCAAGATATTCTAGCTTTAACATCACTTTTCTTATTGTGGATATCTGAATGAAACAGGTAAGCCCCTTACAGTTTCTAATTTAACCAGCATAAACCGCTGCAAGCCTCAGTTTTATATCAACCAGTAGATGTCATTATCTTCCCTATAACTATGTCGGTGGAAAACTGTCCTATGCTAAAGTTTCAGACTCAAACGACAATTGTGGGGATGGATTTTTACCATTGATATGAGACAATTTCATCACCCATACGATCTAACATTTTAGATTTGTTATTTCTTCTTCATAATGTCTTTAATCTGTGGTAACTAACATTTTAAAGTTCCCCTGCTGCTTGTGTCTCTATGTGTCAACTTGGATGGTTCTAATGCACACCTTGGCCTAAGCATTCAACCCTAAATGATAACTTTAAACAGTAAGCAAAGGAAAAGTTAATTGATTGAATAACTACCCCTGCTGCATGTCTCTCTATTTGTCAACTTGGATGGTTCTAATGCACACCTTGGCGTAAGCATTCAACCCTGAATAATAACTTGTAAGCAATAAGCAAAGGAACAGTTAATTGATTGAATAACTAGAACACCCCCATACCCAGCCGTTTCCTGTAGATGCACAGGAACATAAGTCTTACTGTCAGTGTATGGCTTCTCATTTTGTTGTACCCACAGGGCTATAATGACAAGACCTGTGATTGTGCATTGATTTCCTCTTGTATGTACTGTAGAGATTTATTTGGTTTTATGGTTTTCTTGTCTAATAAATTTGTGGTTGTGCAGGAATACTGCTAGTAACTCCTCTCCATCGCTACCATATCCAGGCGTTTATGCATGGCTTATGCCAGGAATCTTATTACTTGGTCATCTAATGATAGCAATAGACAGGGCAAGAATATCTTTCCAGCTACCGCATCTCTGGAAGGTAACTAAGTAATTTTTAGGACATGTGATTTGGGAGATCTTCAGCCCTATATTATTTTGCTCAGCACCAAAATATTTGTCATCATTGATGTCATAACTCAGATCAATAGAGAATGTTGAATTTCTGTTAATCTGCAATCACAGGTAAACAGAAATCTGCAATGGGCTTTTGTTAAAAACTAGGTTTTTCCCCTTCTCTTTTTTGTTAGTGCTCCTCAAGTTCAATCGAGGCATCATGATGTACCCTCTTAACTTGCCCAGTTTTGGGAAAATAATTTTCTAAGTCAGGAGAGCACTTTTGGTTGCGGGTTTGCAGTATATCTTAATTTTTACCATTCGAATTATAAGAGAAAAAGTGTTGAGGCTTTTATCTGTTGGTTAGCCAATGGAAATTGTGCATATCTATCTGGATGCATCCCCAAAAGGGCTGCAAATTGCAGTAGCAACAGTGACATATGCTAAGAAAAGGAGCAGGAAGATTCCAAAGGCATAGGCCAATTAAAGTATCGGGCAGATTCTTTTCATACTTAACCACCATGCACTTCCTTTTGTAATTGCTTTTTCAGCTTTGCATGTTCTCGACTCAACGTAAGCCCATTTATCACCAACTTATCTGTGAGCTGTGCACCATGGCATCTCACAATCCATGGATTTACTACACTATAAATGGTTGCAATCCAGTTGATTCTCTATCTGCCTTGTCCAACAAGTCTGGCTGGCTGGCTGATTTGTTCACCGTTGTTTGATAGTTAGATTTATTAAGGGCTTATTATATCTAAATAGATTTTGTTGGTTTGGACTCGGTCTAACTATGGAATCTCATAAACTGTATGATATTTTAAATGTCATAAAAAACTTTCATTTCAGAAAATTCATAACCATATTCAGATTCATACTATTATTGGATAGTATAGTAATGATGAAACAGAGGACTTACAGTAGTAATACTAGTTGTGAACTTTTGGGAGTGAATAAAGAGGTGTAGGTACCAGAGATCAGTGGGCCAGTGAAATGACGATTTAAAAATTGGGTTTTGAGCATGTTGACCTACATGCTGCACAGAACGCATACCAATGTTGTTTTATTCCTGCACTTATCGATAAAACAAACATACATGCACGGTAATCCCCAATGTCCATGTTTAAGTGGACTCTGGACTGCCTGTGACATTTAACGTCTACATGAATTGGCTTTTTTTGACATTGGAACTTGGGATGCAAGAGTCCGGTATATGTGGTTGAAATAAGTGGGGTATGCAGTGTCCGAGACGAGCTTCTTTACCTGGTGAACGCCCCCGACAGCCTGTCCATCCAATCTTCATGTTCACTATTGTAAAGGAAAAAAAATCTAACAATTAAGTTATAAGGAAAAATAACCTTTTTAGGCTAATGAAATCAAATGCATACTTTTAAACATAAATCAATCTAGTCTAACTTAGTGTTATTTTAGAAAATTAATGTGAAGGAATTGTATTTGTTTTGTGAAATAATAGCATAAATTTTATTTGTTTGGGTATTATAAATATTCAATTTGAGTATATTTGTAATTTGGGATTCTATAGAGAGTTATAATTTATTGGGAGTCAATTTTGGTTGTAGATCTATCTTGTGTTATGTGGTTTTGATCTTTGATGTGTGGTTTTAATTTGTGTAGTGCAAATTTTTGCTATTTGATTCGTTTGAATCTTTGCTTCTTGTTGACTACTAAGGGTTGAATTGTTAGATTGCAACAATCAAATTATCCTAGGTCAATCCTTTTGTTTGAACTAATGTACAATTATTGAAGTAATGTACAATCATGATAAAGATTGGTAGATAATAGGTAAGCATTCAAGTGATGATTTTGATTCAAAGTATTGTTTCGTATATTGTTATAATTCTAAGGGTTCTTAGGTCCTTGTAAATGTGAATGATTGTTTCATGTGATTAGATGTGTTTTAATGCTTAAATGTATGTATTTTAAGTATCGAGATATGATAAATTGTCATGCAACTATGTATCAAGTAGGCTTCCAATGAATTGTGAGAAAAGGGTGAGTTTTAAAATCTATTTTAATTTTTTGTTCATCTTAGGTTAGTTTTGTGTTGTGTGGGATCAATCTTGTGTGACATATAAATGATCCAAGATGAGAAGTGTGGAATTTGAGGATTAAGGATGAGTATGGAAGTAAGGCTAATAAATGATGCAAATAGATTCAAATAAGAGTGGACAGTCTAGGGATTATGATGCATGTATGGCAATGTGTGAGTAAGGATAGATATAGATTGGGGAAGGAGACAAACTTAGCACAAAATTGTGTCACATTTAGCCATGTAATTGTATTAAGACATTCTTTTAAATTAGGCTCAAAGATAAATGGGAATTGACATGCGTATGCAAGTTTCACCATTTTGCTCCCACCTTGAGGTGCATGCAAATCATAACATGAACTTGTTGTACATCAAAGTAAATGAACACTTACAAAACATACATGTAAAGTAAATACCTAAACATAAATAGATTATCGAGTTGTAATAGAAAAAATTGGATAAAATAAATATGATAAAATAATAACATGCATTACCTAATCCAAATCTTCAATACCTCAAATAGACACAATGATGGATGAATTATTCGATTGATTTGATATGTTGGTTGTTCAATTTAGCAGCAAAACATTGAGATGGAGATGATAGATAGAAATGGATGAATGATTTATGAATGATTTTGGCAACATAAGGATACTTGAAGAATCAACCTCCAAATGGCTTGAGAGGATGGATGGTTGAGATTGGATGTCAATAAGATGTCTTAATCAATGGCCAAGATTGAAAGTTGTATGAAATAGGGTTAGGGAAAAATTAGGGAAATGATAAGGATTAATGGCCAAGATTGAATTATAAGATATAATTCAATCAAGGGTGGAAAATGATTGAGACAAGAAGATAAGAATGACACGGATAATGAGGTAGGCATCGAAAAAGAGGTTGGAGAAAATTAAATAATTAAATAGTAAAAGCATTATTTAATTATAAAAGACATGTGACATGTTGACTTTTAAATTAAATAATAATTTAATTCAAAAGTGGATGAAAATGACAAATTAGTAAATAATTTAATAAATAAAATTTATTTAATTATTAAAGGAAGAGGATAATGAATAATTAAATAATTAAAATAATTATTTAATTATAGTAGAAAAATGACAATAATTAAATAAATAAACATTTATAGAAAGGAAGGGGTTAATTAGTGACGTAATTAAATAAACAAAAAATACTTAATTAATCAAGGGAAGAATAAAAGAAAAAATAAATAAATAAAATAATTAAGAATAATTTAATTAATAGAGGAATATGACCTTAAAAGATAATTAAATAATTAAAATTATTTAATTATGCAAGTAGAAGGAGGAATTGCTATGAAAAGGTGGGTTCATAGGTAAAGGACAATTTTCAGTGTCTACATTTTGCTTCTCTTTGAGATGATGTTCGAGATGATGAGCTGTGTTGAGTAACATCATTTCAAAGAAGCTAAGGTATGGATAGATGAAAATGGATGATGATAGAAAGATAGGATGATGACGAAATAAAAAGTGGGATGATGATGGGATGATGATGCCCTCTTGAGAGGATAAGCGAGTTGGACAAACACAGATATGCTCTCAAAATGAAATGATAAGGAGGGACAAGACGAATGTTGCAAGATAGGAAGTGGATGAAAAAGATGAATGATACGTTATACTACAAGAAAGTGAAAAACCATGATGTTTGATGTAACATTAGACATGATGCACCAAGGTATAAGGACCAACGTGACAACATGTCTTGTGCCCCAACATAATACAACCTTGTCTAGATACAAGATATGAATATTAGTTGGAATAATTTGGATTTGATGCAAATGCAAGATAAAAATGATAACACACACAAGCAAGCAAGCAAGCATGCACAAATGATACAAAAACAAACAAGGTATTGCCTCTGTCAAGCTGCAAACCAATGATTAATTGATTGAATTATGATGATGATTGATGATGATAGTGTTGTCATTGCGGAGAAAGACATATCCCTAAATCAACACAAGGATGATTGATTAATTGACTAATTGACTTTGATTGATTAGGTTTACAACAAGATTAGGATCAAGACCAAAGGATGTGATTGGATTATTTGGCAAGATTGATTGACTTGATTGGTATGGATTAAGGATTGGCTTGCATTTGGATTATTGCTTGGATTAATTTGATTTGAAGAAGTGGTTTGGAATGATATGATGATTTGATTGGATGAAAGGATGTGATGAATTGAATAGAAGAATTGATGTGAATGGAATGACGTAGGTTGGAACGATTTGATTAGAGGATTGATCGATAATTTGAAGATTGATTTGAAGGAGTTGAATTGATGTGTTGAATTGTTTTGAAGATTTGATTGGAATAAATGATTTGGTTTGATTTTATTGTTTGGATTTTTGTTGGCTATTTGATTTTTTTGGATTTTTGAAATGTTTTTTTTTGGATTTTTTTTTTTTTTTTTTGGTTTTTGAAATGTTTTGATTTTTTTGAATTTTTGAAATGTTTTGAGGTTTCAATGGATGAAAATTTGGGTAGCCTTTGTGCTAGATACCAATGACAAGGGAAAACCAAGTCTAGGTGCAAGGGGATAGATGAGATTGATGGATGAAAAAGGTGGGTGATTGGATAAGGAGTAGAAGGCTCATGATAGATGGGTGGATGGAAATGATGTATTTATCATAAGAGAGCAAGAATGTGATATCCAAAGACTATGTTGCATAAGACTAACATGCCCCATTCTAGGTACAATACTTAGGATTTTTCTGGACAAAGCATATGACAATAAGATAATGATATGATTGGTTGGAAAGATGAGGTATGCCAAGAAATACCTAAAATATGTTTCAACACTTTGCCCCTATATCTTCATCAAGATCAAAAGGAGAAGGGTGGATAAGTGGACTCAATATGATAGGTATGTATGACAGCTAAAGATGGTAGGTAGGATGGAAATGTCAAGACATGAAAATGATAGGTTGGATAGATAAGACATTGTGCCCCCAAGTGTAAGTGACATAGAAAATCAACTTACACATGAAGCTTGTTTGCCAGGTTTTCATCATGGTACTTATCCAGGGCGTCTGTTTACCAGGTTTTCACCATTGGAGGAAGGGATTTCTCTTTATTTTATTTTTTGATTTTTTGACTTTTTGGACAGGAGAAAGGGAATATGGATACGAGGGACTCAAGTGTCTAGTTCCATGAAAGGTGGTAGTCCCACTAGAGATGGATGTCATCGTATGGACCATGTCAAATGTCATTATGCTCATAGATGTTGGTAAGAGATGACATGAAAGGGAGATGGAGTAGGTAGATAATGGATTATGATGTGGATTATGTAGGGAAGATGATAGGGATTATATGGGACTTATGCAAAAGATGGATGGGGAGGCTTAGCCAAAAGCATGGACCATAGGAAGGTGGTGGGGGTGATATGTAGGATAATGAGTGAAGGGTGAGGAGATGGAGGTATGTGGAATTGTTGTGAAATGGAAGGGAACCATGACCAATGGTTGCACACATTGTGATAAATGTTGAAGCTTTTGATGCAAACGGAGTGTAGGAAGCAATGTAGATGTTTCCTTAGGAGATGGGTGATGAAGTGCTTTAGGTACCCACATAGACAATATTTTTTATGACTTTTATTTTGCTTGTGGGATGGAATATGAGATTCTTGAATAGAGTGGGAATGTGAGGTGGAAGTGGATGGTTAGGATTTTTGAGATGAGGATGCCTCATTTGACTTTCTTTCCTTTTTCTTAGGGACCCAAACCAATTTAGTTTTTGCCTTTACTTTTGGAGGTATGGGATTATATAACTTTTGGGATGTATTTTGCTTTGACTTTTTGTATTGATGTCCTAAGGAATGAGGACCCTTAGGATTTTTTACTTTATAGGTAGAGGCATTGAAATTTTTGCTTTTGAATCCCATGGGATAGGTGGAATGAGTGGAAGCTTCTTGTTTATACAATGTGTGCATTTGTTGGTCATGATTAGGAATGTTAGATATTTATGGATAAATGGATAAGAGGATTGAATGATAGGGATATTAGGTGTTGGGAGTAATGGTGGTAAAGTGGATGGAGGGATATTAGGAGTTGGAAGTAATGGTGGAAGGTGTACGGTCACATGCTTTTGACATTTGTAAGATAATGGTGGTGGAATTGCAACATATGTTTTAGGTATATGATAGGATTTATGATGGAAAGAGGTGGACTTAGGATGCATGGAGGAAGTACCAACATCTTGAGATTGGTGTCCTTGAGGTGTATGTCCAATGCCATAAGAGTGTGGAGGGACTTTGACATGGATGGGCTCCAAAATACCTTGTTCATGAAGGTCTAAACCTTTACCTTGGTGGTTCATGTTTTGGAGTATGCAATGGACAACGAGACTAGGTCTAGGTGGAACACTAAACATGAGTTCCTTAATGGATGGAGAAAATGAAGCAAGGGAAGATAATGGTTGTTGTTCTAAGGAGGAACATTGATGAATGAGGGTGGAAAAACCAATAGGATATGATGGAGGACTTGCAATCGGGTTGATAGTGGGTGGTGGAGGATCATTAGGATCGTGATTAGCATTGTGTTCACTTAGATCCAAGGTATTTGTTTGATCTTCTATGTGTGCTTGGGAGGCATATGTCTCATCAAGGGAAGTGGATGTTGATGGATCATTGATAGGGCTAGGTAGGGGGTGGATAGGAGCAATGGAGGTTTCTTGCTCACGGATAGGTGAAGTGATAGGCTCTTGACCATGGAGTGCATAAAGTTGGCTAAGAGGATCATCATGGCCTTCTTGATCATAGGTAAGATCATAGAGGGGAGCTTGATCATAAATAGGACCAAGTATGTTATGAGTGGGATCATTAGATAGGCCTAGATCTTGATTAGAATGAGAGGTTAATGTTTTCTCATGCTTAGGATAATGCTCTTGACATAACTCTTGGCTTGCTTGAATGGAAGTGGAAGAGGGTGACTCTTGAATGGGCTCAACATGTTCTAGATGGTTAACAACATGGAGACATGATGGAGGTTGACTTAGGCTTAATGGGGAAGACTCTTGAATAGGCTTGTTGGAAAATGGTGTCTCAACTTGTTGGCTTGTATCTTTGCTAAGACTTGGTGGAGTTACCCTGTATTAAATCCTCATTGTCGGCTGATTGCTGGAGTTGTTAACTTTGGAACCGTATTGCAGAGTTTGGAAGTTATAGAATTTTCTGATAGACCGACGCCCTTCGTTGTCGCGACATTTGTGTTTTTTGTAAACTTGTTGCAATTTTGAAAGTTTTGAAATTTCCTGATTGACTGATTCTCTTCGGCTTCATCAGATTAAGACACGTGGCAGTCACCCGCTATATCGTGATCAGCCAAAGCGTCATCGTGGGATAACGGGAAGCCGTTGAGATTAGATGACAATTGATCAACGGTCAAGCAAACTCATCTCCTACGACGTCATTAGATGGGACACGTGGCAGTCACCCGTGATATCGCGATCAACCAAAGTGTCATCGTAGGATAGCGGGCAACCATTGAGATCAAACGATCAAAGTAATTCCCTTATTCTTTCGGCTTTACCAATTAAGACACGTGGCAGTCACCCGTGATATCACAATCAACCAAAGTGCCATCGCGGGATAGCGGGGAACAACTGAGATTAGACAAGCCGATGGGTGTGGGGACCACTTGGAGGTTCAGGAGTCTTGTTGAGAATATTTAAGATTCTAGCTTGATTCTCTGGAAATGCACGAGCAGTGGACATGTGTCATTGGCGGATGGTGTCATCGGAGAGACTCTTGGCGGATGGGTTTGTGGTCGGTATGAACTCTTGTCGAGAGTGCAAGTCTCGCCGACAGACTGGTGAATTCGATATGACTTCTCAGGGTGTTGCCGATAGCGATAGTCTTGCTGATAGCCATGTGATCGGGTATTTTGGCATCCGGGAGATATGGCCTAGTATCTCACCGATATGCGATTCTGTTTGAACTTCTTTGACTGAACGTCTGTCCTATGTGACATGTTTTGAACCAATAAGAGAAGCAAAATGTAAACCATTGGAAGTTGAACAGTTGCGACCGTTCCTATGTGAAGATCAACATACCATGAACAAGATGAGATATACGTAACAAATGATAGTTGCGGGGTTCAGTTGATGTAATTCTGTTCAATACTGAACACAGATTGATCTGAGTGAATTCATTGTATATTGTTTGAGAGCGTTGTGAGATTAATGTTCTGTACAAGACTGATCAGTGAATGTTGCTGTTGTTAATTTGACATCAAATAGTGAAGTTCGATCTCTTTATGTAATTTTCATTACTGTAATACAAAGAGACTTTTCTTGGTGTGGTGGGTTTTTTTCCCATAAGGGTTTTCCTACGTAAATCTAGTGTTCAATTGTGTATGAGTTATTTTTCTTTTCTGTTATTCTTTTCATGTGTGTCTTACTGAACTGTAATTGTAAAATTTAAAGACATATCTGCATTCTTCCCTGAGTTTTTGACGTTAGGAGAGTTTGTTTCGCACCTAAGCTTTCCTTACAAGTGGTATCAGAGCCTGGCCAATTGTGTTATCCTTGTGGGTATGTTGGGTTTTTTTTTTTTTTTGTCAATTCTATTCAGTGGGAGTCGTGTAGAAGTCTGGTAATTCGAATTACAGATTAAGATGGCAAGCACGTCAGGAAAGATTGAAATAAAGAAATTCAATGGCAACAATTTTGAGTTGTGGAAACTTAAAATGGAAGATCTGTTAGTTGATTGTGATCTTTGGCTTGCTGTGTTTGGAGCGAAGCCTACATGCATGAAGCAAGAGGATTGAGACCTTGCAGATCAAACATCAAAGGGGATGATAAGGCTCTATTTAGCAGATTCTGTTCTTTTGAATGTTCATGAAGAAAAGAATGCATCTTCTTTGTGGAAAAGACTGGGAGCTATTTATCAGGGCAAGTCCTTGGTGAATAAGTTGTTCTTGAGGAAGAAGTTGTACTCTTTGAAAATGAAAGGAGCATCTGTTGCTGATCATTTGAATGCTTTCAACATGCTGGTTGCTCAGTTAGCATCTGTGGGTGTGAAGATTGATGAAGAAGATTGCTGTATGCTATTGCTATGTTCATTGCCAGATTCTTGGGATCACTTGGTGGTGGCTATTGGGAGTACGACATCCACTTTTAAGATGGAAGATGTTGTTGCTTCTTTGTTATCAGAAGAGATGAGAAGAAAATCTTCTAAGATGGTGAAGGAGGACCTTTATGTTAGAGGCAGATCGAAAGAAAAAGGCAAGAAAAAGGACAAAAAGTCTAGATCGAAATCAAAAGGGAGATCAAAGTCTCCTGGAAAGAAGTCCAAGGTGAAGTGCTAGAATTGTGGGCAACCTGGTCATGTCCGAAAGGATTGTAAACGAGAGAAAAATAAGAAGAAGAAGAATTCTTCCGACAATGCTTCTTCTCAGAGTGATGCAGACGCCTTCATTGCAGCCTTGGCTACACATGCATCAGATGATGTCTGGCTGATTGATTCTGGAGCATATTTCCACATGACATCTCATAGAGACTGGTTCACTAAGTATGAAAATACAATGGTGGAAAGGTGTATTTGGCAAGTGATTCATCTCTGAAATAGTTGGCCGTGGAAGAGTCAAAATTTAGTTCCCTGACGGAAGAGTGAAGGGAATTAATGATGTAATGCATATACCAGTTTATTTGAAATTTACTTTCTGTTAGTAAGCTGAATGATATTGGAGTGCAAGTCACGCTCACTGGAAATGGCTGCAAGATGACTAGAGGCTCAATGGTGCTAGCAAGGGGTGCTCGTATTGGTACCTTGTATAAGCTGGATGCACATGTTGTGCAATGCAATAGTGTCTCTGTAAAGTCACAAAAAACTACTCATGGAGAAAAGAAGGGAAATGTTCCTGATAGTGCAAACTCTATGGAAGTTAAGCTTCCAGCAGAAAAGACTACGCTCTGGCATCATAGGCTTGGCCATATTGGTGAAAAATGTTTAAAAACCTTGAAAAATAAAAACCTGGTTGAAGGGCTTGATGATTGTAACCTTGAATTCAAGTTTTGTGAACATTGTATATATGGTAAACAACATCATGTTTCATTTTACTCCAGTCCTCACAAATCTTTTGGTTTACTTGATTATATTCATTCTGATGTTTTTGGTCTAGTAAATGTTCCTTCTTTGTCTAAATCAAGATATTATGTATTGTTGATTGACGATTATTCAAGAAGGGCATTTGTTTATTTTTTGAAAAGTAAATTAGAAGTGTTCAGTCGTTTTAAGGAATTTAAAAACCTTGTGGAAAATCAGACTGGAAGGAAAATAAAATGTTTAACGACTCGACAATGGCGTGAGTTTTGTTCTCATGAGTTCGAAAGGTACTGAAAGATCATGGGATTAAAAGACATAGAACTACACCCTACACTCCACAACAAAATGGTTGGCTACAACATGTTACTTGATAAATCGTTCTCCTAATTCCGCTCTTGTTGAGAATACACCTTTGGAAGCATGGTCTGGAAGAAAGCCCTCTCTGAGACACGTTCGTGTATTTGGCTGAGGCATATGCATATGTGCCAAATGATAAAAGATCTAAATTGGAGAACAAGGCTGTTAAATGTATTTTTATTAGCTATAGTGTTGGCATAAAATGATACAAGCTTTGGAATCCTGATACGGAGAAGGTTCTATACAACAAAAGTGTTATTTTTCATGAGTTGAAGCCTTCTACTTTGGATCTACAGTCAGAGACAAAATCAAAAGATAAAAAGGATATAGTTGAAATTCCTCTGACACCAGATAAAGAGGAATTAAAAATTCAAAGTGTACCTGAAACTGAGGAGAGCTCAAGTAGTTCTGAAAGTTCTGAAGAAGAAGAACCACCTTAGCCTCAGCTCGTGAGGAGGTCAACACATGAAAGAAAGCAACCTGATAGGTATGGGTTTTTTATGTTAGATTCTACTTGTTCCTATGCTTTAATTTCTAGCACTGATGAGCCTAGGACTGTGAAAGAGGCATTCAAAATGCCTGATTCAAACTCTTGGTTAGAAGCCATGAATGAAGAAATGGCATCATTAGAAAAGAATGATACTTGGAGTTTGGTGCCCTTGCCTGAGGGCAGAAAAGCTATTGGCTGCAAATGGGTATTTAAAAAGAAAATATGTCTGGATGGCAGTGTGGAAAAGTATAAGGTGAGGTTGGTTGCGAAGGGATATTCCCAAGTAGAGGGAATTGATTATGGAGAAATATTTTCTCCTGTAGCTAAGCTAACGTCTATCAAATTTATTTTGTCACTTGTAGCAGCGTATGACTTAGAGATTGAACAGATGGATGTGAAGACAACATTTTTTCATGGTGATCTTGAAGAAGAAATTTATATGTCCTAGCCTGAGCACTTTGTGGAAAAAGGTAAAGAAAATCTGGTTTGCAAGTTGAAAAAATCTCTATATGGATTAAAACAATCACGTAGAATGTAGTACAAGAAGTTTGACACGTTTGTTTTGTCATTGAGATTTGTAAGATCAAAATTTGATTATTGTGTATACTTCAAAGCTGAAAATGATTGTGTTCTTATTATTTCTCTCTATGTTGAAGATATGCTGTACATAGGCAATAGTAAGTTAATGATTTCTAATCTAAAATCTCAATTGTCTGCAAAGTTTGAAATGAAAGATCTTGGTGCAGCCAGGTATATTCTGGGAATGGAAATAACTAGGGACAGGAAGAGTAGAAAAATTTGGCTCAGTCAGAGTAAGTATATAAATATTGTTCTGGAGAGATTTTGTATGAATGAATGCAAGCAACTAGTTGTTCTAGTTTTGTAGGGAACGAAGCTATCTGTTGAAGACTGTCCAAAATCTTCTACTAAGATGGAGGACATGACCAGAGTGCCTTATGCTAGTGCGGTTGGCAGTTTAATGTATGCAATGGTCTATACAAGGCCAAACATTGCCCAAGTAGTGGGAGTACTTAGTCGTTTTATGGAAAATCCTGGAAGGACACATTGAGATGCTGTGAAAAGAGTGTTTAGATATCTAAAGGGCACTTCAAAATATGCTTTGTGTTACCATGGTAATTTGGCTGAATCACACAGGTCTCAACATTTGAGGCTATGTAGATTTTGATTGGGCAGGGGACATTGACAGTAGAAGATCCACCAGTGGATATATTTTCATGATGAATGGTGGTGCAGTTAGTTGGATGAGTAAGCGACAAGCTGTAGTCGCTTTTTCCACCGCAGAGGTAGAATACATGGCAGCAACACATGCCCGTAAAGAAGCAATCTGGTTAAAACGTTTGTGTTCTAACATTGGGTTTGATGTAGGGATAATTACAATTTACTGTGACAGTTAGAGTGCTATTTGTTTGGCGAAAAATCCTACTTTCCATGCCAGGACGAAACATATTGATGTGCAGTATCATTTTGTATGAGATATGGTGGAGGATGGAAATGTCTCTTTAGAAAAAGTGGATACTCTGGAAAATGTTGCAGATGCATTGACGAAATCAGTGAGCACAGATAAGTACAGGTGGTGTGCCAGTTTGATGGGCCTTGGAGCCCATGACCTTCATTAACTTCGGGTTTGGAGGAAGCCAGTAAGTCTTCGTCAAGTGGGAGATTGTTGGAAAATGGTGACTCAACTTGCTGGCTTGTATCTTTGTTAAGATTTGCGGAGTTACCCTGTATTAAGTCCTCATTGTTGGCCGATCGCTGGAGTTGTTAACTTTGGAAGCGTATCGCAGTGTTTGGAAGTTATAGAATTTTATGACAGACCGACGCCCTTCGTTGTCGTGACATCTGTGTTTTTTGTAAACTTGTCGCAGAGTTTGAAAGTTTTGAAATTTCCCGATTGACCGATTCTCTTCGGCTTCATCAGATTAAGACACGTGGCAGTCGCTCGCGATATCGCGATCAACCAAAGCGTCATCACGGGATAGCGGGCAGCCGTTGAGATCAGACGATGATTGATCAACGGTCAAGCAAACTCATCTCCTATGACGTCATTAGATGGGACACGTGGTAGTCACCTGCGATATCGCGATCAACCAAAGAGTCATCGCGGGATAGCGGGCAACCATTGAGATCAAATGATCAAAGTACTTCCCTTATTCTTTCGGATTTACCAATTAAGACACGTGGCAGTCGCCCATGATATCGCGATCAACCAAAGTGCCATCGCGGGATAGCGGGGAATGACTGAGATTAGACAAGTCGACGGGTGTGGGGACCACTTGGAGGTCCGAGAGTCTCGTTGAGAATATTTAAGATTCCAGCATGATTCTCTGGAAGCATGAGCAGTGGACATGTGTCATTGGCGGATGGTGTCATCGGAGAGACTCTTGGCGGATGGGTTTGTGGTCGGTATGAACTCTTGTCGAGAGTGCAAGTCTCGCCAACAGATTGGTGAATTCATATGACTTCTCAGGGTGTTGCCGATAGCGATAGTCTTGCCGATAGCCATGTGATCGGGTATTTTGGCATCGGGGAGATATGGCCTAGTATCTCACCGATATGCGATTCCGTTTGAACTTCTTTGACCAAACGTCTATCCTACGTGACGTGTTCTGAGCCAATAAGAGAAGCATAATGTAAACCGTTGGAAGTTGAACAGTTGTGACCGTTCCTGTTGAAGATCAACAGACCATGAACAGGATGAGATATACGTAACGGATGATAGTTGCGGGGTTCGGTTGATGTAATTCTGTTCGATACTGAACACGGATTGATCTAAGTGAATTCATTGTATATTGTCTGAGAGCGTTGTGAGAGTAATGTTCTATACAAGATTGATCAGTGAATGTTGCTGTTGTTAATTTGACATCAGATAGTGAAGTTCGATCTCTGTATGTAATTTTCATTACTGTAATACAAAGAGACTTTTCTTGGTGTGGTGGGTTTTTTTCTCGTAAGGGTTTTCCCACATAAATCTGGTGTTCAATTGTGTATGAGTTATTTTTCTTTTCTGTTATTCTTTTCATGTGTGTCTTACTGAACTGTAATTGTAAAATTTAAAGACATCTGCATTCTTCCCTGATTTTTTGAAATTAGGAGAGTTTGTTCCACACCTAAGCTTTCCTTACAAGGCTCAAGGGGGAGACTACATGATGGGGTTGGAGGAATAGGCATGGCATTCAAAGGTTCTTTGGTAAGCTCATTAATTGGTGCTTGCCATGGGGATGGTCTATTATGTGCTAGTAGCCATTGGATCACATCCTTTGCAAGTGTATGGGTAGATGGATAATATAGTGGGTGGACAATGATAGTGGATGGTGTTATAGGCTTAGGATTAGGACTAGGACATGGTGGCTTAGGGACAGGCATTTGATTGGATGGTGGTATGATAAAGTTATAGGGTGCATGAACTAGATTGGTGTTCCCCTTGTCAAATGGAGCATAAGAATTGAAAGGCTCTTGATTTTGTTGCCAAGGTGGACTTAGGCTCCTATGTTCTTGTTGTGATATGGGTGGATATGTTGATGTGGCATTGACATGATAGGTAGGTGGGTTAGGTTGGCATGATGATGAAGGTGACACATAGAATTGTGGTTGAATGTGTTGAGGTTGTAATGGTGTTTGGATTTGTTGTGGTATGATTTGTTGTTTTATTAATGGAGGGGTTGCATAGGATAACAGTTGTTGAGAGGTGGATGTTTTAACCATAAACATTCCTCACTCATCGCAATAGATGCCCATAACCATCGTTAGTCCAATCTTCCCTCTATTTCCGTCTCCCACGTTCCACGCTTTCTCTTTCAACCACCCACACACCTCTCCTCTCTCCTCCTTGATTGTGGTTTTAATGATCCTACCATCTCCCCACTCGGTGGCCTAAATGCATATAGAAAGTCGAGTCCATTACCTACCTATTGGACGTGAAAAGTAGATTGTTTAATTTATGTTTTCCCTTCCTGTCCTCAAGTTTTTAATGGGTTCCATCCAGAGGGAGTTTAACTATTTTTAATTCAAGAGTTTTATGATTTTTAAACTTCCAAAAAGATTTCAAATGAATATAAAAGTTTTAGGTCATATATATTTAAAAAAAAAAATCTATTCATTTAAAGTTTGTTAATTTTATAGAATTATCTTCTAAATATTAGTATCATATAGTTGTATTTGTAGTATTGCAATTTTTTTTAGTTTGATTAGTTATTTTGAGTTCAATATCCAAAAAAATAATAATTATTAACTAGTTTTACAATAAAAAATAATAATTTTAAATTAAATAAAATAGCTATATAGTAATTTATAATGGTGAGTAATAATTAGCGAAGAGGCTACATATAGTCTCATGTTGCTAACCATTATTGATCATTGTTACTTATGGTACTCAGACACTTTTGATCATTGTTGTTGTTGTAATAAACTAAGTCAAACAGTTTCCTGTTCATGATGGTAGTAGAATGAACAAAAAGGCAATCAGATTTTGGTTTATTATTTTTGCAGAAATTAGAGGGGTCAGTAAGAGAATGTTTCTGGTATGTTGTTTCAGGGAATAACACTTAGTTGTATTTTCAATCAAATCCATAACAGTTAAACATGTCTACAAGTAGCTATAAAACTTAAACCATAGCGTTGGCCATTTTTTTAGCCATTGCCATGCAAACATACAATCTGCATCAATATTTAACTCTATATTGGGTTGCAATGTTGCCCATGTGTTTTGGTATTCGGGTAAACACCGTGACATACTCAAAGGAAAAGCAAAATAACAACATAGGAGTAAAACCTTCACCTCGTGTGCAAAATTAAGAACTAAAGCTTCTAATCGTGCAGATTAAAGGCTCATTAGAAAACTTCAACATATATAATATAGTCAATTGCGTTGTTGTCTTATCACGTTTGAAATACAAAGATTCTATTTCGCAATCCAAAGGTCAAAGGCATCTTGCGCTGCATACTTTTGCATTAGAAAATAGAGCTTTCAAACGTCTGGTCTCAATCCTCATAGTTAGGATCGACCTGTTCTCCTCAGTTTATTGCACCCTGCAGCTGAAATGAAACAAAAAAAAAATCAGTTAGGTCATACGATAAGCCATCAAACTAGATGAATAAAGGAAAAAGCAAAACATGTCATCGACCGTGCTATGATAAATAACTTACCTCAGAATTTGGTGCATGTTAAGTGTATGTTTTCCAAGTTAAGCTGGTCAAAGAAGATTGACTGGGTAGATTAAATCGTGGGTCTAACATCGACAGTTGTAGGAAACTACACAATAGTTGTCTTTGCATAAAAATAGTTGCTGTAAGATAAGAGTTCTAAAGGGTGTTAGGTGAAAATATATATATATATATATATATATATACTGCAAGGCATGTGCCTCCTGTAATGAAAAGTTAATGAATAAGCATGGAGGCTAGGCGTGGTGCATCGACTCCCAGCCATGATGATTAGACTGGTAGACTTTGTTTCCCCATCACACCAATTAAATGCTATCAATTAGGAGGAGATTTTAGTCGAGTGCATGAAGAGAAGCTTAGCATGTGGACTCTGAATTGTCACCAATAAATACGCCATGCATCAGTATCTAGAGTGATAGTAATAAAACTCAAGATCGTGCCCACTCAAGCTATGAAACAATTTGCTCATGGTAGGGGAAAGGACCCAATTACCGCCCCCATTGAATTACCACCACCTCCATGCTCACTTAACCCCCCCAAAAAAAAATCACTTTGATCCATTAAAAAACTTTATTTTATTGAATAAATAATTACAAAAACACCAATAGCTACTCATTAAGTGCTAAAGTGAATGATTTGAGTGGATTTTAAGTGCTAAAACAACTATAATTGATTGAAATTATAGCGGGCGGATACTGGGACATTTGCCGCCACCTCTAAAAGGTGAATTTTTGACCTCCGCGCGCATATCCAACGCTCCCGCACTCGATCGAATTTCCCAAAAGCCAAAACCTTAGTTATAAGCACTTAACTCGTGAGCGAAAAAAACCCATAATTTTTTTTCGATTCGATGTACGGTTTGAATTCTACAATTGTGCAAAGTTAGCCCTAGCGGATATTGGGTCTTCTCCCCTAATGGAATACATCCATAATGGCTTGCACAATTTTAAACAACAACAAACGTCAATGAGGAGTATAACGTTTATATCCATTGAATGCTAATAATGATATCTATACGGATTCGATTTCAACCATAGCTCGAATGTGGCGAGCAAGTTAAGGTGGTGTGTAGGGTGTGCTCTAGCCTGTTGAGCAGAGATATGCCAAGTACTTGATACGTTTCCCTCTGCAAGTTGTTGGTATGCTAGCCAACTAGTTGTAGGCGTCGCCCGAGCTGTGTTCACTATTCCAGCGTACAATCTAAGCAACTTGGTCACACATGGGTAATTGTATTTGTTTTCTCAACTACCCAAATAAATGTTGTGAAGCCTAATGAAATCCCTTTTAACAGTGAAATGCAGATAAGGGAGAGGAGCTGATCGTGGGATAGGGTCCCATCGCTGGTATAGTTATGGACAGCCTGGGGCCCACCGGTGGGTAATATTTATACTAATAAAAATTTCAAATTTCCTTTTAAATATGATATGAAAGATTCATATTAAATTCACAGTATGTCCTATCATAGGTTGACTTTTTTGTTGCCACCTTCTCAATAGTGGGTGAATGCAAGTGGACATTTATTTTCCTATTTCACAATATCAATTGAATGCATAATGATAATCTTATTTCCACAATATAAATAATATTTGCCACCTTCCCAATAAAAGGTTCTTGTGAAGGGATATTTTATTAACCAAAATATAAGTCTTCTTGCATTAAAAGTGAGTTGACATGTACATAAGACATTGCCAAGTGATTTAATTCCAAATATATTTGAACAAAATACATTTCAACATGTCCCATTTCTCATATTCTTTTTACTATCAACTGTTCCTCGGATGTCCATAATAACCAATCTTTTTTTGAATTTGCCTGCAAAATTGAAAAACACGAACTCTCAGGCTCACTATGCATTGCAAAATTTCATTATAACACTTAATTATCACTCTATTATTTATATATCCACCTAAAAAATAATAATCATAAAAAAAATTTAAAATTGGTTACAATTCAAAAACAAACTTAATATCACTTCAAATCACCAACCATAAATCCTACGTACCTATTAAGCTATCACTTATACCATTAATCCATTGAATGCAGATCAAATTCCCTCCCATAATTCAAATTAATCCACTTGCTACCAATTCAAATTCAACAAACTTATTTATGCAAGCAATCTTCATTTGTGCAATGCAAGTTACACATTACAGTTTATTCAAATTTCTCACTTTCTGTTGCATGCTCCTGAGTGACGATGACCTCCTCCAGATCGATGCGGTCTCCTCCTTCAGCTTTTACGGTAAGTCATTTCCTTCCTTCGCAAAAATATAAACCGCATTTCCATTTTCTACTATCACCAATTTCCTTCTCCATTTACATTTAAATGAATCGACACCTTGGTAATTTCCATAACCATCCTTTATGCTGTCATCGGCCATATTTCCAACCCTTTCGAATACAACATTACCATACATATATATGCTGCACAAAATGATACATATCCACGTATGTTTCCCACAACCCTATCCATTTTCATGAAACTTACACATTTATCTATATCTGCAATATACATATCCTTGTTCATTTTAATGAAACTTACACATTTCTCTCCCCCTATATATAATATATATATATTTGCAAAGATAGATAGATACCTAATTTGAATGTAAATGAAAAAGGTATAAATTGAATGTACATACCTATATTTGTTGATGAACTGTTCAGTAATATATTAATTTCAAATTAGGTATCTATCTATCTCTGCATATATATAGGGAGAGAGATATGCGTAAGTTTCATTAAAATGAACAAGGCCATATATATTGCAGATATAGATAAATGTGTAAGTTTCATGAAAATGGATAGGGCTATGGGAAACATATATATATATATATTTGCAGAGAGATAGATATATACCTAATTTGAATGTAAATTAACAAGGTATATATATTTCTATTTTGCAGTTTGAAATTAATATATTACTGAATAGTTGATCAACAAATATAGGTATCTACACTCAATTTATATCTTGTTCATTTACATTCAAATTAGGTATCTATCTATCTCTGTGTATATATACACACACACAAATAGATATATATTGCATACTCAAATTTATATATTACTGTACAGTTCATCACCAAATATAGGTATCTACATTCAATTTATACCTTGTTCATTCACATTCAAATTAAGTATCTATCTATCTCTGCAAAGTGACTGTATGTATGTCCTCATTTACATTGAACCTAATTAGATGTATGCTTTGTTTGTTGTTCAATTAAAGTGACTGTAAATATCAACCCCTATCCCTTACAGTCAACTGTCATAATGGCTAACTCCTACTTATGTTACATATAATAATTAAAAGCCATGACACACAAAATTACACACATTTATATGCTGTATTTGTTATATCTGAGTATGTTGTTTGAGAAATGGTATTAACATAAGTAGGACTCAACCATCATCAAAGTTAGCTGTAAGGGAGAGGGTCGATGTTTACGTCACATCAAAACACTCTTGCCTTGTAGTGCATGCAGTTAGAACTGCTATAAAATCCATGGCAAACACCATGACTTATAAACTATTGGAAAATGCCATGAAATTTATACCACTTCACTGCATTCTCTGTAGGGAAAAAAGCTCCTCCATTACTTTGTTTGGTCTTCAATTAAATTGACAATGTATAAGTAGGCTTTCACATACCATACCCACCATATGTCATATGTCCAAATGTACACCCACGATCGGCTCCTATGCCCACACATAGCTCCTCTCCCTTTTGTCTATGTGTTGTTTCTTCAATTTAACCGACTGTAATTGACAACCCCTCTCCCTTACAACCAACTGTGATAGCATATGACTCCTACTTGTGTTATAACCATGGAATGAAAGAGCATAAATAACTTGAAACATCAATAAGATAGATATATACATACATATATAGATAGATATATATATACATATACATATATATATATATATATACATATATACATATATACATATATATATATACACATATATATATACATATATATACACACACATATATATATACATATATACACATATATATACATACATATATATACATATATATATATATACATATATACACACACACACATATATATATAAAAGTTGCATAATGCCAGCTCGACTGTCAAGGGACGTGGCATAAAAAAATTACCCGACTGGGACGCTGATGACGTGGACCCCTTGCTCAAAGTTACCCTACCCACCATTGGTTACATTCAACTTAATTAGATGTATGCTTTGTTTGTTCTTCAATTAAAGTGACAGTATGCGAAGAATATCTCAAACAACATTATGAAACATTAACACAACTTGAAACAACAGTATGATAGAAATATTTGAAACCCTTTCTTGTCTCGTAAAGTTGTTTGAAGATATAAATATTTGTATCATGTTGCTGTTGCCAGTTCATAAATATGTGTATCATAATGCTGTGTCTATTGTATGATACTGTTGTTTGAAGTTTATATTTAATGTTATCATAATGCTATATGACAAAGGGTTTAATGGTATCATCAAAATGTTTATAAGAGGTGGAGTTCTACATATGATAGTATAGCATGCATTGCTTGATTCATTGTAGACATACCCTTCGTCATTTCAAATCAACTCAATTATATGCATGGTTAGCTTGTTCTTCAATTAAAATCAATAGTAAATGTATGAATTCGTTGTTTCAGTCGGTATCATTATTTTCAATATTAAGTGTATGCTGTTTACTAATCACTGTGTTGGTTCAATATAGAGGAAGATAAATGCGCAAACAAATAGCAGGCGATCTTCAAGGAGGAAGCCTCCACAAAAGCGGAGCCGAACAACTATGCCTGCACACAAGAGAGGTGTGCATTTGCCACATAGCGATGATGAGGATGTTGATTCCTGTTCACCAGCGAACTGAAGAACCAAGTAGTGAGGAGGAGGTAGAAATTGTTCTGGAACAACCAACCAAATCTGTAGTGCAAGCTAACCCAACTGTATCAACCAAAAAGGTTGCACCGAGGCGTGAATGGACCCAGGCTGACATGGACCATGCCCTTGAAGATGTCGAAGACTACGACTGGTCAACTAGAGGTGCAACAAAAAAGTGGGGTATTTCTACCTCAACATTGTCCATTTGGTTAGGTGGTGTGACCACTACAAAAAGGAAAGGGCCCCCAACAGTCCTAATTAAGGAGGAAAAGTCATTGATCGTCGAATGGTGCAAGGAGATGGCCGCTGTTGGCCAAGTTTTGGAGATCGTCAATCTGAAAATGAAAGTGGCCCAAATATGCGAAACAAGGAATAATCCCTTCAAGAATGGGCTTCCTGGCAAGTCATGGTGGACATGATTCAAAAGAAGGCATCTTGATCTCTGCTTGAGAACAACCCAAGGTCAAGATAGAGACCGTGCTATAAATTTGAGGCAATCGGTTGTAAGTGCTTTCTATGACACTTTGGAGAAGGCATATGCAGGAGGGAACTATGGACCACAGAGGATTTGGAACTGTGAAGAGACAGGGCTGCAAGCTGGCTGAAACGGTAACATGAAGGTGCTTTCCATGAAGGTCATGAGAAGTGTTGCTTACATTATCCCAAAGAGCCGAGAGTGGATCACTATTCTAGCATGTGTAAACACTGTAGGTCAAAAAATTCCAAGTTTTTATTTGTTCAAGAGTAAAAAAAATGTGCAAAACTACATAGCCAACTGTGAGCCAGGAGCATTGATGGCTGTTCAACCTCACGCATGGATGACGAAAGAGCTTTTTATCAAATGGCTCAAGTTATTTTCTATGCAAGTACCTGGGGGTTGCTCACCCACCCATAGACACCTCTTGATATTTGATGGGCATGGCAGCCATGTAGCCTTCTCTACCATTACCAAAGCAAGGGAGCTTGGTATTGACTTGCTCACCCTACTCACCCACACATCACACAAGTTGCAGCCTCTTGATGTGAGTGTTTTCTCGTCTTTCAAGTGTAACTTCAAAAAGGAAAGAACAAATTGGACCATTAGATATCCAAATATGGAGATAAGAAGGGTAGAATTGGCTACGCTTGGCAGCCTAGCTTTTCAAAAGTCATTGAATTTTTCAAACATTACAGCTAGCTTCAAGAGGGCAGGTATTTGGCCATTTGATAGAAATGCTTTGGATAATGACATCAGGGTTAGCGAGACATTCCACTTTGCTGCCCCCGAGGAAGCATCAACTGCTGCAAACATTCTAAGCCTTTCCAACAATGGTTTGGCAGTCAATGAGGGTGAGTCTAATGTTGGAACTGCATAAGTTGGAGATTAGAAAAATGGGATGAATGGTTAGTATATTCTGCATTTGTTGTATGAAGTTATATTTCAGTATGTTGTTACACTATGTACCATTGTTTGATATGTTGCTCATTTCGAATCAGCTCAATTAGATGTATGGTTAGTTTGTTCTTCAATTACAATTGATCTTACATGTATGCATTTGTTGTTACACTATGCACCATTTTTAGATATGCATATATATGCAAATCTGCATATGCATATATGCAATTGTTGTATGAAGTTAAATTTCAGTATGCTGTTTGAGAAATGGTATTAACATAAGTAGGAGTCAGCATATGGTTAGTATGTTCTGCATTTATTGTATGATGTTATATTTCAGTATGTTGTTACACTATGTACCATTGTTTGATATGTTGCTCATTTCGAATAAACTCAATTAGATGTATGGTTAGTTTGTTCTTCAATTACAATCAATCTTACACGTATGCATTTGTTGTTACACTATGCACCATTTTTAGATATGCATATATATGCAAATCTGCATATGCATATGCATATATGCAATTGTTGTATGAAGTTAAATTTCAGCACGCTGTTTGAGAAATGGTATTAACATAAGTAGGAGTCAACATATGGTTAGTATGTTCTGCATTTGTTGTATGATGTTATATTTCAGTATGTTGTTACACTATGTACCATTGTTTGATATGTTGCTCATTTCCAATCACCTCAATTAGATGCATGGTTAGTTTGTTCTTCAATTACACTCAATCTTACATGTATGAATTTGTTGTTACACTATGTTTTGCATTTTTTGTATGAAGTTATATACACATCTATGCAATATGCATATGCATTGCATATATGTATATGTTGTATGAAGTTAAATTTCATTATGCTGTTTGAGAAATGGTATTAACATAAGTAGGAGTCGACATATGCAATATGCAATATGCATATACATATGCATATATTGTATGAAGATTAAATTCATTATACTATTTGAGAAATGGTATTATCATAAGTAAGAGTCAGCATATGCATATGGTTGTGGATACTGTCAGCAATTTCCTTCTCTATTTGCATTTAAATTACATGGATTGGATTCGTTTGTTCTTCAAATACTCTCAAACTTAAATGTATGAATTTGTTGTTTCAGATTACAATGAACCACTTGAACTAGCAGTATTGTGAGACCACAATACTATTGGAGACATATCTCTTTCCCTGCCAACTCCACCTGAGAAGCCCTCGTGGCTCTTAGATGGTGCTGCCAATCTTGCTATGGATATGCATGTGGACGAAGAACATAGTATTTCAATGCCATCTCCACCGCACTGCATAGGTCCGAATATGTTAGTACATTTCTATGCTGATTGTGGAGATAGTGACGGTGAGCAGTTAGGAGATAGAACGGATGCTACAGATAGTGAGATGCCAAAAACAAATAATGCCAATTTGATTGATCCTTTGGGAGGCCAAAAAACTTCACGCATCTCACAATTCTTGAAGCTACCGGTTCATGTGGTGAAAGACAAGTCTAATAAGGTAGCTGGCCGTGGGATCAAATTGCAAAGAGGATCCCAACTCCTAATTGCTGATGACTTCATGGCAATGCTAAGTGAACAAGATGAAAAGAAGAAGGAACTAGAAGAACTGAAATTGAGGAAGAAGCAACAACTTGTAGAGCGCAAGATAGAAAGGATTGCAGAATTGGAGGTGAAAAGTCTTATGAGAATTGAAAAGGAAAAGCAACGAGTAGCAGCAGAGGTTGAAAAGGAGCTGTAAAAGAAGGAGAAAGACAAAAAAAGGGAGGACCAACAGAGAGAAAAGGAAGCCGCAAAAAGGGAAAATGAGTTGGAGAAGGCACAAGGAAATGGTGCAAAGGAGAGGCAACTCAACAACCCTCTAAATCCCTTGCCTGAACGCCATAAGATCTTCATAGATTTCATATCTATTTAATGCCCCCAATATTGTCCATCACCTACCCAAGTTACCAACCAAACATTTCAGAGTTGGAGTCCTTCTCACTCGCTCTCCTATACACACTCACCTAGCCCCACAAGAAGCAAACCATATGAGAGTTGGAGTCCTTGTTTACAGGCCTATCAAACCTCACCCACCCCAAGCATAATCCAACCAACTCAATCATGGAGTCCTTCTCCATCACAGGCCACATCCAACTCACAAGACAACTTGCCATCAAATTTTAGTTTTCCTACATTTTTCGATTGATTTGAATGTTTGGTTTGCTAGTTTTTTGTTGTGAACTTCTTGATGGATTTGAAACGATGTTTGAATTTTTTTTGTTTTGAATGTTTCTTACTTGAAACATCAGTATGGATACCATAGAGACAACATATTCCATCATGTTATTGTCTATCTCTGCAATATGAAACATATGTATCTATCTATCTCTGCGAGAGGAAACTTATGTATGTATCTATTGTAATCTATACAATATGTATCATAACGGTGTATCAATCTGCTGTTTTAAGTTAATTTGAAAATTTAGTATGTTGTATCATTCTGTGCAACATGCATATGTATGGTAATGTTGTATTCGAAAGGGTTGGAAATATTTTGACCATAACAAAACTTAAAGGGAGAGTGGCCGATGACATCATAAAGGATGGTTATGGAAATTAACAAGGTGTCCACTCATTTAAATGTAAATGGACAAGGCAATTGCTAACAGTATGCACATACATATGCATATGTGGACTCCTACTTATGTTAATACCATTTCTCAAACAACATATTGAAATTCAACTTCATACATCGTATGCATATATGCATATGCAGATACATGCAATATGCATATGCATATCAAACAATGCTACATAGTGTAACAACAAATTCATACATGTAAGATTGAGTGTAATTGATGAACAAACTAACCATGCATCTAATTTAAATGTAAATGGAGAAGGAAATTACTGAAAGTATGCACATACATATGCACATGCACATACATATGCACATACATATGCACATGCACATACATATGCACATACATATGCACATGCAGATGCACATGCTGACTCCTGCTTATGTTAATACCATTTCTCAAACAACATACTAAAATTTAACTTCATACAACAATTGCATATATGCATATGCATATTGCAAATATGCATATTTGCATATATGCAATATGCATATGCATATCTAACAATGGTACATAGTGTAACAACAAATGCATACATGTAAGATCGATTGTAATTGAAGAACAAACTAACCATGCATCTAATTGAGCTGATTCGAAATGAACAACATATCAAACAATTGTACATAGTGTAACGACAAATTCATACATGTAAGATTGAGTGCAATTGAAGAAGAAACTAACCATGCATCTATTTGAGGTGATTGGAAATGAACAACATATCAAACAATTGTACATAGTGTAACAAGTTCATACATGGAAAATTGAGTGTAATTGAAGAACAAACTAACCATGCATCTAATTGAGGTGATTGGAAATGAGCAACATATCAAACAATGGTACATAGTGTAACAACATACTAAAATATAACTTCATACAACAGATGCAGAACATACTAACCATATGCTGACTCCTACTTATGTTAATACCATTTCTCAAACAACATACTGAAATTTAACTTCATACAACAATTGCATATATGCATATGTATATTTTCATATATTCAATATGCATATGCATGTGCAACATATCTAACAATGGTACATAGTGTAACAACATACTGAAATATAACTTCATACAACAAATGCAAAACATACTAACCATATGCTGACTCCTACTTATGTTAATACCATTTCTTAAACAACATACTAAAATTTAACTTCATACAACAATTGCATATATGCATATGCATATGCAACATATCTAACAATGGTACATAGTGTAACAACATACTGAAATATAACTTCATACAACAAATGAAGAACATACTAACCATATGCTAACTCCTACTTATGTTAATACCATTTCTCAAACAACATATTGAAATTTAACTTCATACAACAATTGCATATATGCATATGCATATTGTGCATATGCAACATATCTAACAATGGTACATAGTGTAACAACAAATACATACATGTAAGATTGATTGTAATTGAAGAACAACTAACCATGCATCTAGTTGAGCTGATTCGAAATGAACAACATATCAAACAATTGTACATAGTGTAACAACAAATCCATACATGTAAGATTGAGTGTAATTGATGAACAATCTAACCATGCATCTAATTGAGCTGATTGGAAATGAACATATCAAACAATGGTACAAAGTGTAACAACAAATTCATACATGTAAGATCGATTGTAATTGAAGAACAAACTAACCATGCATGTAGTTGAGTTGATTCAAAATGAACAATATATCAAACAATTGTACATAGTGTAACAACAAATTCATACATGTAAGATTGAGTGTAATTGATGAACAAACTAACCATGCATCTAATTAACTTGATATTAACATAAGCAGGAGTCAACCATCATCACAGATAGCTGTAAGAGAGAGGGGCCGATATTTACAATCACTTTAATTGAAGAACAAACAAAGCATGCATATGATCACTTGAATAGACATGCAATTGTAGACCTGCAACTTGCATATATATAATGGCAGTATTAGAACACTATCATACACTCCATAGTTTCGGGTGGCATGCACCTATGTTTTGGCCAAAGTATGTATGTATGTATGTGTGTATAGTATACTATACACACATGTATGGATGTGTGTATACATACTATACACATACATGTATGTGTGTATGCATGTATATAGTATGTATACACACATATACATGTATGTGTGTATAGTATATACACACATACATGTATGTGTGTATAGTATATACACACATCCATACATGTATGTGTGTATAGTAAGTATACACACATCCATACATGTATGTGTGTATAGTAAGTATACACACATCCATACATGTATGTGTGTATAGTAAGTATACACACATCCATACATGTATGTGTGTATACATACTATACACACATACATCTAGGTATGTGTGTATAAGTATGTATGTCTATGTCTCAAATATAGACATACATACATAAATAAATAATTATGTAGTATGTATGTATGTATGTGTGTATACATGCATACATAATATTTTATTGTTTAGTCTAATATAAAGATGTTGAATATTATATCAATTTAAAAAGAAATGTTTTATCAATTAAAAATTAAAATGATTACTAAATTGACTAGGAAAATCGTATAAATGATTAGTCAATTAAAAAAAAAATGATTATGAAATTGACTAGGAAAATCCTATAAATGGATATGACTGTATTCCCTAAAACTCCACGATTCAAGCAGAGACGAAGGACAGGGAAGAGTGGACGATGGGGGTCGAGAATTTTTGAGCGAGGGGTTCATGACAACAGTTGAAAGAGCCGGCTAAAACATAGGTGCATAAAACCCTTCACAGTCAAGCTACAAAAACACACGAATGGTATGTATATGTATACACATAGTCGGAAAAAAATATACACATACTGCCACTATACATATGCAAATTATAGAGGTATAAAACAAAAACAAAGCTCTATATGAATGGCAGACTGTGTGTATATATGCATATATTCCAATTATAGAGGTATAAAATGAAAACAAACACATATATTATGGCGGTGTGTGTGTATATGTATGTGTAGACATAAATATGGATATATACAGACATATACACACAATCGGCCGTATATACACATAAATGTAACTGTATACACGCATATACACACATTGGGCCATTTATATGCATATATATAACTGTATTCTCACATATAGACATAGTCTGCCATTATATAGTTCTATTATTGCTGGAAAATTACATTTGTGGGCTGTTGCTGTGTGTATATGTGTGTATACACAGATATATATGCATATATATACATTTATATGCATATATATACATTTATATGCATATATATCTGTGTATACACACATTTACAAATAGTTAGCCATATATATGCATATATATATATCTGTATAGTCACATATACACATAGTCAGCCATAATATACATAGTAGCGGCCATGAATAATCTGCAACAAAGCTTCATTACACAATGAAAGCATTACAACTTTTTCTTGCTATTTTAACAAAAGAAAATCGCAAGAAAAACCTAGAAAAATATTGCAATGCATAGTTACTGCCTGAGTGAGGTTGGAAGACAACCTCACTTGCGTAGCAAGAAGTTATATAGTTTCCTTTTACTGAATATGGTGTTGATAAACACATAAAGCACGAAAAATGTATCATCACCACTCGGCCATGGCCTCACCACCATCGACATCCGTCCTAACCAAAGCTGGTTTTGAATGAAACCGCTGAAAATGAATGATGTCTCATGAATGGGTGTTTCGTGAATAGAATGCAAGACCAAGTGAATGGTGTGCATGTCGAGGTGGTAGGCATTAAGACCGATGGCGGGGAATGTGTAGCAATTAATGTGCATTAACTAGGACTACTAGTTGCAAGTATTGGCGTGGCGCCAAACAACCATCTATCATACAAATGTCTGCAATAGGTATACGCCTAATTTTTACACTTTTTTGGTGGTTTTTGGAAATCGCCCCCAAAACTTTGGAAAGCGTGCTCGAAATCTCCCCAAATTTTTATTTCAAACTGCCAACTCGACAGTGAAGGCACGTGGCAAAAAAAAATTTAGTCGACTTAGATGCTGATGTCGTGGACCTCTCACTCAAGGTTACCCTACCCACCATTGGGCCCTCTCCCTTAATATAGATGTCTAAGTTGATATGTCAATGTTTATTAGCTTTTATAGGTGATTAAAATTAATGTCATTCACGCTGAGGTCAAGTCAAGAAAAATTTAGTGTTTCGTATGTGTATCAGAATGTCTGTCCTTGTAGGGAATACATACTCCTAGCGGTGGATTCAATGTTTGTTGAAAATTTACGAAGGGGATCGATTTGGTATTCAGAAGTCAAATTACAATAGTGAAGATAATTGCAACTCAGTTAAGGAGATATTAATATATATTCGCCCAAGTATTTTGCTTGAAAGCAACAACCTCCTGCATATAAATATGGGTGATTAGACCCTGATTACATCTAGAAATTGAAATGTGTCCATCTAAGAATAAATAAAAGTTGGTTACGCTTCATAAATGATGTCTTTCTCATAACATTTTCTACCCTCACACTCCCTCACGAATGGTAGTTAAAAAGTTGAGTACTAACTAGCACTTGCACCAGAAAGGGGTGCAAGGGATACACCGATAGAAAATATATGGTTGAAAATGTTAGTCTTGTTTTGTATTGTATAATAATATATGTAGTTGAAAATGTTGAAGTCTTATTTTGTATTGTAATATAACAAAATTGTCAGCATTTCTTATTGTAAACTAAATTGATGACACCTAATTTTCTAGTGTCTTTTATGATAAAATTTTAAGAAAACCATTCAAACTTGATATATTATTGAATTTTATATTTTAAGCATTATATGTATTACAGAAAAAATGAAATAGTGACTAATGAAAAACAAGAATTATCATATTAAGAGAAAGAAGCACATGTTATTATCACGTTATTTAAGAGTACTTGTTAGATTTTTGAAGTATTGTGCTATACCTATTGAAAATTCAAAATACAACACATATCTATCTACAAATGCTCATAGTTGTTGTCTTGACCACTTGTATTTGTTATGTGCAGACAAGATGATCCATGGTAAATAGATAAAAATTTACAAAATTAATCATAATTGAAATTTAATAAAAAATTACCAATTATCAATAACTATTACATATAAGATATTTCATCAAAATAAATACAAAATTGAATAAAAGATAATATAAATATACAACCATTAGAAATTACATATAATTTAAAATAATACCAAACACCATGACAGCTAAGAACATAATACAACTTTATCGAGTGAAAAAACTGAACCGTTCATCTATACATATATTTTTGTGATTAATTTTAGATTTACAATTATATGACTTGAAAATGCAACATGATATATTCATTAATTCTAGCATTCTAATTTAGGCCTAAATACTTATACATAATACCTTGCTTCCTTATAAACCACATGGCACTACCTTGCTTCCTTATAAATCACATGGCACTGCAATATTTTTTACAATTAACGTGGCGCTCACAAAGCTCCCCATGGAAACAATAAGGAGATGATGCTCCATGGACTATCTGTCAATGTACACTTACACACATCTTCCAAATGTATATCCCATTTGCTTATAAGGAGACAGTGCTCAAAACAGAGGGGTAGCACTCAGAGTCCAAACTATTCTATGCAATTTTTGAAATTGATTGGAAAGATGGATTTGATACAGATGTTTCAGAATTTAACATTTCCTCGATTGGAGATGTTCTTCTTGGAATTGGCATTGATGAAGATGTGTGGGTGGCTTTAACATTTCATATTTTCTGAGAATATGCAGGGCAAAGTAGTTCCAATCACCAGTTCATCTTCTAGAATTGGAGAAGTATGTGTTTTAAAGAAAGCCCAGTGTGCAATGTTCAATTGTTTTGTAAAATCTGAGATGTATTGAGTGCATGCTTTGTTTGATGGCAGCAAATGGCTTCTCAGTATGCCACGAAAGGAGCAAATTTAGTGCTAGTTTCTAGAAGAGAAACCAACTTAAGATTGTTGCTGATAAGTCCACCTCCATTGGTGCTCCCCATGTTTATGTAATTGTTGCCAATGTTTCCAAAGAGGACTGCAAAAAATCTAGAGGAAACAATAAGAACCTATGGTGGTTGTAAGACTCACATTTCTTACTGCTCATTTTTCCCTAAATTATGAAATCTCGTAGAGATGGTTTTCTAATTCTATTTTTTTGTGGGTTTGTTATAGAATTTGTAATTAGTTTGCTTGTATGAATTTATCAACTGGTTCAATTTTGGTCAAAATTAAATCCCAGACATTCAAGCCAAAATGGCTCACAACTGTAGCTAGTATTTACAAGAGTACATGAGGTAATATGCATATATTATTTCCCAGTCTGCCCATCCTAGATAAACAAAGCTTGATTGACTAAATTTAAGTGCTTAATATGCACCTCAGTAATTCTAGTTGTGTATTCAATGTAACCATTTCCTTATATGTTCTCAAACTTGTGTAAACCTGTAATAATTATCTATCGCTTTTCTACAAATGTTGATTTAGGAATTACCTCCACAAAATTGGAATTTTCAGTTCTGATATCAACATATTGGAAGTAATCAAGGATACTTTGCAGGCTTCTCATATTCTGAAATTTTCCTCTCTGTTTCCCCTTCCAATACCATTTGAACCGAGCTTGTTTGTGAAAATATTTCCTTCCTTTCAATGCAAACATTCATCAACTAATTTCTAGATCCGAATTATTTCCCTAATACTGTCAGAAGCCAACAAACAGATTTGGTCCAATGCAAGCATAGGGAAAGGCTCCTCAATTAGAACTCCAACTTGTAATATGGTGCAAGTATTGCTACACAAAACATGAACATAGACTGACTCTTGATACCATAAATTAGATCTTATTAAGGTTAAATAGGAACATACTTCTTCAATGTAGAACAGAGAAGCATCCAAATAAAACACAGAAAAAAACCCCAAAATGAAAGGATCCTTAACGGAAAAGCTAGCGCATCCCTATTCTGTACCTTCCAATGCTTTGTGTAACAAGTGCACCATGTCCTTCAATCTACTTATTTTCTTATATTCCTTGGCATTTTTTCAAAGTTCAATAACTTCGATACAATGTTATTTATAACAAATACTAGGCGGTTAGTCTCTTGTAGTCAGTGAACAATGGTGCTAAAGATAAGGATAAGAATGAACGGTTGAGGTTGAACAACTGACTTACCTCGAGATTTTGCACAAATTGTGTCGAGTTGTCAATGATACCCATGAGAAAATCTACAGTCTGGATGATAGATAAGCTTTGATTTTGCAAGATTCACTTTCATTTAATTAAGAGATCTGATTTACTTTGAATTCTCAGCCTCCATCAAATTTTGCATTTGACTGAAACCATCACGGAAAAGTTGAGTAGTTTGCCGGCGTGAGACAGGTTTCAGGTGAAAGTTTGCACTATATATAGCCTATCGGCTAAAGATATACGTATAAATAAATAAATTCTAAAAGAAGAGAGACTTAACTCTCTTTATTTACATAGATCACATGTATAAGCATTTTTTCTTTTTCCTTATAAATGTTCTTTTCTTTTTCTACCTACATTCCTTAATTTATATTTTATATCTATGAGAAAAAAAAGAAGTGAAGTTCAAACATGTTTTTTTAAGAATAAAATAAGCAAATGAATATGGTAAGAAATCTAGATTATATATGTATTTATTTAATTACAAGAATAACCATAATGAAGTATTTATATAAATATTTATTGATTTATTCATATTTATATTTTATACATGTATCTATTTAATTATAGGAATAATCATATAATGAAGTATTTATATTTATATAAATATTTATTCATTCATTCATATTTAAATGTTGAATTATTATTGTTTGAGAATAAGAGAATTAATAAATTATTATGTATATAATGTGTACATAATATTTTTTCTCTCTCTCTCTCTCACACACACACACATATAGATATTGACATTAATAGGATAAAAGTTAGGATTAGAAAGCAATAGATGGGTATTGTTGTAATGGTACAATTAGTTTTGTTTTTTTTGTTGTTTATATTTGAATAGAAATGTAGCCCCTCAGGATCCTATTATCCAGTTGGGTGGGTTATTGGAGTCTAAATAGACAATGAGCTCAATGATTTAATTTAATTACTATTAATTCATTTGCTCATACATTACATATCTCAATTAAAATAGTAAGTAGGGTTGAAACCTAATAGTGTAAAAGGAGTTCAATTCAAGTTAGTATATCAAGAGAGTTGTGATCTTCGGTTGAATTAGGGCATTATAGGTTCATAGGTCAAAGAACAAAAGAAAAAGGGGTTAATCAATACTATTACTATCGATTGAATGAGGAACAATAACAACATTATTTATTGGTATTCTAATTGGGGATAGTTATTAAAATAGTGGTGTATTGATAATTTAAATGGAGACTAGCTAATAACCGTCCAATTGGTTGTTTGAACCCTCGTGAATGTTTGGATTTAATAGTAAGTTGTTTTTTTTGAATAAAGAATAATAAAGTATTGTGAAGGGATAATTATGGTTTGACAAAATGTTCTAATGTGGATAGCTAACAATATTATTATTAGGGCTAGGTTGTGATTCTATTCTTGTTAAAATTATGAGCTACGAATAAATAAATGCATTGTTATCTTGGGGAAAATAATCCGTGTGATAATTTTACTAATGTATTAAATTGAATGTTTCCTTGGTGGTACAATTACTTTTAAGGGAATGGAAAGCAACCTATCAATCTTGTGGGATTTGTTATACACTCGTAGGAAATATTGGAGTGTATGTTCATATAGAGGAATTAAACCTTACTTAGCCCATGTAATAACTACCTTAACTAATGCTTTTGTGAAAAAAAAATAATTTGTTGCTTTTTTTTCTAATGAAAATTCAAAGTTTGGATCTGCTCTTTTCTATCTGCTCAATCTGTTCCTCTAGGTGTCCAGATCTGAAACCCTGATTTTCGAGGCTGTAAGTGACTTTTTGTGAGGATTTTGACCTTGCCAATAGGGAAATGACTCCAACAAGTTTGTAACCTATTCTTCAATCATCTCCAAGACTTCAAATCACCTAAATCTATAATCACATAAAGATAGAGAGAAAATGATTGTTAAGGGATAGGGGTTTTCCTTGGTCAAACCCCTTTTAGGTAATTAAACCAAAATAATGAAATAAGATAATGAAGCATGAGAATGAAATAATGCAATTATAACCTTTCCATGATGATGGATCTTGAAGTGCTACAACAATTGATGAAGAATCTTGCTCTTGAATGCCTTAGAATTGATCTTGAATGCTATCTTGATGACCTTGTGAAGACTTGAAATGCTTAACCCTTGATTGCTTGACTTGACAAAATGGATGGATGGATGAAATAATGATTTGGAAGCTTTTCTATATAGGAAATCTAGTCACATGACCATTAATTTGATCCCCAAGGCCAACCTAGGAGAAATTTAAATTAAAAACCCTCTTTTTCCTGCTCAAACCCTGAAAATAGCTCAAATGGGACACATTCGCCATCCTAGGTGAATGAGTCCCACCTCAATGGGACTCATTCACCCAAAGTGGAATATGGGTCCCACAGGGGCTATTTTGCTAGCTAGGATGTCAGGGAGTGGAAAATTTAAGCTTTTATGTTGATTTAGTCGGGTTTTTGATTAAATTATGCCTTGGGATGCACAATATGGGTTCATAGGGGCCTATTAATAATGATATAAAGGTCATAAATGCAATACGGTCAAAAATTCAATGTGAAAGTGTAAATAAATACACTTTACAACACTAAATAAGGCAAAATTGAGTGAATTTAGCTTAGAAGGGCCCTAAATTCGACACGAATGTGTGAAACACATTACAACACTAGATTAGGTCCATTAATTTACAAGCCCCTTAAATTTAATGTGAAAGTGTGACTAAACACATTTTACAACATTAAATTAGGGCAGGGTTAAGTTTATTTAACTTAAAAAGGATCCAAGACCTAATGTGGATGTGCAAAACACCCCACAACACTAGACCAAGGCAACATTAAGTCCAATTTTTCATTAATTATTCTCAAATAAAGAAAGGAAAAGGCATACTTTTTTGGTGATCACACTTTCATTCATCATTTTCGCAACGATACATATAAACAAAATACAAACATATGTTTTTCAATAAAAAATACAAGCACATTCATATATTCAATATTTTAATCAATCATGTAGTAATAGTAAATAGGTAAATGTACAATGGGGTGTAACATTTCCAAATAAGTGTACAAGTAATTTCCATGGCCAACACAAAATGAAGGCCTTTGAAGATGTATACCTTGGAATTTATCCTTCTCTAAATATGCAAAACAACTTAAGAATGCAAATGATAAAATACCAAAGACACCTCAAGATTAGCCAAAAGAGTGATACAACGAAAAGGAATGTAAATAAAATGAAACACAAACAATTTTACCTCCCTTGTTGTTGATATCTCTTTGATTGGCCCTTGCTTGGAATGGATTGTGTGCTCCTTAGATGATTGTTTAAATGACTAAAATGCAAGATTAGATGTGCAATATGATCAAGAGAGATGGCTAAAATGATGGCAAAGGATTGAGGATGTAAATTAGCAGCATGTAGTTATCAAATGGCTAAGTGTTGAAAATGCCCTTGAGGAGGGGGTATTTATAGAGGATCTTGAATTCTCTAGAGAATTCAATGGTCAAGATTGATCCAACAAGGTCAAGATGAAGGGCTATGGTGGGTTGAGAACCCACAAGCCCTCACATCTTGACATGTGGAGGGTGAAGTGGGGATATGAGATGGAGATGAGTTGTCAAGGTACATGAGGTGGAAAAAGGACATGCACCTTGGGGAGTGAGAGATTTCCACAAAAAGATTTCTTGTCCCCAAGTGGGAGTGAAAGGGACATTTGAGGAATTTTGGAATTCCTCAAAAATCTACATGGGAAAAGGAAAGGTGGTTGGGGAATAAGTGTGAATTAAAAATTCACATTCCTAGGAAAGTCTAAAAGATAAAAGATGGGCTCCAAAAAGGTGGGACTTGGTCACATGTGGAGATTGTGACAAGTCCAAGGTTGGTCACATGTGGAGATTGTGACAAGTCCAAGGTTCTAGAAGCCTTGGAAGGATGGAATGTGAATTAAAAATTCACATATAAAAGAGGGGAATCTAGGAAGAATAAAAAGGAATTAAAAATTCCTTGGAGAATGATTAGGCTTAATTAATCAGTAATTAGAGGATAATTAGGGGCTAATTAGGATTAAAAGCCAACTTGCAAAAGTTGGAGGATGTGACACATCCTAATCAAGGATTAGGCATGTGCACATCCTTAATGAAGAGATTAGGAAATGGATTAGGATTAGATGAAAATGACATGTGAGGAATTAAATAAATGTAATATTTATTTAATTTATTTGATGAAAAGAGGATTAAGGAGGGTAAGGTATTTAATTATTAAATAAATGTAATATTAATTAAATACCTTAGGGATTTAGCAGAATTAAAGATATTAATTAAATAATAGTAATATTACTTAATTTCGGATAAGAGGATGTTTAGACGAAAAGTGATAAATTTGGATAAATTAAGTGTCCAAATTTGGATGTCTAGAAGAAAACCATAATCATGTTATCCCTAGTGATGCCTTGGCGTTAGTCCATGATGGGTACTTAAGTATTAAATTATAAGCTAATGTTGTAAATTTGATTTATTTTGTGAAGTTAATTGAAATTTTTATTGTCCTAAGGTTTGTTTGAGTTGAGATTTGGGGTGAGTGTCATCTTAGTTGGTAAATCAAGAATTTTTCTTTACGAGTATTTTTGAATGGTCTTTAAAAGTCTTTTCCCTCTTAATTTTATTTTTTAAAGTTCCTAGGCCAAATACATACCTTTCAAAACATAAATATTGGAAATTGGACATGTGTTTTCACTTAGAAGTGCACCCTTGCTAAGTTACAAAACTCATCCTACTAGTGAAACATGAGATGATCTTCCTGAATGTGGGTTGAGATGACGAAGATCAACCTGCAGAGAGGGTTGGTTCCCTTTGATATTTCACCTAATTAAACCTATCCTACTACTGCATACTGAGAAAAGGGGAAATAAAACATAAGATGAAACTTAAGACTAATAAGGTGATGCACCAAAATGATGGAAAAGCCTATACTACTATTTGGACACATAATATGATCAACAATTTAAACCTAAAACATACACAAATCAAAATTTCATGTCTTTTCAAAAGTGTTTCATAACTAGGTTTAACATCATCACTTTCTTCTAGTCTCCTAGCCTACCAGGTTCCATTGAATATGCAAAAATAATCCCAAAATATATACAACATTAAATATCATGAACATCTCATCTTTATAGCGATAGAGTTTTAAAGAATAAACAGACCTAGAATTCCTTTTAGTCTTCTATGTGTATGCATTTGCATGGCCTAACACTTGAAGAATTTGAACACATGGGAAGATGTTTACCAAATAAATCATTTAATTTATCTCACATTTGTTTATGTGATATATAACTTACAAGATGGAATTTGAAATTATCAAAAATATGAAAAAAAAATTCCCATGGCTTCATCTAGTTTGTTTTGATATAGAAATTGCTAATATTCCCTTGTAAATTACATTTGTTATTCACTTAACATTTTTTGTAGATCCTTAGACTAAATAAATTGCACTTTAAGCTTCCAAATGTGATAAATGTGTGTCCAGAATTCAAAGATCAATTTTTTTATCTATAATAAAATTCAAAAAGACACTTGAAATTATGCCTTACAAACCCTCAACTATGATTAGTGTTGTGAAAGTACCCCCAGGCTCCTAAAAAAATTAACACTTGTTGATTACATTTTTTTAAGATTTTGAAAGCCTAAACCAAACATTTATAATGCATGCAAATTTTTACAATGTGTAGAAATATAGGCATGTCAAAATTTGAAACTTACATGTACGAAAATAAATAAATAATAAAATTAACAAGGAGACCTAAAAATAGCGAAATAGAAGCATAGGTGTAAAGTTATAACAAAATTTGGAAGTCTAGAATGTTGCTCAAGTGCTTCAACTTTTTGAAGTCCAAAAAAAGAAAAATATACCAAGTTGGGGACAAAGTTTAGAAGTCCACAACAATTAAGTTCATGTAAAGGCACTCTGGATTCTAGAAGTTTGTTGTAGTTGGGTCAAGGTGCAAAGTTGCATTGGAGTTTGAAAGTCCATACCAATAGGTTATATCAAAGTTTGTAAGTTCAAGATAGTTCAAAATTTGAAGAATTTTTATAATTCAAAACTTGTAGTCCTCTTGTAGGTCAAACTTCAAAGTCAAGATACAAGTTGTACTTTCAAAGTCGTCTAGCAATTTTGACTTCTAAGTCCAATTACAAGTCATACTTCTAGAGTTTTTCAGTAGTTCAAAATTTGAAGTTTGTATGTGATCCATACTTTAGAGTTTGTGTATAATTTCGACTTTAGATTTTATGTGTGTGCCACAAAAATGGGATTTATCAATCATGCAATCACAAGAAAAAACTTAACAGCTAAAAGGATCAACAATTTGAGATGTGAAAATGAGTCAAAATTTTGAAGGTGTAGAAGATAAGGATTTGGAGGTGCAAAACTAGTTGAAACTGTAACTACACCTTGCAACAAAGGAAAAACTTGTAGTAAACATAATTCTAATCAACATAGAGAATTATGCATTTTTAGACCATGGTGAAAATGTAAATGGATACAAATTAATTCAATAATGCAAACCATTTCAAAAACATTGGGTGACAATAGAAGAATAGTCTAAACCAAAAAAAGTGTTGAAAAACCTTCTAAGGCACAAAATATTTCAAATATGAACCAATGATCTTTTGAGAAATGTCATGAACAAAAAATCATTGATCAAGCACTTCAAAAAGGGGTTTTCTTATAAAAAAAATGTACAAGTATGATCATACAATGTGAGTAAAGAAAAGAAGATGTCTATGTTGGAAAATGATGGTGATAGGTAATTTTAACTTCCTCATGCCTTCTAAACTCAATGGAGGTGTTTGTTTGGCTCTACAATGCATCAATGATAAGACTCAAACTTGTAGAATTAAAAAAAAAAGATATTTGTTATTCATGACTCTAATATAGTGTTGAAGCATTAATAAAATGAATATAAAAACCAAAATATTCAACAAATGGATTTTCACATAATAATTCCAAAAACTATCACAAAGTGAATCTAAAAATATAAAATGAATTCCTTGTATATGTAACACAAAGAGGAAAAAGGAAGAAGGAATGTAGGAGTAGACTATTGACTAACCCTCCAAGAAGTGACACATGTAGAACACTTGGGTTAAGTGTGGGGACATATGTAAAGTCCCTATGAAATGAGATAAAAAATTAAAAAAACAAAAAAAAAAAACTTTAAATGAGTTTAAGACTAATGTGAATAGGTCTGTTAGGTAAATTAAACTAGGTATGTAATACTATTTTCCCTCTCATCCAACTCCTCACATCTAACAAATGCAATTAATTTATGATGGGCATATATTGTTATTAACACTCTTTTTTAGGCTTGAAAATAGTTGTAGGTATTGAGATAGAGATTTACTATTGTGTTGAAGATGAGATTGATTAATATTATATAGAAATCCCTAATATGTCACATTTTGATCACATAATGTGGTAATGTCTAATATGCTACACCACTTCCCATACATGCAAAAATTCCCAATCATATTCCTATTTTTCATTTTCTAAGAAATTTAAAAGCAAGTTTGTATTTTTTGTTTATTCCACTTGAGAGAGAATGACACTCATAAAAACTTTAATTTATTTTTCAAACTCTTGCAGATCATGCATGCCAAGGATGGACACACAAAGATATTCAATTAAATCCATAACTTTACATTTACATTAATATCCTTTTTATGTTTAGGTATTACTTGACATACATGTTTTGAAAGTGTTCATTTACTTTAAATTATAAGTAAGTTAGGATTCACATACACCTCAAAGTGGAAGCAAAATAAAATAGCGAAACTTTCATTCTCATGCCAATTCCTATTTAGCTTTGGGCTCATTTTGAAAGAATATCTTAATACAATTAAATAGATAAATGTGACACACTTTTGTACCAAATTCATCTCCTTCCCTAATCTATATCTATCCTTATTCACACATTTTCATACATCCATCCTAATTTCTCTACCCTATCCACTCTCATTTCAATTAATTCACTTCATTTATCAACCTTGCTTCCATACACTCATCCTTAATCCTTAAATTCTCCACCTCTCATCTTGGGTCATTTTTATGGCACACAAGATTGATCTCACACAACAAAAACCTCGTGTCATTTAAATTATTGAATCTCATCCTTTCCTCATAAGCCATTGGAAGTTAACTTGGTACATTAGTTGCATGACAATTTGTTATATCTTGGTACTTAAAATACATATATTTGAACATTGAAACACATCTAATCACATGGAAAATTTATTGAAAAACCATTCGCATTTATAGGGACTTGAGAACATAGAATTAGAGCATTATAAGAAACAATACTTTGCATCACAATCATCACTTGCATGCATGTCTTTCATTTACTAATCTTTGTCACGAATGTAACATCAATTCAATCAAAAGGATTAACCTAGGAAAACTTGGTCATTGCAATCTGACAGTTCAACCTTTAGTAGTTAACAAGGAGCAAAGATTCCAACAAATCAAATAGCAAAAATTTACACTACATAAATTAAGATTGCACATTAGAGATCAAAGTCACATAACACAAAATAGATTTACAACTAAAATTGACCCTTGATAAATTACAACTCTCTGTAAAATCTCAAATAAGAAATATATCCAAATTACCTATTTTTAATACCCAAACAAATAAATTTATACCATAAAATTTCTATTTTCATTATAAAACAAATGGAAATTCATTCACATTAATTTTCTAAAATAGAATTAAGTTAAAATAGAATTAAGATGAAAGCCTCAACACTTTTTCTTTTATAATTTGAATGGTAAACATTGAGATGCGGCAAACCCACAATCAAAAGTGCTCTCCTGGCTTAGATATTAATTTTCCAAAACTGGGCAAGTTCAAGAGTGTACATCATGATGCCTTCATAGAATATAAGAGACATTGACCAAAAAGAGAAGGGTTTTTAACAAAATTTCTTGATTATTATTATTGTTTTAATTTAATCAAGATTAAAAGAATTATAAAGAGAATAAATGGTAGTTTAATTAGAGAACTGTGAAGGAAAATATCATAAAAAGATTATGGGCAGTATGTGAACAAAAAATCACAAACTTAACCAACTTACATAACTCAACAATGTCCTCAAAATATCAAGGACTAATATAGCTAGCAATAACATTAGCAAACTCTTGAAATATAGTATCAAAACATAATTACACTTTAATTTTTTTTAAAAATTGCATTTGTCTGGTGTAACGAAACTCCCCTTCTAGAGCTATAAAAAATGATATTTAATCTCCTCCAAGCACTTGTTGTAATCAACATCTTCTTTGTACCCCCTATTTAGCTGAGAACATAAAAAGATGAATTAAAATTTGATGTTAGAGTAAAACTTTAGAATGTCTACTTCTTGATTCAAAAATACAATTAGAAAACACCGTTAAACATTTGTTTTCCATATATGTAGCAAAATACACTATCTCATAGTATCAACAATTGTATTTTTATGAAGTCTAATACCAAAAATTGCTTTCTTCGAACACATGACATGACAAAAAATAGCAGGGAAATGACCAAATATAATGTTCCATTTTTTTTAGCTCTATTGCAGTCCCAAAAAATATATGTTTTAAGCTTTCACTACATTAACAAAAAGGACACTTGTTGATTGAATCTTCAAATATTTTAATCTATTCCCTACAAGCAACTTATGATGCAAGATTTTCTAGGTCAAAATTTGAGCATTTTCCTTCGCCTTGGACTTCCAAATCTGAGCACTTAGAATTTTCCATTTCTTTTCTTGAAATCTACAATTCCATTTTATGTTGTCTTGGGTTCAATTTCATATTCAAAAGAAGCTTAAAATATATCATCTTTAAAGATAACCATAAGAAGGGGAATTGTGAAGCCACAACCAGTCCTTGAAGAAGCTGTAATGTAAAGATGTGCAAATTTTCATGAGTTGTATAAGAACCAATGATTTCACAAAATCCATGAACCCTTTAGACTTGTTGTCTAAATTAAAGGAATTATTGGAATCCTCTCAATTGGCCCAATCAACAGAATTGAAATCCCAAATATCCTTGAACTGTTTCACCCCTTTATTAAATAGATAATAATTTTGTTTAGGAAAAGTGACAACAAGTGGCTGCTCATGATATTGAAAAAGCTTGTTCCACCAAATAGAAGAGGTAGCAAACTTGAAACCATGTTGTAAATAATCCTTCCTCCAATTTAGAAACTTGCAAACTTGTTGCCAATCCTTACATATAGATTGCAATGGGAAAGATGCTTTAACACGACAAAAGAGATAATCATAATTTTATCTAGCCATCTCGCATTCTACAATTTGTTGTTCATTGCAGTAAGTGAACAACAATGACCCACCAAAATTTTCCATTGTTCTTCTCTTAACAAAACTCTTATTATCCACTTAGCAGATAAATAAATCCCTTGTGTCTTGGGATCCAAAATGCCCAACCCCCCTCTGTTCTTAGGCTGTATACAATATATAGCCAAGAGGAGGCCCTAAAACCCACTTTTCCATCCCAATTAGTCCACAAGAATTGTCGAATGATTTTATTTAAGTCTTCAAAACCTTTTTTGGAGGGAATCCAACACGAGTAGAAATTCAACACTTTCCATTGATTGATATAAATGATGACAAATATTTTGGTGTTGAGAAAAGTAATATTATAGGGCTAAAGATCTCCCAAATCACATATGTCCAAAAAATTGTCAAGTTGCCTTGTAGAGATGCAAAAGCTGGAAACATGTGCTTGCACTGTCTATTGATATCATTAAATGACCAAGTAATAAGATTCTTGGCATAATCCACATACAAATGTTTGAATATGGTAGTGGTGGAGAGGAGTTGCTAGTAGTATTCCTGCACAACCACAAATTTATCAAATAAGATAATTAGAAAACCAAATATATCACTACAACACATACAAGTATAAAACTACATATAAGAGGAAATCAATGCACAATCATAAGTCCTGTCATTATAACCTTGTGGGTACAATAAAATGAGAAGCTATACATTAAAAGTAAGACTTTTATTCATGTGTATCATATCTAGTCAAGTGTTGGGTAGGGGGTGTTCTACTAATTCAATCAATTAGCTTTTCCTTTATTTATTGCTTACAAGTTGTCATTTAGGGTTGAATGCTTATGCCGAGGTGTGCATTAGAACCATCCAAGTTGAAAAATAGAGATACAAGTAGTACGAGTAGTTATTCAATCAAAATTTCCTTTGCTTACTGCTTTAAACTATCATTCAAGTTTGTGTTCTACCAATTCAACCAATTAACTTTTTCTTATTTGATTACTTACAAATTTTCATTTAGGGTTGAATTCTAATGCCAAGGTGTGCATTAAAACTACCCAAGTTGAAAAATAGAGAGACAAGCAACATCGATAGTTATTTAATCAACTTTTCCTTTGCTTATTGCTTTGAAGTTATCATTCAGGGTTGAATGCTTAGGCCAAGTTGTGTATTAGAACCAAATATTCTACAAATGAATGTGCACACAATAATTCTAAAAACTATAATAAAGTGAATCTATAAGTAGAACAATGATAAAAAAGGAAGGTAGGAGTAGACTATTGACTAACCCTCCAAGAAGTATGAAACACATAAAACACTTGTGATATATGTGAGGACATCTATAAAGTACCTATGAGATGAAGCAACAAAATAAAGAAACCTCTAAATGAATTTGTCTAGTGTGAATAATTCTAATGGGTATGTAATAACACTTTTCACACTAACATTTACTTTTCATATACTATTTTTTCTCTCATCCAAATCCTAACATCTAATAGATGCCACTATTTAATGATAGACATATTTTGTTACTAACACTCTATTTTAAGCTTGTAGATAATTATAGTTATTGAGACAAATACTTATTATTGTGTCAAAGAGGAGACTGGTTACATGAGATAGAATTGCTTAATATGCCATATTTTGATCACATAATGTGACAATGACTAATATGCCACACTACTTCCCATAGACATAAAAATTCCAAATCATACTCTTATTTTTCATTTTCCTATAAATTTTAAAGCAATTTTTTTTTTGTGTAACTTATTCCACTTGTGAGAGAGGATGACACTCATTGCACCTTTTATTAATTTTCAAACTCTTGGGGATCGTGCATGTCAAGGATGAACACAAAGTTGTCCAATTGGGTCCATGTAAAAATACACAAATATATCCAATTAGATCCATTACTTTACATGAACAATAATATAATTTTTTATATTTAGGTATTTAATTTGCATGAATGTTTTGCAAATGTTCATTTACTTTGAAGTACAAGTTCATGTTAGGATTCACATGCACCTCAAAGTGGGAGCAAAATGAAATGGTGAAACTTGCATACCCATGCCAATTCCAATTTAGCTTTGGGTCCATATTAGAAGAATGTCTTAATACAATTACATAGATACATGTGACACACTTTTGTGCTAAATTTATCTCTTCCCTAATCTATATCCATCCTTATTCACACATTTCCATACAGGCATCCTAATCCCTATCCTATCCACTCTCATTCCAAGCTATTTACACCATTTATTAATCTTACTTCTATACACTCAAATCCTTAATCCTCAAATTCTCCACCTCTCATCTCGGATCATTTATATGGCACACAAGATTGACCCCATGCAACACAATTCTAACCTAAAAATCATTTTTTTGATTTAAATTGTTGAATCTCACCCTTTTCTCATAAGCCATTGGAAGCTGAATTGGTACATAGTTGTATGGAAAATTGTTATATCTTGGTAATTAAAGTACATACATTTGATGTTTAAAACAAGTCTAATCACATGAAAAAAGTCATTCATATTTATAGGGACCTAGGAACATAGAATTAGGGAATTATAAGAAATGATACTTTGCATCAAAATTATCACTTACACATGCATGCTTGTCATCTACCAATATTTGTCACAATTGTAACATCAATTCAATCAAAAGGATTAGTCTAGGAGAACTTGGTCATTGCAATTTGACAGTTCAACCTTTAGTAGTTAACAAGGGACACAAATTCCAACCAATCAAATAGCAAAAGTTTACACTACACAAATTAGGATTGCACAATAGAGATCAAAACCACCTAACACAAAATATAGATCTACAACTAGAATCAATATCCAATAAACTACAACTCTCTTTAGAATCCCAAATAACAAACTTATATACCCAAATTTCCTTTTTATAATACCCAAACAGATAAAATTTGTACTATGAAATTCCTATTTTTATTATTTCATAAAACAAATACCAATTGCAGATATACGATTTCCAAAGTCCATTATATTAGAACAAGAAACTTTTGACTCTAAAATACCAAATATTTCACATTAATTTTTGGTGGACTAGATAGATATATGCTTAAATGTATGCATTTTATTTCATTAGCTTAAAATAACACTAGGAAAATGTTATTTTTCTTTTGGACTTAATTGTTCTAGGGTTAATTTAGGAAATCTTTTTTTTCCTTCATAGTAATAAACATAAAGAGTAGATGGAGATGGTGTCGGCGAAAAGAACTTGAATTGGCGTTCACCAGTTAAAGTATACCCCACTCATTTTAGCCACTCAAAGAAAACTCTTCATTTTATTCCATCTTTATACTGTATTGTTGTGCAGTTTTTGCACACACGCCCCACTGAAAGTAGGGACCCTCTCTTGACTTTAGCCTTTGGTGCTTTTGATCCTCTGATTGTGAAATTTGGCCACTTTGGGATGTGCTTGAATGTTTACTTTGCTCATGCAAATGACCCCTTCAAGTAATACTTTGAAAATCCTAAGTCTTGGGGCAGTTTTCGGGTTTTTCTTTGATTTTTGGAATTTTCTCCCTGGGCGGAATTCCTCGATTTCCATTCATGCCCTGGATACCCGACATGGACTGCTTTACATCGTGCTTTAGAGATTTTTTCTCTTCACGGAATTTCGTGCTCACCAGAAATCCCCAAAAATCCTTTAGGTCTTCAAATCCCCAAAAATTCCTTCAAGCCCTTAGATTCCTGAAACTCGTTCTGGGTTGTCTTTTCACTGCATTTATACTTTCATATGGGCTTTGCAAATTGTGTTTAATGAAGTTTAAGGGAGTTTTATGCTGTGAATCAATGTCATTTGTCTTGCTTTTAATTCAGAAGAGCTTAATCTCTGAGTGTTGCATGTGAGTCTTGCGTTTGAGCTTTGGATCGCTTGTTTTGGTGACATCTTGCTGATACCATTTGTATTTCAGAGATTCTTTCCAGTCGCTATCTTCACGATTTGCTCTTCATCCATGGCATGTTTACAGTTCCTTTACTTTCAATTGATGAGTATCAATGGCTGATGTTTTGGACGTGCTTTGAATTTGGATTTCAGTGTGTTGAGGGTCTGTAATTAAGCTAGGGTTACCCCCCTTTGTTCTTTTAACGCTTCCTCTAAAATTGGTATGAACATCCTTACTAATTTAATGATTCAATTGCGCCATTCATAGCTGGATTTCCCCCCTAAATTCGATCTTATGCGTGATTTTGATTCGACCTAGGGTTTTGATTTTGGATCCTTTGCATTTGATAGATTTGATATCCTAGGTAGATTTGAGTTGTTGATTTTCATTTGCACTCGATGACAACTTTGCTTTGGAGATTTCAGGGGGATTTATCCTAGTTAGTTGAGTATGAGAGTGGATTGGGATTGAAACTGTGCATTCATGGCGAAACCCTAGGGTTTCAATTTCGAATCCATTGCCAAGGTTGGTCGATTTGTCTTTGAGCAAGTCCTAGATCTAGATCCATCGATGAAAGATTTGAGATGAACAAAGTTTGAGCCCAATTCCCCAAATTCATGATCATTCAATAATTTGGGTGAAATCCTGATGGAGTTAAATATTTCAGGATTTTGAGTATCTCACGGATTTCCATTACCTTAGGAATTCCCCAGATTTCCATTGCCTCATAGTTTTCCCTAAAATGTGCATAAGCGCGAGAACCATGCGGACTTCGTAGAATTCCACCTCCTTTGGAAATCCCCAGTTTTTCCACTGCTACTTCATTTTCCTGAAATGTGCGAAGTCTTTCCAATTTCACGGATTTCCATTCCTAACAGAATTCCCTGAAAACCTAATAGAAATGAGGAATTGAGGGAATGCATGAATTAATAATTAATGATTTTGCATCATGTGATTGATTTGAATGATTAAAAGGGGAATTATGTTGTTTCTTGAGTTATAATGATGATTGAGTAACCTTCTGAGTGAGTATTGTGCTTTCATCATAAAATTCTGCTTGGTTTGGAAATCCCTGAGATTTCCCTCTTGGCTTGATTTTCGCGAAGGGGTGAAAATACCGAGCTTCTATGGAACTGTGATTTAATGATATTTCAAAAGGGATTTTGATTGTTGTTTGCGCTTATTTGCATGATGAATAGGATATTTGTGATGGACTAACTCTGATCCTCATGCTGTAATAGATATTTATTGCGATCTTTTGCTGAGTGCAGGCTGAATCAAGCAAGGTAATGGCTAGCAAAGTCTAGGGAAAACAAATGGATGTTGATGTTGAGGAATCCTCTATCTCAGAGGCTGAAAGGATCAAATTGGATATGAAGATGAAAGTTCTTGAGAGCAAATCTAGCCTCCATCTGGTTAGAAGTGACTGATACAAATGTTGGAAGATGGAATTATGAGGAGTTCAAGGCTAGGATGACGGTGTAGGATCTTCCTTTGTTGGCAAGAAGATTGGTGAGCTTTGGGCTAGCTCATGTGGCTGGTTTTCCTTCTACGGTGTAGTGCTATGAGTTGGTTTTAGAATGTGCCAGACATTATGATCCAGACACACAGAGGGTGATCGTTCCACAAGGCAGAGTGCTGGCAAACTTCACTCCTATTTTAGTGTCCCAAACATTTGATATGCTAGATAGGTCCCATGTGGTGCATTTTGATATGGATATAGCCAAAAGGAACTATGCAGAGGATACAAACAAGGATTTATAAGTTATTAACTCTTGGTTGGAGAAACCTAAGGAACATTATTCCAAGCTGCCAAAGCAATTGTTCATGATAAAGTTCAAGTCAGAATACTATGATGCAATTACTCTTCTCAACAGAGTGATGGGTTTGAAGAATGCAGGAGTATTTGAAAATTGGATGTTTTACACAATAGTGAGAATGGAGCAGGATGTAGACTATCATTAGGTAGGTATAATCAGTGCCATGATCCATGAGCAATTGTGCAATGTACTGTAGACCAAGAGCTTCACTATGACATCCTACTTGGTCTATGCCTTGGCAAGATTCCATCCATACAATGGATTGAGCACTCGAGGGGTCTTCAGACAAGATGTGATCTATGAGGTCTATCCACAACTACATTGTGGCAGTTCTAGTTATAGAAGGGTGAATGATGCATTCACCATGTATATCACAAGGTTACTCCAAGGAGTAGAGCATGTAAGGATTTTCGATGCTGCCAAGGAGCTGATCCAGAAATTTGGGGCATGGTTCATACAATTTCCCACCTTCTCCTACATAAGGATTGATGGCTGTCAGAGAGCTCCTTATAGATTGCCTAGGTATCTGACTGATCACATCGTACTTTTAGAAGTTACTAGGAAAATCTCTGATTTTGATGCTATTGTGAAGAAAGACATGCATAAAACTAGTTTTCTCAATGATTTTCCATTGAGAATAGGAGGCCATGAGGCTTGCCCTTCCCTGATCATAGCACACTCCTCTGAGGAAGAAATGAGTACTCTTGGTTTTGCTTTCCACTCTAAGAGGTCTAGGTTTGATAGAACAGGAGGTGCACAAAAGAAATCCAACAAAGACTTCAGGCACAAAGATGATATTGAGCATTATTGGGCTAACTGTAAGGATGAATTTGAGGTTAGAAGAAAGGGGTTCTCTAGGTTGCCAACCAATTTGATCAGATTATATAGCATCAAGGCCATCCCTGATCAGATTGAGGTTGATGGAGAAGTGATACAAAGCCATGATTATGAGCCAATTAAAGATAGGCCCATTGGTGAGATTGACTGGCTGGAGGAAGAGAAGACATAGTTGGAACAAATCAATGCTCCTGTCATCAGATACACTAAATAATGGATCAAGCACAAGGTTTGGGAACTCAATGGTGAAGGAAAATAGTATACTTATGACTTGATGGGGAACTTAGACTCTCATTCCACTTTTGAGGAGGATGAGGAGGACTCACAGGGCAAAGAAAAGGTATGTTCTCCCTTCAAGATCAAAATCAAGGGTATTCAAGCAGAGGTTGAAGAAGGAAAGAAAAGGATTCCAATTGCAAAGAAGAGAAACACAACCTCCAAAGGAAAGAAGTCTACTTAGGAAGAGGAACATGAGGAAGATGGTGAGGAAGATGATGCTCCTATGCCTAAAAGGAGAAGGGTGGCAAGAACTGTTGGTATGTGGCGACTGATCATGCTATACTGTATAGCCCATGGTATACTGTACACCTCGACATGTATCCTTGCTGGGGTCCGGGGTCAGGCTGAGCCCCGGGCGGGGGTTTGGGGGTGGCAGCCCCTGAGAGAAATTTTCCTCCTACTTTTTCGCATCATCACCGAAAAAGGGAAAAATCAACAAAAAAAGAAAAATCCAATTTTGTAGAACCCAAAATCTGGAAGCTTCTAAGCTTGATAAAAAGGGGTTTAGATGGGTGTTATAGGATAATGAAAAATGCGATTATTCGCAAGATTGTAATAGGTTTTTGCACTGGATAATAAAATCATTGGATGGTTGCGGTTTGGTGGATGTAGCCCGGATTGGGTGAACCACGTTAAATTCTCTGTGTTTTTGGTTTCTCTGTTTATTACTTAAATTTGCATTTAATTGTTAGATATCTACCTTTCTAACCCTAACAAGAACATCAAGTCAATAGAATAAGCCCCCTAAGGGACAAGGAAAAGAGAAAATAGGACCACAGTTAATAGATGTTGAGAATTTTGGGGAGAAGACACAAGTCTATACCAGGAAGGCTAGAACTCCATCTCCTAAAGATAGTCTGGTAAAAGAAGATGTCCTTGAAATTTCCTCTGCTGTGCAACAACATGAGGATACTTCTGCCACTCCTTCAACCCAAGAGTTTCATAATGAAGAGAAAGAATCAACAAAAGTTGTTGGTGAAGATACTCATCAAGGTGGTGAAGCAGAAGACTTTAATGTTGGAGATCTTCATAGTGCAGAGGTAGAGATTGGTAGTATCTTGCAGTCATCCTTGGTGTCATACGCAAACTCACCCGTTGGTGATGAAGGGGAGAAGATCATGGAAAAAGAAGAGATGCATGTGAGAACTCCCTCTCCAACTCATGAAGTGAGAACAAAGACACTTAGTTAGGAGGAAAATTAGAATCCAGTGGAGATAGACAAAGAGAAAGGATACTTGTGTCTTGTCTGAGTTGTTGTTGCACAGAAAACACCATCGACACGTTCTCCTTGCATCCCAAGTTCCAATGTAAAAAAAAAAACAATACATGTAGGGGAGAGGGAACGATATGTAGGCAGGGGCCCTAACGTGTGATGGGACGTGCACTCGTTGGGGTTCACACGTGTACGTTGTTCCTCCACAACTTAAGAAAAAAACTCTTGCATAAATAGGAAAGATGAGATCAAGCACAAATCGAATTTTAAATACACATGTAATCATATATATTTGGAAACAAAACAAGTACATGCTGGCAGCCAAACATGATGAGGGTAAGTGCAAGAAGTTGGGTCCACATTCAGGGGAATTGTCATTTTTCAGCTTTCAAACAAATACCTATTCATTTTTTAGAATAGGTACCCATTTTGAAGTGGGTACTTGTTCCAAAAGGTTTAAAACTCACAAGACATGTTTTTAATTTGGATTTAGGCTCAAAAAAGGCATGGCAACCCAACACTTAGGCTTAGACTTGTAAGTACAAGGTCATGGCAATTTCAAGAGAAAAAAAGTTTGGCAATATAGCTAATGAGGTTTTTTTAAAAATTGTTCTATGAAATTAAAACCCGTTATATATGACAATGTATAGTTTTCAAATATGTAATTATTTTATGTTGTTTTAATTATTTTTCTATTTTTTAATTAATTTATGAGGAAACAGGTCCATAAACTCAAAATATCAGGTTTTCGTATATTTTTAAGAACTTTTAATTTGTTAATTTTCTTGTTAAAAAAAAATATATGGGATCAATCTATAAACAATTCTTTACACAATGAAAAAAATAAAATTCAAAAAATGATAAGTTTAGGTCAAGTTATGGTGTTCGTACACAAGGGTTTTAAAAACCAAAAATTAGGGCCAGTAAAAAATTAATAAATAGAAAAATATTATGAAAAAAATTATTAAAAAAATATCCTCATCAATCTTCATTATAATATACATCTTTCCCCAAAAGGAATTAGAAAAATACTTTTATTTATGTCAAATTATGGTGTCCATACATATGCATGGTATGGTCCAAAAAAAGTGACTTTTATAAAGTGCTTTTTATACATACGTATTAAAAGTTATTTTATATCATCTGGGTATTAGAATAAATTACATATTTGGAAACTAGACTCAAAATACTAAATTTCATATTACTAAACTTTTTAAAGATTCAATGTGTAAGTGCTTCAAATTTTAAGTCCAATTGTGATAAATTCTGAAAATCAAGAAAAACACTTCCACTTTTTGAACATTTTGTGGACCCAACTTCTTGCACCTACCCATGAAGTGTATCCAACTTGTATCTGACATAACACAAGTAGCATTCCAAATGAAAATTAAATAGCCCAAACATTAATTTTTTCACCCTTCCCCATAAACTTTGAAACCCAACTATCGCACCAATCCAGGCATCACTTTCACATTAATCACAACTACACAACATAAACAAGGTGCCAACTAGTCAACACAATTCAAACCCATCCGAACCATCTTTGACCGACTTGTGCAACCCATTACAACCACGTTTCCCATCGTAGCATAACCAAACTAGTTCATGCAAATGCATTCTCCTGTCTCTTCAACCATGAAACCTACAACATGTATTAGCATGAATTTGTCCCATCTCGCCAAGTAGGGTGCGCACATACTGGAGCCAAACACAAATATCCCACCTGCATCCATTTTTAAGAGTTGTAAGGATGCCATTATTCAAAAAAAACCATGGAAAAAATTTCAAACAATCCACCAAACCAACCAACTCAAGAATTAATGGCCAAAATCAATCAAATTTCCAATTCATATCACCCATAATTCAAATTCAAAAGAGGAAAACAATTTATTTCACCACACCAAACAAGCATCAATGAGATTCAAATAGCCAATTCAAATAGCCATGAAACAATTCAAGTATTCACTTATTTTGTAGTGAGCGACATAAGAAAAGGAGTGACAAGCACAAAATTCACTGAGTTAACAAGGGGAGACAACAACTTAGATTCCAATGCACCAACATCCATATTGTTCTAGGAATTCCTCTCAGAGTTTTCCTCTCAGAGTTTTCCATTTGTGAGTTTTATATTGTTCTTCATTATAGCCATTATTGTTTTCCATTTGTAATCTTTATAGTGATATTCACTATAGCCATTACAATCATAGGTTTTATTTATGTTTCCCTAGGGTTTATATTGAAAATATTACAGTCACAGGTTAGCATTTCTATTTCCCTAGGGCTTATATTGCAAATATTATAGTCATAGGTTAGCATATGTGTTCCATAGGGTTTATATTGCAAATATTACAGTCATAGTTTACCATATAAAGCTTTCCTTAGGGTTTATATTGCAAATATTACAGTCACAGTTTACCATTTTTATTTCCCAAAGGTTTATATTGCAAATATGACAGTCATAGTTTACCATTTCTATTTCCCTAAGGCTTATACTGGAAATATTACAGTCACAATTTACCATTTTTATTTCCCTAGGGTTTATATTGGAAATGTTACAGCCATATTTTATCCTTTTTGTTCACTAGGGTTTATATTGTAAATATTACAGTCATAGTTTAGCATTTCTATTTCATAGGTTTTACATTATCATTCACTCTACTTATCTTATTCTCATAGGTTTTGCATTATCGTTTATATTGTAAATACTACAGTCATACTTTAGCATTTTTGTTTCATATGTTCTGCATTATTATACACTTTGCATATCTTATTCTCATAGGTTCTGCATTATCGTTTATATCAAGCAAATATTACAGTCATAGTTTACCATTTCTGTTTCATAGGTTTTGCATTATCATTCACTCTGCTTATCTTATTCTCATAGGTTCTACATTATCATTCACTCTAGTTATCTTATTCTCATAGCTTCTTCATTATCATTCACTCTGGATATCTTATTCTCATAGGTTCTACATTATCATTCACTAAGGTTTTCTTAGATGCTAGTCATTAATTTCTGAGTTTGTCTTTTTATTATGTTTTTTTTTCATCTTTTTCATAGGTTCTACTTCATCAATTCACAAAGATTTATGCCTGACAATGAGTTTGTTAAAGACAAAATATGTGAGATTTGTTAAACTCTTACTATTTTTCATTCGTAAGCTTTCTATTGTGTCATAGTTAAAATGTGAGTGTGGTTTTCACTTTTCTATGCATGAGAATGCTTATGTTGTACATGCTTAAGAGATATGAGATGTTCTTAAACTCTAACTCCCTTGCATACAATGTAATTATGTGCTTCTCACTCCTCTATTTCCTTATGTCGCTCACTCCAGAATAAATGTAACTCTCTAAACTGTTAACAATATTTCTGAATTTAAATGCAACAAAATAAAAAGATAACACATACATAAACTAATTAATCTTTTGTTCAAGCATCACTGTCTTCATACATATAAAGATAACTGTTCAAGCATTTGTGTTTCATAGTTTAGCATTTATGTTTCATAAGTTTTTCATTATCATTCACTCTGGTTTTCTTATTCTCATATGTTCTGCATTACAAACTAATTATTCTTTTGTTCAACCATCACTGTCTTCATACATATAAAGATAAATGTTCAAGCATCACTGTTTTGATTGTACTTATTCTGTGTAGATGGCTAAGGGTAATGCAATGGTGACTCGTGCTGGGAACGAAAAAAAGAAAAGAGCCACGACAAGGTTTCCCTCCCACAGTCAAGGGGCTAGATTCCCCCCTGAACCAGATCTTGTTGCACAAGTAGAGGAGGTTTCTACTCCTGAAATACTGCAGATTGAGGTTACTACACCTCAAATACCATAGAAGGTAAAAAAATACAGAAGTTGTGGTCTTCAGATGACATGAAAAGGGAACTCTATGATGTTGAAGATAACATGTCGATAAGGGAGGCTTCCAAAAAGTGGCAAATCCCAACAACCATACTGTCCAAATGGCTAGGGGGTCTAACAACAACTTCCAAGAAAGGTCGTCCAACAATCCTTAGTGAAGAGGAAGAACATCTGATTATGGAATGGTGCAAGCAAATGGTTGATATTGGGCATGGTCTTGAGATAGTAAATCTTAAGTATGAGGTTGCCCAAATATGTTAGAGTAGGCCAAACTTTTTCACCTGATGGGTTCCCGAGGAAGTCCTGGTAGACAGGCTTCAAGAAAAAACATCCTAAACTTGCATTGCGAACTACTGAAGGCCTAGAAAAAGATAGGGAATTCAATCTTAGAGCTGATGTTGTAGCTACATTCTACAATACACTATCTACAACATATGAAGCACTTGCATATGGTCTTGATCGCATATGGAATTGCGATGAAACTAGCATCTAGGCAGGAAAAAATGGGTCCATGAAAGTGCTCGCAAGAAAAGGTAGCATGAATGTCTCTTACATTATCCCACAGAGTCGTGAATGGATAACCATTCTATGTTGTGTCAATGTTGTTGGGTAGAGCATTCCGGGATTCTACTTGTTCAAGGGGAGTGCGAACATAGATAATTACATCACAGACTATGAACCAGGTGCGTGCATGGAAACCTAGCTCCATGCATGGATGACCAAAGACTTGTTCATAGATTGGTCGACCCACTTCAAAAACTCACTTCCAGGTGGTGTCTCACCCAACAATAGGCTCTTTTTGATTTTTTGACAGCCATGGAAGCCATGTAGCATTTAAACCATCCAGGAAATAAGAGAATTTGGTGTAGATTTGTTAACATTTCCATCACACACCTCACATAAGCTACAACTATTGGATGTGAGTGTGTTTGCACCTTTTAGAGCTTACTTCAAATCAAAACATGTAGATTTTTTGTCAAGGTTTCCAAACATTGAATTGAGGAGGAGAGAACTTGCAATGTTAGGCAACAAAGCAATGAAAAGAGCTTTGACAATTGACAACATCAAAGCTGGGTTTAAAAGGATTGGTATATGGCCACTGACTCCTGATGCACTTGTCAATGACATGCATCCTAGTGAGACATTTGTGGTTAGTGAGGATGTTGACACAGTTGAAAACATTCTTAGCCCTTTAGGACTTGGCTTGTCAAGTGAGGATGTGAAAGTATTGCAGTCCACTATTCTAGATGGACATTTGTAGATTGCAATAGAAATAAAGCACTCACCTCATAGCCGTCTTGTTGAATCGGTTACATAAGTGGTGGCTGATAAACACACCCCTCCCATGGTGGATAGCCCCATTGATTAATTCAACAAAAGTTTAGATCTTCCATCAGAATATATCCAACCATCCTGGTTGGTTGAGGGAACAATGAACCTGGGCATGTTGATTTGGAAGTCCCACAACAATAGGATACCTATACTTTCCCATCACCACCACCTATAATTGACCCTTCTCAAGTTGTGCATTACTATGCTCCTTCTTGCAATTTAGATTTACGAGGAAATGAAGATGTAGCAAAGGTCTCACATAAGTGGAGGAGATCATTGCCACATAGTTGGATGAGATATAACAAAAAAAAATAGTTCCACACATCAACAAGTTCCTCAAGCTACTTGTGCACACTTCCCATCAAAAGAAATCCAAACCTGGTGCAATTCAGATAAGCAGACAGTCTTAAATGTTGAAAACAGATGACTACATGAGGCTCTTAATGGATAAAGAGCAAAGGAAGAAAGAGGTTGAGGAGCTAAAAGAAAGAAAGAGACAATAGTTGAACAAGGAGAAAATGGCAGAAAAAATTATGGCAGTGGAATTGAAGGAGAATGCCAGAATTGAGAGGGAGATAGTGTGAAAAGAAAAAGAGTAGAAGAGATTACAACGGAAAAGGAGATGTGAAAAAGGAGCAAGAGAGGCTTCACAAGGAACATGATCGAAAGGAAAGAGAGATTGAGGAGGCACAAAGGGATTTTTAAAGAGAGAGGCGATTAAGGAACCCTTCTAATCTATTGTCTCAAAGTAATGGAGTCTTTTGTGATATTCTCAACATTAATATCCCTTAGTTCTCCACAACAATTAATTATTCAAGCCTCTCCCATTCTGACTTCAGGGGCACTCAATATCCATATCATATTGCCACTCAAGATGTATAGATGTGTTCACCACTGCCCCAAAAACATGTCACTTGCACCAAATTTACACTCCAAGTCCCACTCATGTATGCAACACTCCTCATCGATTGGAAGGGGATGAGAACATGGCGAGTGGCACCCTAAGAAACCAACATCCATTTCCCTACCACAATGGCTAGATGCAACATTTTTTTTGTTTTCACATGCAATTCAAGTTTCAAATAGTTTACAAGTTTTGATATTTACAAATGCACCAAAATTGTTGATAATTTTAATTTTATGATAAGTATAGATGCAACATTATTATTTTGGTTTGCAATATAATCTGATCATATTCCAATGTGTGTTGTATGTAATTTGCAATGTATGCTTCTTCGTTGACAGTTTTAAATTTATGATAAGTACAAATGCATTGTTATTGTTTTGATTTGTAATGTATTCTAATCAGATTGCGATGTCTATTGTATGTAATTTGCAATGTGTGCTTGTTTTGATTTGCAATGTATGCTTCTTTTTTGACAGTTTCTCATTTTCAATTTATTTTTTTGATTTAATTTTCCATGTGGGATGACGATATTTGTCCACCTGATTTAAAAATCCCCAAAAAGACCATGCGATCGATACATTGGCACCTCGACTTCCAGTTCCTGTGTGGCACGTCGTCTAAAGTGGACTGCCTTGCCATGTCTACTTCTCTCACTCTGCCACCCTAACACTCCACTGTGTCACATTAATCACTTGCTGCCCCTTGCTATACTTCTCTATAGTCGTGTTTAATGCACGTCGCTTCTTCTAAGTTCCACGACATCCTGCATGTTTTTCAAGCCAACCTATACATATACATATACATATACATATACATATACATATGTATATGTATATGTATATGTATGTGTATATGTATATGTATATGTCTATACATATGCATATACATATGTATACATATACATATACATATACACATACATATACATATACATATACATATACACCCTGTGTATTTTTTGAGCCAACTTGCATTTAATGCTCCCAGTGCCTCACACAACTTTCCAAATTTAGAGCCTTTCAATCTAGCAACTTTTGGTTTATTCTTCACTTTCACGCCATTACATGCTCGCTTTAGTGCTCTGCAAGTTTGAAACAACAACCTCAACCTGCGACACTCAGACTTTGGTTAAGAGATGGATATACGTCTGTTGGTGAACATTACATGAATATTGTTACATATACATATATGTATATCTTTATACATATGTATATGTATATACATATAAATATACATATACATATATATATATATATGTGTGTGTGTGTGTGTGTGTGTGTGTGTGTATACACATATACATATACATATACATATATACAAATTTATATATATACACATATAAATATACATATACATAAATCTATATGTATACACATATAAATATACATATAAACATATATGTACATATATCTATTTTGCTGTTTGTCTTCAATTCAATCATGCAACTATTCTATCTTTTTTAGGTGTCATTGATTAATTTGGGGGTGTTATCTTTTTCATAGGTTCTGCTTCATCTTCAATTCAATCATACATCTATTGTAACCAATGTATTCATGTATGTATAAGTATTTACCTCTTTATACATATCTATTTTACTACTATGATTCAATTTAGTCATGCAAATGAATGCATATAAGCAATGCTGTAAATTTTCATTTCAGTAACAAATACTATTGTTGGTGGTTTCGATGCCATTGATAAATTTGGGGTTGTTCTCTTTTTCATAGGTTTTGTATGTAAGCAATTCTATATACATATGCACATACATATACATATATGTATATGCATACATATACATATACATATACATATACATATACATATACATATACATATATATACACATACACATACACATGCACATATACATAACATTGTTTGTTGTTTCCGTGCCATGGATAAATTTGGTGGTGTTCTCTTTTTCATATGAATGTAAATGAATGCATGTAAGCAATGCTGCAAATTTTCATTTTAGTAGCAAATAATATTGTTGGTTGTTTTGATGCCATAGATAAATTTGGGGTTCTTTTTTTCATATGTTCTGCATGTAAGCAATTCTATATACATATGCACATACATACATATATATATATATATATATATATATATGTATATGTCTATGTCTGTGTAGATGTAGATGTATATGTATATGTATATGTATATATATATATATATACATATACATCTACATATACACATACACATACACATATACATATACATATACATAACACATACACATACAAATATACATATAGGTTGTGCTTCATCAATTTAGTTAGCTAAGCAATAAAAACATAAATATATTCTTGGTAAGCAAAATAATACATGTAAGCAATTCTATATACATATATATATACACACATTTACATATACATATACATAAATGTATACATATACATATACATATACATATACATATACATATACATATACATATACATATATATAAATGTATACATATACATATATATAAATGTACATACATATACATATACATATATATAAATGTATACATATAGGTTCTCTTTTTCATTGGTTTTGATTCATCAATTCAGTCATGTAAATATGTATCTATATGTTAGAGAAATATGTTTTGTTGTTCTTCAATTTAGTCATATGAATATTGTTGTTTTCTTCATGTAGACCGTAGAATATTGGATGGATGTGCACGTTTCGGCTCCTCTCCCCTATAGAGTCATGGCTATTGTTGAATTCAATAATGAATTAGGGAGAATTGATTTTATGAACACTCTTTTGATGGCAACCTATGCTGCATTGGTCCACAATTCCATTTGAATTGTGAAGTGTTGCATAGGGAACCATTGAAAGCCTTCACAAAACCAAGTCCCCTAAGTGGTTCAAATACATATATAGATAGACAATGTGAAAGGGATGCACATTAAACACGACTGTACATAAGAATATCAATCACTATTTGATGAACACACAATAGTTGCAAGACTAAATTGATGCAAAAGAGAACACATAAAAATTAATCAATGGCACCTATGTAAGTTACAATAGTTGTAGGGCTGAATTGATGAAGCATAACCTATGCAAAAGAGAACACCCTTGCAATTAATCAAAAGCACCTAAAAATGATACAATTTTTGTAGGGATGAATTGATGAAGCATAACCTATATGAAAGAGAACACCCCCAAATGTATCAATGGCGCCTAAGAAAGCTACAATAGTTTCATGAGCGAATTGATGTAGCATAACCTATTAAAAATATAACACCCCCAAATTAATCAAAGGCACTTAAAAATGATACAATTGTTGCAGGGATGAATTGATGAAGCATAACCTATAAGAAAGAGAACAGCCTCAAATGTATCAATGGCACCTAAGAAAGCTACAATAGTTGCATGAGTGAATTGATGTAGTGGAACCTATTAAAAAGATAACACCCCCAAATTAATTAAAGGCACCTAAAAATGATACAATTGTTGCAGGGCTGAATTGATGAAGCATAACCTATAAAAAAGAGAACACCTAAGAAATCTAGAATAGTTGCATGAGTGAATTGATGTAGCAAAACCTATTAAAAAGATAATAGACCCAAATTAATATATGTATACCTAAAAAAGATAACCTATGCAAAAGAGAACCCAACCAAATTAATTGAATAGTAGACCTTGATGTTGGAACCATGAAAACAATTGTAACTTCCATCCATACAAATATTATAAATAATTTGCAGTGTGAAAGTTTGTGCAATGATGAACGCAAAAATAGAAGCATGAAAGGTCTTCACAAAACCAAGTCCCCTAAATACATGTTGTAACAAAGTAGAATTGATGATTATTGTTCTATGGTAATACATGTAAATATATGCAATGAATTATTGGCAGTGTAGTGCCAATGCCTAGACAATGTGACATGGGTGAATGGATTTTGGTAACTGTTACATTCAATAATGGTTTAGGGAGTCTTGATTTTCCCAAGGCATTTGTAATGGTAATCTATGTTGCACTTGTCCACAATTGGACCTTTGAATTGTGAAGTGCTACATAGGCAACCATGAGAGGCCTTCGGAAAACAAAGTCCCCTAAAAAAATGTAAAAAAGTAAAACTATTGATTATTGTTATATGGTAATTGTTATCACGGAATCTAGCAGCGCTCGTTCCACGGATAACCCCCCTATGAAACTTGTTCGTTTCCTAGGATTCATGAAGTTCAAGTACGCATAACGAAGTGATTTTAAAGCTACCTTGAAATGTGTTTCAAAGCCTCGAATAGTCAATTCGAGCATCCCCCTATGTTCGCCTCGCGAAGACCTTCGAAATGAGCTCCTTCGCGAAGTCTCACTGTTCGTACTTAGCGAATTGTGAAAAATGCAGTGGCACTGAAAAAGTGGGCTCCTGCTCTGAAGCCAAATTTGGCTAAGTATGAAAAGTGCAGGGGCGCTAAAATTTAGCGCCCCTGCATGAAAGTGAACTTTTTCCAAAATGTAATAGTGCTGAATTTTAGTGCTATTACACTTTTTCCTAACACTTAAACTTTTTGGCCCCGACACGTTTCTTCATGATTTTCGCATTTTTCGTCAATCGTGCCACTTTTCGTGCCTAAATTTATTGCTCGACTTGAGTTAGGTTTTCAACTTTCTCTTTCACTTAAAAGTGTCTTAATTCGCCATTTGCATTGTTATTTTTTTGTTCTTCCTCTCTTCATGCTGGGCGAGTTCTCTTCAAACTGCAAACACGTGTTTTAGAATTTCGCATTCTTCTCCAGCAATCTTTGCATTTTGTCTTGGTAAGTCGATTACCCTTGCTTTCTCTCCTTTTTCTTTTGTTTTTGTATATGTTCTAAGTTTTTCATATACGTTTTTATCTTCCTTTTGTTCTCTTCAAACATTTTTCATCCTCCCACGCGTTTTTCTTTCTCTCCCTTCGCGTTTTGGTCTTGCGTCTTCTTTACTTGAATCTTTTCCACAGCGTTTCTGCGTGGCTTTCTCTTCTTACTCTCGCCTTTTTTCTCTTACCCTCACGCGATGTAACTCTTGCATTTCATTTTCAACGCATTTCTCTTGCTTTTCATTCCAACGCTTTTATGCTAACGCCTCTCCTTGTCGCCCTCTCTATATGCTTTGGTGCGAACATTGAGAAATCTCTTAGAGGTTTTCTTTAGTTCTTGAATGCTTATACAGTGGTGATGAAACAAATTTCAAATCACATTTCCATACAAATGAACACTTTTCCAACTTCGAGCGCCGTTTTCATACGCCTCTACATTTGTTTTGTCAAAATATGCCAAAGATGCTGAAGCACCAAATTTTATCGCCTTGACATATTGAACATGTCATAAAATCTAACTCTCAAAAATGCAAGGGCGCTAAAATTTAGCGCCCCTGCATCAAAACTGAAATTGCCAAAATGTAAGGGCGCTGAATTTTGGCGCCCTTACACTTTTTACAATCTTTTCCAGATAAGCTTCATTTCTGACCATTTCACTCCTGAACCTTGTTCCTTCCGTTTTTGTGCATCGTTTTGCGTGCCTTTTCATCCGCTCCATGCTTTCCCATCACCGTTGCTCATTTCGCGCATTCCCGTGTTTCCTAACAACTAATGTTTGTTACGGCTCAACACCTTGCAGTCTCTTTTCAAAGATCTTCAAGTCAGAGTGATCAAAGTTCCAGTTGTTTCTGATGACTGCCAGTAAACCTCCATCTTCTTCGAAAGCAAAAGGAAAAATGAAGTACAAATATCAATGTCTCTATCCACCAACCGTAGTGTTCTCCAAGGTGGAAGAGATAAAAGACACGGAGGTTGGTCATCAGGGCTTGGTTGATTTTGCGAAGCAAACAGAGACGAAGCCTCTTCCTGATCCAATGAGAGAAATTGTACACAACAACCTTCATTTGGTGGCAATGTTCCCTACAGCTGCACATAATATAGAGTTTGTTCTTCAGGTGGTGTCTCACTACATCAGATAAAGTAGAAGTGTGATCGATTCTTCCGGGAGCGAGATTCTGAGACTCGACCCTGATTTCTTTGACATTGTTTTCAAGGTTCCTCATATGGAGAAATACACTGATATTTCTATATCAAAAGCACAAGAGGTCTTTGACGTTGATCCCAATAAAGCTAAACACTTAATAAACACTCAATGGTTAAAGAAGCCTAGATCATTTGTTTCCAGATGGCCGAAAGGACTCCTGCGAAGTGATTTCAAGGATGACGTCAAAGATATGATCACATTTTTAAGCAGAGTGAAAGGCTTGCCGAAATCATCCACTTTTCATGATTGGATGTATGAATACATCAGGATCATAAGAAGACAGAAGGTGCATATTGACTGGGGCAAACAGATCAGTGATGAAATACATGAGCAGTTGATCAATGCTCCTTCTACATTGAAGTTCTATATGACTTCTTACCTGGTGTACGCGGCGGTTGTAATGAGACAATTCCTAGGTCTATCTACAAAAGGGAATCGAATGATGGTACCTGTGTACAAATTTTTCTATCAATTGGAGCTGAAGGAAAGCTTTCATCACTTCAGGCGGGTCACAGATGCTTTCTTTGCGCCTTTTCTTTTCAATTTTGATCCAGCTCTTGAAAGGAGAGTATCCGATGAGGCGTATAAGGTGGTAAGTAAAGTTGGATGCCTATTTCTTCAATTCCCAATGTTTACTTACTTGCGAGTAGGATGCTACACTGGTTGTCGCTACATGCTACCACGTTATCCTTTGGATAAGTGGGTTCTCATGGAAACTTGCAGACAGTTGATGTCAGTACAAAAAGAACGAAGAAGCAACCACAAGCGTGGATTCAAGTTCCCACTGACCATTGGTCGATATACTATCCCTACTGCACAAAAGGCTAATTCTATTTATGCTGAAATGCAAATCATGACAATCAAGACCTACAGGTATAGGTTTGATTTTGATTATCGAGATGTCAGAAAAAGATTGCAAAAGGGTCATCATCACAAGTACCGTTTTGAGGACATTTGGGATGATTGCAGAGATGAAGAATCCATTCGCAAAATGGACTATTGCAGGTTGACTGTTCAGCAGATCAGAGATCTTGATATTGCTGACCTACCAGAGGACTTTACAGATCCAGGTGATATCATGAATGCTGTCTATGATGAACAAGGAATTTCTAAAATGCCGTTGCCTGCAATTCAATGGTCTAGGAAAGAAGTTACCAGCATGAGAGAGAGGTTGAGGCCAATCCTAGCCAACACTGCAGAATGGTTACATAAACATGGTTATGAAATGAAATGTTTCAGAACAGACTCGGAAGGAGAGGAATCCGAAGCAGAAGCTCACCAACAGCAAGAACTCCGCAACAAAAATAAATCAGTGGCTGTTCCCACTTCTTCACGAAGAGGTATTAGAATCAAGTTTACTGTTGGCAAGAAAGATACCTAGTCCGTCCCAGATACAGAAATCATGGAATCTAATCCATCCTACTCTAAGGGTAAAAAGTCTATTCTAGAGGAGGTAGATTCCGATGAAGAAGAAACTTCAAGTGATCAATCCGCTGAAGATGAAGATTCAACAGAAGTAGACTTCGATGCAGAAGAGGTTTCTGAAAGTGGGCAAGAGTCTGAAGAAGATTCTGAAGAAGGATCTGAAGATGATTTTGAAGGTGAACCAGAATCAGAGAGACAAGAGGGTGATCAACAGGAACCCGGGCATGATCAAGAAAGAACTACTTCTCCTCCTGAGAATGTAGTTGAGGAAATTCCCAGAATGTCATCGCCTGTGACTTCCAATGTTCCTCATACCCCTCCAAATTTAAGAACTCCTCCACCTCCTGTTCCCTCGTCACCTATTCCTACCATATGCATTCCTACAGTCGAGATATCCACTATCCCTGCAACATCAACCTCGCTTGATACTCCCTCAGTGACAAGCATCCATACGGTTGATATACTGTCGAGCCCTCCATCGTCCATTCCTAGCCTGTCTTTGCCAACGTATGATATCACTTCTGAAAATGAATTCAATAGTTTCATGAATGAGTCAATGCATGATCAGCTCAATGTGCCTACTTCAGGAGCAATGATGACAGACACTTCTCCTATTGTCACGATACCCATGGTAACTTCAGACGTGACAATAACTTCAGAAGTAACGATGGCAACTGAATTGACAGTAAATCCAGAAGTTCACACTTCTTTTCTTCCCCCTTGGCTAATATCTCAAGTGTCGAAGCATAAAAAGCAAATGATTTCTTCGGAGGAGCTCGACCTCGAAGAGATAGTCCTTCCAAAGGCTAAAGGGAAGAAAAAGGAAAAAGTATACTCAAGGCTGAACGTTGATAAATCTGGCCACAAGTATGCAGAGATTGGCATACCACCACATGAAGAAGGTGATGTCAATATGGAAGACTACACGGTGACAAAGGTCCAGCTTGGCAAGGTTACCAATGAAAGTGCGAAGGCCGATGTGCAAGTCACTTTGGATATATTGGCTGGAAGACTGGATAAAGTAGAGAAAGCTCGCAATATGTGCAAACAGAGGGCAAAGCATTATGCCACTGTTGTAAAGAGACTTGCAGGTTCTCCAAGTAATGCACAACCGTTGACAATGGTAAGTATTGAAGACCCAACTGTCAAGAAAGCTGAGAAGTTCACCTCCAAAGGCAGAGTGTTGTATGATTTTATTGAGAAGATCATTGAACACGGATCTCAGATTATAATTTCTGCGGACGAGAAAACTCGCTTGTTGGCGAAGCTCACCACAGAGCTTGATAAAGAGAAAAGTGTACTTTCCCAGGAGCACAGAGACATGGAAAAATGCCTGTTGTCATGGTTGGAGATGAAACAGGTAAAGCTCAGTAAGTTGGTGGAGGTTGGGGTAATTCCTGACAAAGAAAAGTTCGTTGAGGTAGGAGAATCTTTGAAACATCAAATTCAAGTAATTCAATCTCTTACGGAAGACCTCCATCAAGTACAGGAAGATGTCGAAGGACATTGTGCCATTCTTGAAAAAGGTATCAAAGAGTTGCCTGGTCAACTTCTTGAGGAGAATCGTATCTTCTTGCCGGCCACAGAAATAGCTCAGATCTTCAAAGAAGCCATCATGAAATTGATTGACAATTCAGACTTTTCAGAAGCCTCACTGAACGTCATTTGTGATACAAGGCTCACATTGGATAACCTAAAAATGCACCTTGAAAGGTGCAAGAAGGTTCACTCATCTGCCATGAGATCGATCACGAGAATTCACACCATTGTGGATTACACCGTTGGTCCAGATGAGAAGTTCGTGTAGGAGACTAGGAGGAAATATGAAGACTTCCGCGCCCAAAGCGAAGAAACATGAATCAGCCCCCTATTCTCCAGTGTTAGACATTTCCGGTGCATCCCTTTATGCATCTTGTAAATATTCCTTGACATTTTCGAATGTCTTTTTGTAAATTGTAATTACACCAAGCTCGAAGATGTAAATATTTTGAAAAAAAATTACACTTTGACTTTGGTCAAAGTTAGGTGAGATCTCCTAAAATCGCTCACCTAACTTTCCTTAATTTCCTCAATCAGTTTCCTAATTTTGCTCATCCCTCTTTCTATATAATGTGAGGGATTTTCATTGTAAATTTATCCTTTAGTATTTTGCAACGAAGTGCTGCCCTTTTTGAAGCAAATTTGTGAAACTTTGCATTCATGCTTTGTGAATGGAATTTGATCAATAAAGAAGAGGATTGCAAACCAAACTTTGCGTTGGATTCGATACTTTTATGAATTGATCTCATTGGTGGTAATTAGGTGATGAAATCTGAAGGACTCTAAGTGATTTATGTAAACTTTGTGTTGCATCTATTATTTAGATTTGCATTTGTGTTTTTGTTTATCTTTTGGTTGAATGATCTACAAGACTTTGTGCTTGTAATTATTCATGCTTTTGGATACTATTGTTGGATGATCTACAAGACTTTGTGCTTGTAATCGTTCATGCTCTTTGATACTTTGGTTGGATAATCTACAAGACTTTGCGCTTGTAATTGTTCATGCTGTTCGAGGAATTGCTGCGTCTAAGAAGACTTTGTGCTTCTAACGTGACAAACGGTACACTCTTCACATATCCAACATTGAAAAAGCTACGGAATGACTTTGTGCCTTCGTGAGCTTTCCCTTTTACTTTATTTATTTATTGTTAATCACTTCTGGTATCTTTACGCTTTGCTTTGACAAGATAGAGGTGTTGGTATTACTACTAGTTGTTCGTTTCAAGTTGTTAAGAATTGTGGACTTCCAACAGTGAAGCATTGTAAACATCTTCTCTGAAAAAAGAGAGAAGAATGAATGTAACACACCCCCCCCACTTCACAAGTTTTGTGTACATTTTGTAATTACTTGTTTGTTTTACTATTGCTTCTGTTAGCAGTAAGAAGGGCGCCTCCCCTTTCCGAGAGGAGAGATTCATATCTCACATAACTGTGGCTGAAGTCCAAGTTGTGTAATCTATCGAAAAGCTGATTACATAATTTTCACCCAACAATTTTTTGGTGACTCCGCTGGGGAAATGACATACGCAATCTAAGCGTCACGCTTCTGATTGAAGGAGATAAGTTTCCTTTTTCTTGCTATTCTTTTGTATATTGTTCACTCTATAACATCCATCATATTCAGATCTACATTTTGGCGGACCAGATATATACACGAGGATTGAGGGTTCAAGGAATAATAGATCCACTTTTTGAAGAGTTGTTGCAACGCGACTTTCCATTTACTCTCGCACGAGTAAGGTCACCACTGCAACGTTTTATAAGCTTCCCTCCACGTAGCCAAAGATCTCCTCTCCCAAGTGTTTGGTCAGTTTATCGTGGACGTCCTGTTCAAGTACCTGTTGTGCAACCAGTCATGGCCGCACCACCTACAAGATCATGGGGAAATGCTTTTGGTCCCCTCCGTTTGGCTGCACCTTTGCACGAACTGCCACGTGTATCCAAGAAGCATCTCCTGAAATTTCAAGGTGATGGCAAACAACACCCCGATGAGCACATATCCGCATTCTACATCGTTTGTGGCATTCTTGGCATTGAACATGAAGATGTTTCTATAATATTGTTCATTGAATCCCTTCAAGGGGTTGCAGCCGAATGGTTCTTTACTCTTCCTAACGCCTCCGTCACCGATTGGGCCTCTCTTCGCACTAAATTTGAAGAAAGATTTAAGCCTGCTGAAGATTCACATGCCCTATTGGCGCATCTCACCACCATGCGTAAAGAGGCTCACGAGCCTATGCGCGAGTTTGTGGCAAAATTCAATAAATTGGTGACGCGGATCCCAAATGATGCAAGACCAACGGATCATAACCTAAAGTGCTTCTTCATCAACACTCAACTACCTAAGGTGAGTTTCTACTTACGTAGGGAAAATCTTGTTAATGTCGAAGCGGCCCAGCAGTTGGCTACTAGTCTGGAGGACGACATGATCCTTGCTGGAGAAATAAGGATGGGCAATAACGGAAATAAAAGGATGCAAGCCTCAGGGTCTTCGGCATCCAATGTTAGTACCCCCAGTGCCGGCTCAAATTTCACAGATCCCATGGTCCAAAGGTTGGAAAATGAAGTTTTGTCTCTCAAGAAACAAGTTTCAAGCAACAACAGCAATAACAATTACAAGGACGTCCCTAGGAGGACTTTCCCTAATTATGCTGGCAACAAAAATCAGAATCATCTCCCAGTACCTCCACGAAGGCTTGCTCTAGAAGCCCCGCCTGCCAACAATGCTGCAGGGTACTATGAGACTGAACAAGATGATTATGCGCAGCCTGAATATCCTGAAGAAGAAAATGCCGACCTCTTCCAAGAAGAAGAAACTGAACCGGCTGGCGACTCCAAGATTAGCTATTTGCAAATGATGGAAGAAGAAGAAGAGGATGACTTGGTGACTGACACTTATGCTGTTTTTACGCGGCATCAACAAAATCAGCTGGATAAAGCTCAAGCTGCTGCTGTTCCAGAAAAAGAGAAGCCGCCAGTAACGATCACCAAAAGAGGATCTCCCCTCCCTTGGCAACCTAAGAAAGCAGCAAATCCACAAGTAAGTGCACCTCACTCTCCTTCATCAACTCCCGTTATTCCTAAAGCTAATCCTCTCGTTCCAAAGACCAGTGTACCTTTTGTGAAACCAATCAGTGAAGTTACGACTTCCAACCTACAAAGTTCTTTCCAGGCTTTCGACATTATTGACCATGCCAAGAAAACTAAGGTTCAAATGTTTGAGGCTGAATACCTCAAAGCTAACCCCGACCAATTTGACAGGCTTGTCAAGTTCATCAATGATAAAAGAATTTCCCCAAGTTAGGATACTCCTCCTGACATCCCAGTTACTCCTAAACCCAAGATATCACAGAGTAACCTTGTATCAAATCCTCCCACCGCTTCCGGATGCATTGATCCGTTTTTCATCTCCCTAATTGTAAATGGTTTCAAGCTGAGTAACTGTGTCATAGACTCTGGTGCATCCGACAATGTGATGCCGACCAAGGTAGCTACTGCTTTAGGCCTTGAAATGACCAAAAATTTTAGCTGTTGTTTTTCCATGGAGAATAAACAGGTGCCATTGATCGGTCAGATCAAAGATGCACAATACGCATTTTCCGCGTACCCAGAGAAGAAAATAAAAATGACGGTCCTCGTGGCCGATGTACCAGCTTCCTACAGAATCCTCCTCGGACGTAATTTCTGCAAAGATGTTGGAGGAGAACTAAGTATGGATATGTCCGAAGCAAGAATACCAGTAAAAGGTGTGATACAAAAGCTGATTCCTGAAAAAGAATCAAAGTTTTCAGTTGCCAAGTCAGATGATCCCAGAGCTCAGATTTTGTTCGAATCCTCAGGCGTGGGAACTTACTATCTACAAAAAAATGAGGTAGGAGAATCCTCGACTCAAAATTTGTTAGAGAATGATGATATTTCTTCCACTTCAAATGAGACGTCACCGGGTGATTTGTCTATCTCCGACCATGAATCTTCGTCAGATGATGAAGCTTTGGATTTTGACACTGTTAGTATTGGTGATCCCAACGGTGTCTGGTTGCTCAAGTTTGATGGTAGCTGTTCTTTGATCGGCTTTGGAGCAGGAATGGTTTTTATTTCGCCAACAGGAAAGTTTTTCCCTTTCTCCTTCAAGTTGCAGTTTGATAACACCAATAACACTGCCGAGTATGAAGCCCTGTTGCTGGGAATGCGAGTTGCGCTGAAGAAAGGTATAAAAAATCTTCATGCACAAGGTGATGCCGAGCTGATAGTATGTCAAGTAAGAAATCTCTATCAAACAAAGAATGATAGACTTAGGCATTATCGTAATCTAGTATGGGATTCCATTGAGGAATTCAAAGCTTTTGATATCTCTGTTGTTCCCAAAGAATACAATACTAGAGCTGATTCCCTCGCAATCTCTGCTACGCTCTTGGTGCCACATAAAGACTTTCAAGGTTCTACTTACACCATAGAGTTGGTTTTCCGCCCAAGTGTCCCTGACAATTCAGAGAACTGGCAGATTTTCAATGACGATCATCAAATCATCGCCTTTCTTGAGAAAGCAGAAAATTTTGATGAGTTGTATTTTGAGGGCAGCGATTCTCCACCTCGAGAATCTGTGTCTAATATAGATCCTGTCACGGGTGAAGAATATTTGCAACTAAAAGGGAATAAGATTCCTAAAGGATTGGTATCCTTGGAAAAGCTTTTTGATAAGCATGATCGCCACGTAAAGAAGCAACTCTCAGATTCTGACTCATCTAATGAAGTGGAACAGATTAATTTAGGAACTGAAGCCAACCCTAAGATGGTGAACATTGGAAAATGTTGCACGACCGAAGAAAGAAGACAGTTTGCTCAGCTACTGCAGGAGTATATTGATGTCTTGGCATATTCATATGAAGATCTAAAATCATTTCGGCCTAAAGAAGTGCAACATGATATTCCTCTCAAGTTTGGAGCTTTGCCTTACGAACAAAATTAGAGGCAGTACAATCCCAAGATCTCTGGAATGATTTTGGCAGAAGTTCAAAAGATGCTGAATGCATGGATAATATTCCCTATCCATCATTCAACATGGATAGCCAATATTGTCCTCGTGCGTAAGAAGAATGGTGAAAATCTGCATTTGTGTAGATTTCAGAAATCTAAATCAATTGTCTCTCAAAGATAATTGCCCACTTCCAGTGATGGATCAAGTTCTACAAAATATGACGGGATTCGAGATGCTCTCCATGTTAGACGGATTTTCCGGTTATAATCAAATTGAAGTTAATTCAAGCGATCAACACAAAACTGCTTTCACAACGCCATGGTGAACCTTTGCATATCGCAAGATGCCTTTTGGTTTGATCAATGCTGGTGCTACATTCCAATGTGCCATGGATCTCGCTTTCCGTGACATGATGGGCAAGTTCATTGTGGTGTATCTTGATGATCTCACAGTTTTCTCTAAGCAACGTCATGAGCATTTCTACCACTTGAGGCAAACTCTTGAGAGATGCCGTTAGCACAGTATTTCCCTAAATCCCAAAAAGTCAACTTTTGGGGTGACAGAAGGTAAAATTCTTGGTCATGTTGTATCTACAGAAGGAATCAAGATCGACTTGGAAAGAGTCAATGGAATTAAATCTCTCATTTTTCCGTCAAGCAAGAAAGCTGTTCATTCTTTCTTCGGTAAAGTAAACTTCTTAAGGAGGTTTCTCCCAGACTTTGCTGAAAAGACCCGTCATATTGTGAATATGATGAAGGGTAACACCATGTTCCATTGGACGACAGAAGGCAAAGCAATGTTTGATGACATCAAGGAGGCCATTTCTCATGCGCCTGTGTTGGTTTTCCCTAAGTACACCAAATATTTTGTTATGTACAGTTATGCTTCCGAGCATACACTATCAACAATTTTGGTACAAGAAAATGATGAAGGTTTTGAATCCCCCATTGCATTCATGAGCTGCCCCCTAAAGAATTATGAATTGAAATATTCTCAAATGGAGAAGCACACTTTTGCAGTTGTAAAAGCCGTCAAGCATTTCCGGTTCTACATTCTAAGCAATCATGTGAAAGTTCTCGTCCTAGATTCGACTGTTAAGTCTATCCTAACACAACAGGAATTTGGAACAAAAAGAGGCAATTGGATTGCCAAGATTCAAGAATATGATCTGGAGATTAAACCCACTAAGTTGATATGTGGACGTGGCCTTTGTCAGCTTATTGCAGAAAATAGTCCGGATGAAGAAATTTTAGAGGATGAAGAAGTTTCAGACGAAGAGGAGGTTGATCCCAGTACACTTCCAATGGTACTATTTGTTAGCACCACTGACGAATGGTATTCCAACATCGCTCACTTCCTAACATATGGAGAATGTCCCAATCACTTGAATCCAAAGGAAAAGAGAACCATCAAGCTGAAATCAGCTAATTTTGTCTTGTGGGATAATGGCTTGTATAAGCGTGCAATAGACGAGATGTTTCTCAAATGCGTTGATAAGGAACAGCAGAAAAAATTGCTGAAATCTTATCATGATTTGGCATGTGGTGGACATTTCTCAGCACCAGTAACCGCTCACAAAATCCTGAGAGCGAAGTATTACTGGCCCACAATTTTTCAGGACACGTACTCTTGGGTGCGTAAGTGTGAATTGTGCCAACAGTTTGTTGGCCGTCCCAGGTTGGCATCTTTGCCATTAAAACCTGTTGTGATTGACGAACCTTTCAAGCAATGGGGCATTGATTTCATAGGTGCAGTTAATCCATCGTCAAGTGCTGGACATATCTATGTTTTGACTGCTACTGACTATTTCACCAAATGGGTGGAAGCGATACCTACCAAGCGTGCTACTTCAGAGGTAGTGTGCAGTTTCTTAAAAGAAATCATTATTTCCAGGTTTAGTGTGCCGAATAAGATTGTTGCTGACAATGCTTCTGCCTTCTCATCAAACGAGATTACTGAGTTTTTTTTTGAACATAGTATAACCTTGTCACATTCTTCTGACTATTATCTGCAAGGTAATGGTCAGGCAGATTCTAGCAACAAGAATATGGTGACTATAATCCACAAGCTGGTGGACGAGAATCAACGTTTGTGGCACAAGGCTTTGTTTGACGCTTTGTGAGCAGACAAAATAACTCCGAAGCGAGCAATCGACATGTCTCCTTTTCAACTCTTGTATGGGTTGAATGCCGAGATTCCTATAACCTTGGAATTACCAGCCCTCAAGTTGGCTAAGGCCATTGAAGATGAGACTTTTGACAACTCTGTTGATAAGTGCATCATGTATCTCTCTGAATTGGAGGAGAATCGGGTTCAAGTGGCTGACCGCATCGTGGAACACCAGGACCAAGTGAAGAAGCTGTTTGACAAAAAAGCTAAGTCTCGAGGATTTCAAATTGGTGACCTCGTTCTCCTATGGGACAAACGAAGAGAACCAAAAGGTATGCACGTGAAATTTGAATCACTGTGGATAGGACCTTTCCAAATACATCAGTTGCATGGTGAGAACAGTTTCTTATTAGCATACGGAGATGGAATGCCATTTTCCCTTCCTCACAGTGGGCAACATCTCAAGCACTTTACACAGTAAAGAAGTTGGCATTGGTATGTAAATACTTTTTATTTTTAAGTCCTTTTGAGTCTTTACGTTTTTTTTCTGTCATCGTCGTCGCCTGACTCTAAGCCTAATGGATGGATAAAGGCACTTGAATTCTAGAGTTCTTCTTCCTTCATTCTTTTCAAAGAACGACCGAAGGAAGATCCCCAGCAGGAGCTAGCTGTTATCACAGAATCTAGCAGCGCTCGTTCCACGGATAACCCCCCTACGAAACTTGTTCGTTTCCTAGGATTTGTGAAGTTCAAGTACACATAACGAAGTGATTTTCAAGCTACCTCAAAATGTGTTTCAAATCCTTGAATAGTCAATTCGAGCATCCCCCTATGTTCGCCTCGCGAAGACCTTCGAAACGAGCTCCTTCGCGAAGTCTCACTGTTCGTACTTAGCGAATTGCGAAAAATGCAGTGGCACTGAAAAAGTGCGCTCCTGCTCTGAAGCCAAATTTGGCTAAGTATGAAAAGTGCAGGGGCACTAACATTTAGCGCCCCTGCATGAAAGTGAACTTTTTCCAAAATGTAATAGCGCTGAATTTTAGCGCTATTACACTTTTTCCTGACACTTAAACTTTTTTGGCCCTGACACGTTTCTTCATGATTTTCGCGTTTTTTGTCAATCGTACCACTTTTCGTGCCCAAATTTATTGCTTGAATTGAGTTAGGTTTTTGACTTTCTCTTTCACTTAAAAGTGTTTTAATTCGCCATTTGCATTGTTATGTTTTTTTTTCTTCCTCTCTTCATGCTGGGCAAGTTCTCTTCAAACTGCAAACACGTGTTTTAGAATTTCGCATTCTTCTCCAGCAATCTTTGCGTTTTGTCTTGGTAAGTCGATTACCCTTGCTTTCTCTCCTTTTTCTTTCATTTTTGTATATGTTCTAAGTTTTTCATATACGTTTTTATCTTCCTTTTGTTCTCTTCAAACATTTTTCATCCTCCCACGCGTTTTTCTTTCTCTCCCTTCGCGTTTTGGTCTTGCGTCTTCTTTACTTGAATCTTTTCCATGGCATTTCTACATGGCTTTCTCTTCTTACTCTCGCCTTTTTTCTCTTACCCTCACACGATGTAACTCTTGCATTTCATTTTCAACGCATTTCTCTTGCTTTTCATTCAACCGCTTTTATGCTAACGCCTCTCCTTGTCGCCCTCTCTATACGCTTTGGTGCGAACATTGAGAAATCTCTTAGAGGTTTTCTTTAGCTCTTGAATGCTTATACAGTGGTGATGAAACAAATTTCAAATCACATTTCCATACAAATGAACACTTTGCCAACTTCGAGCGCCATTTTCATACGCCTCTACATTTGTTTCGTCAAAATATGCCAAAGATGCTGAAGTGCCAAATTTTAGCACCTTGACATATTGAACATGTCATAAAATCTAACTCTAAAAAATGCAAGGGCGCTAAAATTTAGCACCCCTACATCAAAACTGAAATTGCCAAAATGTAAGGGCGCTGAATTTTGGCGCCCTTACACTTTTTACAATCTTTTCTAGATAAGCTTCATTTCTGACCATTTCACTCTTGAACCTTGTTCCTTCCATTTTTGTGCATCGTTTAACGTGCCTTGTCATCCGTTCCATGCTTTCCCATCACCATTGCTCATTTCACGCATTCCCGTGTTTCCTAACAACTAATGTTTGTTACGGCTCAACACCTTGCAGTCTCTTTTCAAAGATCTTCAAGTCAGAGTGATCAAAGTTCCAGTTGTTTCTGATGAATGCCAGTAAACCTCCATCTTCTTCGAAAGCAAAAGGAAAAATGAAGTACAAATATCAAGGTGTCTATCCGCCGACCGTAGTGTTCTCCAAGGTGGAAGAGATAAAAGACACGGAGGTTGGTCATCAGGACTTGGTTGATTTTGCGAAGCAAATAGAGACGAAGCCTCTTCCTGATCCAATGAGAGCAATTGTACACAACAACCTTCATTTGGTGGCAATGTTCCCTACAGCTGCACATAATATAGAGTTTGTTCTTCAGGTGGCGTCTCACTACATCAGAGAAAGTAGAAGTGTGATCGATTCTTTTGGGCACAAGATTCTGAGACTCGACCCTGATTTCTTTGACATTGTTTTCAAGGTTCCTCATATGGAGAAATACATTGATATTTCTATATCAAAAGCACAAGAGGTCTTTGACGTTGATCCCAATAAAGCTAAACACTTAATAAACACTCAATGGTTAAAGAAGCCTAGATCATCTGTTTCCAGATAGCCGAAAGGACTCCTGCAAACTGATTTCAAGGATGACGTCAAAGATATGATCACATTTTTAAGCAGAGTGAAAGGCTTGCCGAAATCATCCACTTTTCATGATTGGATGTATGAATACATCAGGATCATAAGAAGACAGAAGGTGCATATTGACTGGGGAAAACAGATCAGTGATGAAATACATGAGTAGTTGATCAATGCTCCTTCTACATTGAAGTTCTATATGACTTCTTACCTGGTGTACGCGGCGGCTATAATGAGACAATTCCCAGGTCTATCTACAAAAGGGAATCAGATGATGGTACCTGTGTACAGATTTTACTATCAATTGGAGCTGAAGGAAAGCTTTCATTACTTCAGGCGGGTCACAGATGCTTTCTTTGCACCTTTGCTTTTCAATTTTGATCCAGCTCTTGAAAGAAGGAGAGTATCCGATGAGGCGTATAAGGTGGTAAGTAAAGTTGGATGCCTATTTCTTCAATTCCCAATGTTTACTTACTTGCGAGTAGGATGCTACACTGGTTGTCCCTACATGCTACCACGTTATCCTTCGGATAAGTGGGTTCTCATGGAAACTTGCAGACAGTTGATGTTAGTACAAAAAGAATGAATAAGCAACCACAAGCGTGGATTCAAGTTCTCACTGACCATTGGTCGATATACTATCCCTACTGCACAAAAGGCTAAGTTTGTTTATGCTGAAATGCAGATCATGACAATCAAGACCTACAGGTATAGGTTTGATTTTGATTACCGAGATGTCAAAAAAATATTGCAAAAGGGTCATCATCACAAGTACCGTTTTGAGGACATCTGGGATGATTGCAGAGATGAAGAAGCCATTCGCAAAATGGACTATTGCAGGTTGACTGTTCAGTAGATCAGAGATCTTGATATTGCTGACCTACCAGAGGACTTTACAGATCCTGGTGATATCATGAATGCTGTCTATGATGAACAAGGAATTGCTAAAAGGCCGTTGCTTGCAATTCAATGGTCTAGGAAAGAAGTTACCAGCATGGAAGAGAGGTTGAGGCCAATCCTAGCCAACACTGCAGAATGGTTACATAAACATGGTTATGAAATGAAAAGTTTCAGAACAGACTCGGAAGGAGAGGAATCCGAAGCAGAAGCTCGCCAACAGCAAGAACTCCGCAACAAAAATAAATTAGTGGCTGTTCCCACTTCTTCACGAAGAGGTCTTAGAATCAAGTTTACTGTTGGCAAGAAAGATACCCAGTCCGTCCCAGATACAAAAATCACGGAATCTAATCCATCCTGCTCTAAGGGTAAAAGTCTATTCGGGAGGGAGGTAGATTCGGATGAAGAAGGCTTAGTGATCAATCATGAATGAAGGTTCATGAAGCGGACTTGATGCGGAGGGTTTACGAAGTGGGCAGGAGTCTGAAGAAGATTACAGAAGGATCTGAAAGATGATTTTGAAGGTGAACGATCGGAGAGACAGGGTGATCAAGACGTTATGATCGAGAAAAATTCTTCTCCTCCTGAGAATGTAGTTGGGGAAATTCGAGCGTCATCACTTTGTGACTGTGTTCCTCATGCCTCCAAATTCCAAGAACTCCTCCTCCTGAACTACCGTCACCTATTCCTACCATATGCATTCTCGGTCGAGATATCACTATCCTGCGGCATCAATGCATGATACCTCCCTCGATGACAAAGCATCCATGCAGTTGATATACATCGACCTCATCGTCCATTCCTAGCCTGTCTTCGCTAATGTATGATATCACTTCTGAAAATGAATTCAATCGTTTCATGAATGAGTCAATGTGTGATCAGCTCAATGTGCCTACTACAGGAGCAATGATGACAGACACTTCTCCTATTGTCACGATACCCATGGTAACTTCAGACGTGACAATAACTGTAGAAGTAACGATGGCAACTGAATTGACAGTAAATCTAGAAGTTCACACTTCTTTTCTTCCCCCTTGGCTAATATCTCAAGTGTCGAAGCGTAAAAAGCAAATGATTTCTCTGGAGGAGCTCGACCTCGAAGAGATAGTCCTTCCAAAGGATAAAGGGAAGAAAAAGGAAAAAGTATACTCAATGCTGAACATTGATAAATCTGGCCACAAGTATGTAGAGATTGGCATACCACCACATGAAGAAGGTGATGTCAATATGGAAGACTACACGGTGACAAAGGTCCAGCTTGGCAAGGTTACCAATGAAAGTGCGAAGGCCAATGCGCAAGTCACTTTGGATATATTGGCTGGAAGACTGGATAAAGTAGAGAAAGCTTGCAATATGTACAAACAGAGGGCAGATCATTATGCCAATGTTGTAAAGAGACTTGCAGGTTCTCCAAGTAATGCACAACCGCTGACAGTGGTAAGTATTGAAGACCCAGCTGTCAAGAAAGCTGAGAAGTTCACCTCCAAAGGCAGAGTGTTGTATGATTTTGTTGAGAAGATCATTGAACACAGATCCCAGATTATAATTGCTGCGGACGAGAAAACTCCCTTGTTGGCCAAGCTCACCACAGAGCTTGATAAAGAGAAAAGTGTACTTTCCCAGGAGCACAGAGACATGGAAAAAGTCCTGTTGTCATGGTCAGAGATGAAACAGGTAAAGCTCAGTAAGTTGGTGGAGGTTGGGGTAATTCCTGACAAAGAAAAGTTCGTTGAGGTAAGAGAATCTTTGAAACATCGAATTCAAGTAATTCAATCTCTTACGGAAGACCTCCATCAAGTACAGGAAGATGTCAAAGGACATCGTGCCATTCTTGAAAAAGGTATCAAAGAGTTTCCTGGTCAACTTCTTGAGGAGAATCGTATCTTCCTACTGGCCACAGAAATATCTCAGATCTTCAAAGAAGCCATCATGAAATTGATTGATAGTTCAGACTTTTCAGAAGCCTCACTGAACGTCATTTGTGATACAAGGCTCACATTGGATAACCTAAAAACACACCTTGACAGGTGCAAGAAGGTTCACTCATCTGCCACGAGATCGATCACGAGAATTCACACCATTGTGGATTACACCGTTGGTCCAGATGAGAAGTTCGTGCTGAGACTAGGAGGAAATATGAAGACTTCCGCGCCCAAAGCAAAGAAACATGAAGCAACCCCCTATTCTCGATGTTGAACATTTTCGATTGCATCCCCTTATACTCTTGTAAATATTCATGACATTTCGAATGTCTTTTTTTGTAAATTATAGTACACAAGCTCGAAATGCAATATTTGAAAACAAATTACACTTTGACTTCGAGATGTCAAAGTTAGGTGAAATTCTCCTAAAATAACTCACCTAACTTTCCTTAATTTCCTCAATCAATTTCCTAATTTTTCTCATCCCTCTTTCTATATAATGTGAGGGATTTTCATTGTAAATTTATCCTTTAGTATTTTGCAACGAAGTGCTGCCCTTTTTGAAGGAAATTTGTGAAACTTTGCGTTCATGCTTTGTGAATGGAATTTGATCAATAAAGAAGAGGATTGCAAACCAAACTTTGCGTTGGATTCGATACTTTTATGAATTGACCTCATTGGTGGTAATTAGGTGATGAAATCTGAAGGACTCTAAGTGATTTATGTAAACTTTGTGTTGCATCTATTATTTAGATTTGCATTTGTGTTTTTGTTTATCTTTCAGTTGAATGATATACAAGACTTTGTGCTTGTAATTATTCATGCTTTTGGATACTATTGTTGGATGATCTACAAGACTTTGTGCTTGTAATCGTTGATTCTCTTTGATACTTTGGTTGGATAATCTACAAGACTTTGTGCTTGTAATTGTTCATGCTGTTTGAGGAATTTCTGCGTCTAAGAAGACTTTGTGCTTTTAACGTGACAAACGGTACACTCTTCACATATCCAACATTGAAAAATCTACGAAACGACTTTGTGCCTTCGTGAGCTTTCCCTTTTACTTTATTTGTTTATTGTTAATCACTTCTGGTATCTCTACGCTTCGCTTTGACAAGATAGAGGTATTGGTATTACTGCTAGTTGTTCGTTTCAAGTTGTTAAGAATTGTGAACTTCCAACAGTGAAGCATTGTAAATATCTTCTCTGAAAAAAGAGAGAAGGATGAATGTAACACACCCCCCCCACTTCGCAAGTTTTGTGTACATTTTGTAATTACTTGTTTGTTTTACTATCGCTTCTGTTAGTAGTAAGAAGGGCGCCTCCCCTTTCCGAGAGGAGAGATTCATATCTCACATAGCTGTGGCTGAAGTCCAAGTTGTGTAATCTATCGAAAAGCTGATTACATAATTTTCACCCAACAATAATACATGTAGCAAAACCTATGCAAAAGAGAACACCCCCAAATTTATCTAATGCATAGAAAAAAAAAAGATACTTATATTGCGTGATTGAATTGATGAAGTGTAACCTATGCAAAAGAGAACACCCCCAAATCAATCAATGACACTTATGAAAGCTACACGAGTTGCATGAGTGAATTGATGTAGCAAAACCTATGCAAAAGAGAACACCCCCAAATTTATTTAAGACACCTAAGAAAGCTACAATAGTTGCATGCGTGAATTTTTGTAGTAAAACCTATGCAAAAGAGAACACCCCAAAATTAATCAATGGAAAATAAGAAAGATACAATAGTTGCATGAGTGAATTGATGTAGCAGAACCTTTAAAAATGAGAACACCCACAAATTAATGAATGGAAAATAAGAAAGCTACAATAGTTGCATGAGTGAATTGATGTAGCAGAACCTTTAAAAAAGAGAACACCCACAAATTAATGAATGGAAAATAAGAAAGTTACAATAGTTGCATGAGTGAATTGATGTATAATAGCCTATGCAAAAGAGAACACCCCCAAATTAATCAATGACACCTAAAAAAGATACAATTGTTGCAGGACTAAATTGATGAAGCAAAACCTTTAAAAAAGAGAACACTCCCAAATTAATCAATGACAAATAAGAAAGCTAGGGGATTTGCATGAGTGAATTGATGTAGTAGAACCTATTAAAAAGATACCACCCCCAAATTAATCAATGGAACCTAAGAAAGCTACAATAGTTGCATGAGTGAATTGATGTAGTAGAACCTATTAAAAATATATCACCCCTAAATGTGAATACTTGAAGGTTTTCATGGCTATTTGAATTAGGAATTATTTGAATCTGATTGATTTCAGCCATTAATTCTTGAGTTGATTGGTTTGGTGTATTGTTTGCATACTTTTTTTTTTAATAATGGATTCCTTACAACTTGTAAAAATGGATGTAGATGGGATTTTGGAGTTTGGCACGACTACGTGCGCACCCTACTTGGTGAGATGGGACAAAATCGTGCTAATATGTGTTGTAGGTGTCATGTTTGATGAAACATGCATATACATTTGCTTGTTAGTTTGGTTATGCTACGGTGGGAAACATGGTTGTAATGGGTTTTCCAGTTGGTCAAAGATGGGTTATATGGGTTTGAATTGTGTTGACTTGGCACCTTGTTTATGTTGTGTAGTTGTGATTAATGTGAAAGTGATGCCTGCATTGGTGCGATAGTATCCCAATCTGAGTTCAGGTGCAGATCATATAAAGAAGAGAACACCCCCAAATTAATCAATAGCACCTAAAAAAGATACAATTATTGTAGGTTTGAATTGATGAAGCATACACATATACATATGCATAGACATAAGTGAATTAAACACAACTGTAGAGAAGTATAACAAGGGGAAATTAGTGATTAATGCAACTTAGTGGAGTGTTAGGGTGGTAGAGTGAGAGAAGTAGACATGGAAAGGTAGTCTACTTAAGACCTCTTAACACATCTATACACATTTACATATACATATACATATACATACGATGAACGAAAATACATACACACAGACATATGCATGAACTTATGAACATAGACACCAGACATAGACAGACATAGACATGAGACATAGACATAGACATAGACATAGACATAGACATGAACATGCAGAACATATACACTGAACTTATAGACATGGGCATAGACATGAACATATACCTGAGATGTAGGTGAGAAGTGATTATTACCATGTAATGGCATCTACATATACATATACATATACATGTACATGCTCATACACATACTGCATATACATATACATATACATACGCTGCCATTGTAATATATGTCTATCTTATGCATGCATTACGTATAAAGAGGGTCTAAGGAATATACAAAGCATGTACGGTTGGATGCATACCGTCGCCAGTTGGTTTGGCGTCGCGGTGTTTGTTTCAAGGATATATACACAATTACGTATTGCATTTAATAATAGTGTACATGCCTTTGCTATGTCTGTAATCTCTATGATATGTACAATATCGCTACGCCTTAACTTACATACATATATATATATATATAACACTTGCATATATACATATACAGCACAGCACATACATACATACATACATACAGCACATGCAATACAGCTTTTCAAAGAATCTGCCTCCCAATTTTTCTAAATATCAGTGGCCGGTATATTAATCAGTTAATGGGTTAGGTTCACTTACTTCTCATTTTTTTACTGTATTTTAATACAAAATAATTAAAAGAAAAAAGTAAGAATATTCTAGTAATTGAAATTTCAATTAGGTATTAATAATTGAAATTATTATTCTTCAATGAAAATTACGAAAGTGAAGTATATTATGCCTAATCTTATACTATTCCTCATCTTATTAGTAGCGAGATAAAGAAAAAAAGCTCTATTTAATAGAATTCTATCTTAGTTGTCCTCAATCATATTACATCTTCTATTCCGTTATAACAAAAAACTCATCATGACAGGTATTTTTATTGTTTATTGCAGGTTTTTTGCCTTAATCAACTATTTAAATGAACACTGGACTTTTTAGGAATCATTGCAAGAGCCCTTTATCAGGCTTGAACTGATGACTTACGCCTTACCATGGTGTTACTCTACCCCTGAGTTAAAAGGGCTTTCTTTTGGTCATGAAATGACCAATGAATAAGTCTACTACATATTCGATAGATATGTATAATATAATGGGGTCTAAATATAAAATATAAAATAGAATATAAATACTATATACTAAAATAGAATATATAACTCTATTCAATATAGTTATATTGTTGATCCTGACAACACAAGAAGAATATGAAATAATGAATATATATATATATATGATTAAATGTGCATTTAATATCTGATATATGTTTGATATCATTGTTTTTTTTTATGCAAGAGTTTTTTCCTAACTTGTGGAGGACCGACATACCACTGTGGGAAATTATTCAATGGTAGAATAGATGATGACTGAATTGATGAAGTGAAACTTACAAACAAGATAACACCCCCAAAATTATCTACGGTACCTAAAAAAGCTACACTATGTGCATGACTGAATTGATGAAGTAGAACCTTACAAAAATAGAACACCCCCATATATTTCTAGAATCCACTCAAGCATTGACATTGAGGACTCACCGTGCATGCATTTTTGTCTCATTGATTATTATAGGAATAAAACAACATTGGTATTCGTTTTGTGTAGCATGTTGGTCAACATGCTCAAAACCCAATCTTTAAATCGTCATTTCAGCTTAAATTACTAACCCACTGCTCTCTTGTACCTTCACCTCTTTATCCACTCCCAAAAGCCACAACTAGTATTACCCTTTGTAAAGTCCTTGAGCACAATCATTTTCTCAATACCAATAACAGCAGTGTGAATTTAGAGACAATAGCGATTACACGATTTTTTCCTGCAGAATAGTTATAATTTTCTAATGATGTTTTGGGAGAATCCGGAAATGGATTACCAATAATTGTGTATTAAATTCATGGGATTATTGAGTTAGATTTTACACCAACTCACATATAAGTTGAGTAGATAAATGGGCTTTGCATTCCCTGAGTCCAGAAACATGGAAAAGATGAAAAGTAATTACAAAAAGGAGAATTTCATGCTTGATTAAGGGAAAGACCTAAACATGGATAGAACTGTAGGGCCACTAATTGGCCCTATGCAGCTTTGGAATATTCTTGCTCCTTACTTTCTTAGCATGTAATCTTTGCCATTTCCTGAATTTACAGACCCCTTTTGGATATACATCCTAGATAGGTGCACTTTGTTCCATTATTCAGCCCTAGCTCAGGATAAAGCCCCCAGCTTTTCTGCTTATAATTTTACAGAAGATGTTAAAAGTTGCATGCTCTACAAACCACCTTCAAAGTGCTATCTTGACTTTTAATTTTCCAAAACTAGGCAAGTTAAGAGGGTACATCATGATGCCTCATAGAATTTGAGGAACACTAACAAAAAGAGAAGGGGACAAACCTAGTTTTTAACAAAAAACCATTGCATATGCCATCAAAGATAGACAAATATTTTGGTGCTGAGAAAAATAATATAAGGATGAAGACCTCCCAAATCAAATTTGTCCAAAATATTACCAAGTTAGCTTCTAGAGATAAGGTAGTTGGAAACATACTCTTTCCCTATCTATTTCTATCATTAGATGACCAAGTAATAAGATTCTAGGCATAAGCCATGCATAAAATGCCTAGATATGGTAGTGATGGAGAGGAGTCATCACTAGTAGTATTCTTGCACAACCACAAATTTATTAGATAAGATAACTAGAAAACCAAATAAATCACTACAACACATACAAGTTTAAAATTACATACAAGAGGAAATCAATGCACAATCATAGGTTTTGTCATTATAGCCTCGTGGGTACAATAAAATGAGAAGCTATACACTGAAAGTAAGATTTTTGTTCTTGTTTATCAATAGTCAAGTTTTGGGAAGGGGTTGTTCTACTAATTCAATCAATTAACTTTTTCCTTTGCTTGTTGCTTACAAGTTATCATTCAGGGTTGAATGCTTATGTCAAGGTGTGCATTAGAACCATCTAAGTTGACAAATAGAGAGACAAGCAGTAGAGATAGTTATTCAATCAATTAATTTTCCTTTGCTTATTGCTTAGAGGTTATCATACAAGGTTGAAGCTTAGGCCAAGGTGTGCATTAGGACCATCCGAGTTGACACATAGAGATACAAGTAGCAAGGGAACTTTAAAATTCTAAGTTGCCACAAAGGAAGACATTATGAAGAAGACATAACAAATCTAAAAGGTGAGATTATATGGGTGATGAAATTGTGACATATCAAATCTAAAATGTGAGATTATGTGGGTGATAAAATTGTCTCATATCAATGGTAACAATCCATCCCCACAAATGTGGATTAAGTCTACAACTTTAGCATAGGACAATTTTCCACCCACATAGTTATAGGGATGATAATGACATCTACTACCTGGCATAAAACTAAGGTTTGCAACAGTTTATGTTGGTTAAATTAGAAACTGTAAGTGTCTTCTTCGATTCATTCAGATATCCAAAATAATAAAAGTGTGTAAAAGCTAAAATATCTTCCATACCACACATGACATAAACAAACATAGAAGTTACATTCTATTACAGTTTCAAACCTTGTAGGTAGAAAAACATATGTTGTTGTGTGCTTAAATATGGTGCTTTAAGATCATATCACATCTGGTTAAAAAAAAATGTGGCGGGCCTATAATTTATATTCATAACCTAAGGCCATTTCCATCATTTCTATAATTTCATTAGGATATAGATTAACATGTATAGATTGAATTTCAATTTTAATGGCGAGTCAATTAGACTTGTATCTATATCCTTTTGAGAATGGGAATGATTTGGAAATGATTGTGATTGATTACCATAATTAAACTATATGACCTAATGCAATAAATGTAATTATCCGACAATTTATAAATAGAAATATTCACGTTTTGAAAGATATGGAAATGTAGATTGATATGTACCTTCCCAAACAATGTGGTTCTATTAGGCCTACAAGGACAGGGTCGCCATGTGGCCACCGATTCCTTGTAGGGGTGTCCTCAACTTTTAAGGTCCTTTGATGTCATATTTGAGCTTTTGTTTTATTCCCATCCCATAGTTGGAATGTCGTAAATAAATCTTGTAGGTGAGTTTCCATGTCTTGACAAGAATGGTGACAATAAATGCAACAATGCAAAATGGATCTTCAAGCCCTCATCAATTCACTTCAAACCTGCAACCTATTC
>VDFB02000007.1:219210687-219271244 GCA_007258455.2 Sequoia sempervirens
TATACATATACATATACATAAATGTATACATATACATATACATATACATATACATATACATATACATATACATATACATATATATAAATGTATACATATACATATATATAAATGTATACATATACATATATATAAATGTACATACATATACATATACATATATATAAATGTACATACATATACATTTACATATATATAAATGTATACATATAGGTTCTCTTTTTCATTGGTTTTGATTCATCAATTCAGTCATGTAAATATGTATCTATATGTTAGAGAAATATGTTTTGTTGTTCTTCAATTTAGTCATATGAATATTGTTGTTTTCTTCATGTAGACCGTAGAATATTGGATGGATGTGCACGTTTCGGCTCCTCTCCCCTATAGAGTCATGGCTATTGTTGAATTCAATAACGAATTAGGGAGAATTGATTTTATGAACACTCTTTTGATGGAAAACTATGCTGCATTGGTCCACAATTCCATTTGAATTGTGAAGTGTTGCATAGGGAACCATTGAAAGCCTTCACAAAACCAAGTCCCCTAAGTGGTTCAAATACATATATAGATAGACAATGTGAAAGGGATGCACATTAAACACGACTGTACATAAGAATAGCAATCACTATTTGATGAACACACAATAGTTGCAAGACTAAATTGATGCAAAAGAGAACACATAAAAATTAATCAATGGCACCTATGTAAGTTACAATAGTTGTAGGGCTGAATTGATGAAGCATAACCTATGTAAAAGAGAACACCCTTGCAATTAATCAAAAGCACCTAAAAATGATACAATTTTTGTAGGGATGAATTGATGAAGCATAACCTATATGAAAGAGAACACCCCCAAATGTATCAATGGTGCCTAAGAAAGCTACAATAGTTTCATGAGTGAATTGATGTAGCATAACCTATTAAAAATATAACACCCCCAAATTAATCAAAGGCACTTAAAAATGATACAATTGTTGCAGGGATGAATTGATGAAGCATAACCTATAAGAAAGAGAACAACCTCAAATGTATCAATGGCACCTAAGAAAGCTACAATAGTTGCATGAGTGAATTGATGTAGTGGAACCTATTAAAAAGATAACACCCCCAAATTAATTAAAGGCACCTAAAAATGATACAATTGTTGCAGGGCTGAATTGCTGAAGCATAACCTATAAAAAAGAGAACACCTAAGAAATCTAGAATAGTTGCATGAGTGAATCGATGTAGCAAAACCTATTAAAAAGATAATAGACCCAAATTAATATATGTATACCTAAAAAAGATAACCTATGCAAAAGAGAACCCAACCAAATTAATTGAATAGTAGACCTTGATGTTGGAACCATGAAAACAATTGTAACTTCTATCCATACAAATATTATAAATAATTTGCAGTGTGAAAGTTTGTGTAATGATGAACGCAAAAATAGAAGCATGAAAGGTCTTCACAAAACCAAGTCCCCTAAATACATGTTGTAACAAAGTAGAATTGATGATTATTGTTATATGGTAATACATGTAAATATATGCAATGAATTATTGGCAGTGTAGTGCCAATGCCTAGACAATGTGACATGGGTGAATGGATTTTGGTAACTGTTACATTCAATAATGGTTTAGGGAGTCTTGATTTTCCCAAGGTATTTGTAATGGTAATCTATGTTGCACTTGTCCACAATTGGACCTTTGAATTGTGAAGTGCTACATAGGCAACCATGAAAGGCCTTCGGAAAACAAAGTCCCCTAAATACATGTAAAAAAGTAAAACTATTGATTATTGTTATATGGTAATTGTTATCATGGAATCTAGCAGCGCTCGTTCCACGGATAACCCCCCTATGAAACTTGTTCGTTTCCTAGGATTCGTGAAGTTCAAGTACGCATAACGAAGTGATTTTAAAGCTACCTTGAAATGTGTTTCAAAGCCTCGAATAGTCAATTCGAGCATCCCCCTATGTTCGCCTCGCGAAGACCTTCGAAACGAGCTCCTTCGCGAAGTCTCACTGTTCGTACTTAGCGAATTGTGAAAAATGCAGTGGCACTGAAAAAGTGGGCTTTTGCTCTGAAGCCAAATTTGGCTAAGTATGAAAAGTGTAGGGGCGCTAAAATTTAGCGCCCCTGCATGAAAGTGAACTTTTTCCAAAATGTAATAGCACTGAATTTTAGTGCTATTACACTTTTTCCTAACACTTAAACTTTTTGGCCCCGACACGTTTCTTCATGATTTTTGCGTTTTTCGTCAATCATGCCACTTTTCGTGCCTAAATTTATTGCTCGACTTGAGTTAGGTTTTCGACTTTCTCTTTCACTTAAAAGTGTTTTAATTTTCCATTTGCATTGTTATGTTTTTTGTTCTTCCTCTCTTCATGCTGGGCGAGTTCTCTTCAAACTGCAAACACGTGTTTTAGAATTTCTCATTCTTCTCCAGCAATCTTTGCATTTTGTCTTGGTAAGTCGATTACCCTTGCTTTCTCTCCTTTTTCTTTTGTTTTTGTATATGTTCTAAGTTTTTCATATACGTTTTTATCTTCCTTTTGTTCTCTTCAAACATTTTTCATCCTCCCACGCGTTTTTCTTTCTCTCCCTTCGCGTTTTGGTCTTGCGTCTTCTTTACTTGAATCTTTTCCACAAACGCCATATTTTACTCTTTGCCTTCTTTTTCTTACTCCTCACGATGTAACTCGCATTTCATTTTCAACGATTTCGCTTTTCATTCCACGTTTTATGCTAACTTCCTTACCTCTCTATATATGCTTTGGTGCTTAACATTGAGAAATTCCTTAGAGGTTTTCTTTAGCCTTGAATGCCATACGTTGGTGATGTTCAAATTTCAAATCACATTTCCATACAAATGAACACTTTTCCAACTTCGAAATACCGCTTTCATACTTCTACATTTTATTTTGGTCAAAATATGCCAAAGATGCCGTAAGCACCAAATTTTATCGCCTTTGACATATTGAAATATGGCCATGTAATTCTAACGCAAGGGCGCCTTAAAATTTAGCCTCTTGTGATCAAATCAACAGCCAAATGGCATAATTTTAGCTTCCTTACACTTTTGCAACTTTTCCGTGATAAGCTTCATTTCTCTAATCTTCATTTCACTCGAACCTGTTCCTTCTATTTTGTGCATCGCTTTAGGCTCCTCGCTTTGTCATCCGGCCTCCATGCTCTCCAATCTTCATTGCTCATTCTCGCCAAGATTTCTCATGTTTCAACAATCCAATGTTTGTTACGCTCAACACTCCATTTCTTTTCAAAGATCTTTCAAGTCGAAAGTGATCAAAGTTCCCAGCTTGTTTCTTCCTTTCCTCTTCCCCTGGATGACTACCAAGAAGCTTCCATCTTTGCAAAGGAAAAATGAAGTACAAATATCAATGTCTCTATCCACCAACCGTAGTGTTCTCCAAGGTGGAAGAGATAAAAGACACGGAGGTTGGTCATCAGGACTTGGTTGATTTTGCGAAGCAAACAGAGACGAAGCCTCTTCCTGATCCAATGAGAGCAATTGTACACAACAACCTTCATTTGGTGGCAATGTTCCCTACAGCTGCACATAATATAGACTTTGTTCTTCAGGTGGTGTCTCACTACATCAGATAAAGTAGAGGTTTGATCGATTCTTCCGGGTGCGAGATTCTGAGACTCGACCCTGATTTCTTTGACATTATTTTCAAGGTTCCTCATATGGAGAAATACACTGATATTTCTATATCAAAAGCACAAGAGGTCTTTGACGTTGATCCCAATAAAGCTAAACACTTAATAAACACTCAATGGTTAAAGAAGCCTAGATCATTTGTTTCCAGATGGCCGAAAGGACTCCTGCGAAGTGATTTCAAGGATGACGTCAAAGATATGATCACATTTTTAAGCAGAGTGAAAGGCTTGCCGAAATCATCCACTTTTCATGATTGGATGTATGAATACATCAGGATCATAAGAAGACAGAAGGTGCATATTGACTGGGGCAAACAGATCAGTGATGAAATACATGAGCAATTGATCAATGCTCCTTCTACATTGAAGTTCTATATGACTTCTTACCTGGTGTACACAGCAGCTGTGATGAGACAATTCCTAGGTCTATCTACAAAAGGGAATCGAATGATGGTACCTGTGTACATATTTTTCTATCAACTAGAACTGAAGGAAAGCTTTCATCACTTCAAGCGGGTCACAGATGCTTTCTTTGCTCTTTCTTTCAATTTTGATCCAAATTTTGAAAGGAGAGAGTATCCCCGATGATGTTTTATATGCAGTAAGTAAAGCCATGCCTGGCTTCTTAAATTCCCAACGCTACTCTTTACTTGGCGCAGTAGGATGTTACACCGGGTTGTCCCATAAGTACACGCATTCCTCGGATAAGGGCTCATGGAAACTTGCAGACAGTTGATGTCAGTACAAAAAGAACGAAGAAGCAACCACAAGCATGGATTCAAGTTCCCACTGACCATTGGTCGATATACTATCCCTACTGCACAAAAGGCTAATTCTGTTTATGCTAAAATGCAAATCATGACAATCAAGACCTACAGGTATAGGTTTGATTTTGATTATCGAGATGTCAAAAAAAGATTGCAAAAGGGTCATCATCACAAGTACCGTTTTGAGGACATTTGGGATGATTGCAGAGATGAAGAATCCATTCGCAAAATGGACTATTGCAGGTTGACTGTTCAGCAGATCAGAGATCTTGATATTGCTGACCTACTAGAGGACTTTACAGATCCAGGTGATATCATGAATGCTGTCTATGATGAACAAGGAATTTCTAAAATGCCGTTGCCTGCAATTCAATGGTCTAGGAAAGAAGTTACCAGCATGAGAGAGAGGTTGAGGCCAATCCTAGCCAACACTGCAGAATGGTTACATAAACATGGTTATGAAATGAAAAGTTTCAGAACAGACTCGGAAGGAGAGGAATCCGAAGCAGAAGCTCGCCAACAGCAAGAACTCCGCAACAAAAATAAATTAGTGGATGTTCCCACTTCTTCACGAAGAGGTATTAGAATCAAGTTTACTATTGGCAAGAAAGATACCCAGTCCGTCCCAGATACATAAATCATGGAATCTAATCCATCCTGCTCTAAGGGTAAAAATTCTATTCTAGAGGAGGTAGATTCCGATGAAGAAGAAACTTCAAGTGATCAATCCTCATAAGATGAAGATTCAACAGAAGCAGACTTCGATGCAGAAGAGGTTTCTGAAAGTGGGCAAGAGTCTGAAGAAGATTCTGAAGAAGGATCTGAAGATGATTTTGAAGGTGAACCAGAATCAGAGAGACAAGAGGGTGATCAACAGGAACCCGGGCATGATCAAGAAAGAACTACTTCTCCTCCTGAGAATGTAGTTGAGGAAATTCCCAGAACATCATCGCCTGTGACTTCCAATGTTCCTCATACCCCTCCAAATTCAAGAACTCCTCCACCTCCTATTCCCTCGTCACGTATTCCTACCATATGCATTCCTACAGTTGAGATATCCACTATCCCTGCAACATCAACCTCGCTTGATACTCCCTCAGTGACAAGCATCCATACAGTTGATATACTGTCGAGCCCTCCATCGTCCATTCCTAGCCAGTCTTTTCCAACGTATGATATCACTTCTGAAAATGAATTCAATCATTTCATGAATGAGTCAATGCATGATCAGCTCAATGTGCCTACTTCAGGAGCAATGATGACAGACACTTCTCCTATTGTCACGATACCCATGGTAACTTCAGACATGACAATAACTTCAGAAGTAACGATGGCAACTGAATTGACAGTAAATCTAGAAGTTCACACTTCTTTTCTTCCCCCTTGGCTAATATCTCAAGTGTCGAAGCATAAAAATCAAATGATTTCTTCGGAGGAGCTCGACCTCGAAGAGATAGTCCTTCCAAAGGCTAAAGGGAAGAAAAAGGCAAAAGTATACTCAAGGCTGAACGTTGATAAATCTGGCCACAAGTATGCAGAGATTGGCATACCACCACATGAAGAAGGTGATGTCAATATGGAAGACTACACGGTGACAAAGGTCCAGCTTGGCAAGGTTACCAATGAAAGTGCGAAGGCCGATGTGCAAGTCACTTTGGATATATTGGCTGGAAGACTGGATAAAGTAGAGAAAGCTCGCAATATGTGCAAACAGAGGGCAAAGCATTATGCCACTGTTGTAAAGAGACTTGCAGGTTCTCCAAGTAATGCACAACCGCTGACAGTGGTAAGTATTGAAGACCCAACTGTCAAGAAAGCTGAGAAGTTCACCTCCAAAGGCAGAGTGTTGTATGATTTTATTGAGAAGATCATTGAACACGGATCTCAGATTATAATTTCTGCGGATGAGAAAACTCGCTTGTTGGCGAAGCTCACCACAGAGCTTGATAAAGAGAAAAGTGTACTTTCCAAGGAGCATAGAGACATGGAAAAATTCCTGTTGTCATGGTTGGAGATGAAACAGGTAAAGCTCAGTAAGTTGGTGAAGGTTGGGTAATTCCTGACAAAGAAAAGTTCGTTGAGGTAGGAGAATCTTTGAAACATCAAATTCAAGTAATTCAATCTCTTACGAAAGACCTCCATCAAGTACAGGAAGATGTCGAAGGACATTGTGCCATTCTTGAAAAAGGTATCAAAGAGTTGCCTGGTCAACTTCTTGAGGAGAATCGTATCTTCTTGCCAGCCACAGAAATATCTCAGATCTTCAAAGAAGCCATCATGAAATTGATTGACAATTCAAACTTTTCAGAAGCCTCACTGAACGTCATTTGTGATACAAGGCTCACATTGGATAACCTAAAAATGCACCTTGACAGGTGCAAGAAGGTTCACTCATCTGCCATGAGATCGATCACGAGAATTCACACCATTGTGGATTACACCATTGGTCCAGATGAGAAGTTCGTGTAGGAGACTAGGAGGAAATATGAAGACTTCCGCGCCCAAAGCGAAGAAACATGAAGCAACCCCCTATTCTCCAGTGTTAGACGTTTCCGGTGCATCCCTTTATGCATCTTGTAAATATTCCTGACATTTTCGAATGTCTTTTTGTAAATTGTAATTACACCAAGCTCGAAGATGTAAATATTTTGAAAAAAAATTACACTTTGACTTTGGTCAAAGTTAGGTGAGATCTCCTAAAATCGCTCACCTAACTTTGCTTAATTTCCTCAATCAGTTTCCTAATTTTGCTCATCCCTCTTTCTATATAATGTGAGGGATTTTCATTGTAAATTTATCCTTTAGTATTTTGCAACGAAGTGCTGCCCTTTTTGAAGCAAATTTGTGAAACTTTGCGTTCATGCTTTGTGAATGGAATTTGATCAATAAAGAAGAGGATTGCAAACCAAACTTTGCGTTGGATTCGATACTTTTATGAATTGATCTCATTGGTGGTAATTAGGTGATGAAATCTGAAGGACTCTAAGTGATTTATGTAAACTTTGTGTTGCATCTATTATTTAGATTTGCATTTGTGTTTTTGTTTATCTTTTGGTTGAATGATCTACAAGACTTTGTGCTTGTAATTATTCATGCTTTTGGATACTATTGTTGGATGATCTACAAGACTTTGTGCTTGTAATCGTTGATGCTCTTTGATACTTTGGTTGGATAATCTACAAGACTTTGCGCTTGTAATTGTTCATGCTGTTCGAGGAGTTGCTGCGTCTAAGAAGACTTTGTGCTTCTAACGTGACAAACGGTACACTCTTCACAGATCCAACATTGAAAAAGCTACGGAACGACTTTGTGCCTTCATGAGCTTTTCCTTTTACTTTATTTGTTTATTGTTAATCACTTCTGGTATCTTTACGCTTCGCTTTGACAAGATAGAGGTGTTGGTATTACTGCTAGTTGTTCGTTTCAAGTTGTTAAGAATTGAGGACTTCCAACAGTGAAGCATTGTAAACATCTTCTCTGAAAAAAGAGAGAAGGATGAATGTAACACACCCCCCCCACTTCGTAAGTTTTGTGTACATTTTGTAATTACTTGTTTGTTTTACTATTGCTTCTGTTAGCAGTAAGAAGGGTGCCTCCCCTTTCCGAGAGGAGAGATTCATATCTCACATAGCTATGGCTGAAGTCCAAGTTGTGTAATCTATCGAAAAGCTGATTACATAATTTTCACCCAACAATTTTTTGGCAACTCCGCTGGGGAAATGACATACGCAATCTAAGCCTCACACTTCTGATTGAAGGAGATAAGTTTCCTTTTTCTTGCTATTCTTTTGTATATTGTTCACTCTATAACATCCATGATATTCAGATCTACATTTTTGCGGACCAGATATATACACGAGGATTGAGGGTTCAAGGAATAATAGATCCACTTTTGAAGAGTTGTTGCAACGCGACTTTCCATTTACTCTTGCACGAGTAAGGTCACCACTGCAACGTGCTATAAGCTTCCCTCCACGTAGCCAAAGATCTCCTCTCCCAAGTGTTTGGTCAGTTTATCGTGGACGTCCTGTTCAAGTACCTGTTGTGCAACCAGTCATGGCCGCACCACCTACAAGATCATGGGGAAATGCTTTTGGTCCCCTCCGTTTGGCTGCACCTTTGCACGAACTGCCACGTGTATCCAAGAAGCATCTCCTGAAATTTCAAGGTGATGGCAAACAACACCCCGATGAGCACATATCCGCATTCTACATCGTTTGTGGCATTCTTGGCATTGAACATGAAGATGTTTCTATAATATTGTTCATTGAATCCCTTCAAGGGGTTGCAGCCGAATGGTTCTTTACTCTTCCTAACGCCTCCGTCACCGATTGGGCCTCTCTTCGCACTAAATTTGAAGAAAGATTTAAGCCTGCTGAAGATTCACATGCCCTATTGGCGCATCTCACCACCATGCGTAAAGAGGCTCACGAGCCTATGCGCGAGTTTGTGGCAAAATTCAATAAATTGGTGACGCGGATCCCAAATGATGCAAGACCAACGGATCATAACCTAAAGTGCTTCTTCATCAACACTCAACTACCTAAGGTGAGTTTCTACTTACGTAGGGAAAATCTTGTTAATGTCGAAGCGGCCCAGCAGTTGGCTACTAGTCTGGAGGACGACATGATCCTTGCTGGAGAAATAAGGATGGGCAATAACGGAAATAAAAGGATGCAAGCCTCAGGGTCTTCGGCATCCAATGTTAGTACCCCCAGTGCCGGCTCAAATTTCACAGATCCCATGGTCCAAAGGTTGGAAAATGAAGTTTTGTCTCTCAAGAAACAAGTTTCAAGCAACAACAGCAATAACAATTACAAGGACGTCCCTAGGAGGACTTTCCCTAATTATGCTGGCAACAAAAATCAGAATCATCTCCCAGTACCTCCACGAAGGCTTGCTCTAGAAGCCCCGCCTGCCAACAATGCTGCAGGGTACTATGAGACTGAACAAGATGATTATGCGCAGCCTGAATATCCTGAAGAAGAAAATGCCGACCTCTTCCAAGAAGAAGAAACTGAACCGGCTGGCGACTCCAAGATTAGCTATTTGCAAATGATGGAAGAAGAAGAAGAAGAGGATGACTTGGTGACTGACACTTATGCTGTTTTTACGCGACATCAACAAAATCAGCTGGATAAAGCTCAAGCTGCTGCTGTTCTAGAAAAAGAGAAGCCGCCAGTAACGATCACCAAAAGAGGATCTCCCCTCCTTGGCAACCTAAGAAAGCAGAAAATCCACAAGTAAGTGCACCTCACTCTCCTTCATCAACTCCCGTTATTCCTAAAGCTAATCCTCTCGTTCCAAAGACCAGTGTACCTTTTGTGAAACCAATCAGTGAAGTTACGACTTCCAACCTACAAAGTTCTTTCCAGGCTTTCGACATTATTGACCATGCCAAGAAAACTAAGGTTCAAATGTTTGAGGCTGAATACCTCAAAGCTAACCCCGACCAATTTGACAGGCTTGTCAAGTTCATCAATGATAAAAGAATTTCCCCAAGTTAGGATACTCCTCCTGACATCCCAGTTACTCCTAAACCCAAGATATCACAGAGTAACCTTGTATCAAATCCTCCCACCGCTTCCGGATGCATTGATCCGTTTTTCATCTCCCTAATTGTAAATGGTTTCAAGCTGAGTAACTGTGTCATAGACTCTGGTGCATCCGACAATGTGATGCCGACCAAGGTAGCTACTGCTTTAGGCCTTGAAATGACCAAAAATTTTAGCTGTTGTTTTTCCATGGAGAATAAACAGGTGCCATTGATCGGTCAGATCAAAGATGCACAATACGCATTTGCCGCGTACCCAGAGAAGAAAATAAAAATGACGGTCCTCGTGGCCGATGTACCAGCTTCCTACAGAATCCTCCTCGGACGTAATTTCTGCAAAGATGTTGGAGGAGAACTAAGTATGGATATGTCCGAAGCAAGAATACCAGTAAAAGGTGTGATACAAAAGCTGATTCCTGAAAAAGAATCAAAGTTTTCAGTTGCCAAGTCAGATGATCCCAGAGCTCAGATTTTGTTCGAATCCTCAGGCGTGGGAACTTACTATCTACAAAAAAATGAGGTAGGAGAATCCTCGACTCAAAATTTGTTAGAGAATGATGATATTTCTTCCACTTCAAATGAGACGTCACCGGGTGATTTGTCTATCTCCGACCATGAATCTTCATTAGATGATGAAGCTTTGGATTTTGACACTGTTAGTATTGGTGATCCCAATGGTGTCTGGTTGCTCAAGTTTGATGGTAGCTGTTCTTTGATCGGCTTTGGAGCAGGAATGGTTTTTATTTCGCCAACAGGAAAGTTTTTCCCTTTCTCCTTCAAGTTGCAGTTTGATAACACCAATAACACTGCCGAGTATGAAGCCCTGTTGCTGGGAATGCGAGTTGCGCTGAAGAAAGGTATAAAAAATCTTCATGCACAAGGTGATGCCGAGCTGATAGTATGTCAAGTAAGAAATCTCTATCAAACAAAGAATGATAGACTTAGGCATTATCGTAATCTAGTATGGGATTCCATTGAGGAATTCAAAGCTTTTGATATCTCTGTTGTTCCCAAAGAATACAATACTAGAGCTGATTCCCTCGCAATCTCTGCTACGCTCTTGGTGCCACATAAAGACTTTCAAGGTTCTACTTACACCATAGAGTTGGTTTTCCGCCCAAGTGTCCCTGACAATTCAGAGAACTGGCAGATTTTCAATGACGATCATCAAATCATCGCCTTTCTTGAGAAAGCAGAAAATTTTGATGAGTTGTATTTTGAGGGCAGCGATTCTCCACCTCGAGAATCTGTGTCTAATATAGATCCTGTCACGGGTGAAGAATATTTGCAACTAAAAGGGAATAAGATTCCTAAAGGATTGGTATCCTTGGAAAAGCTTTTTGATAAGCATGATCGCCACGTAAAGAAGCAACTCTCAGATTCTGACTCATCTAATGAAGTGGAACAGATTAATTTAGGAACTGAAGCCAACCCTAAGATGGTGAACATTGGAAAATGTTGCACGACCGAAGAAAGAAGACAGTTTGCTCAGCTACTGCAGGAGTATATTGATGTCTTGGCATATTCATATGAAGATCTAAAATCATTTCGGCCTAAAGAAGTGCAACATGATATTCCTCTCAAGTTTGGAGCTTTGCCTTACGAACAAAATTAGAGGCAGTACAATCCCAAGATCTCTGGAATGATTTTGGCAGAAGTTCAAAAGATGCTGAATGCATGGATAATATTCCCTATCCATCATTCAACATGGATAGCCAATATTGTCCTCGTGCGTAAGAAGAATGGTGAAAATCTGCATTTGTGTAGATTTCAGAAATCTAAATCAATTGTCTCTCAAAGATAATTACCCACTTCCAGTGATGGATCAAGTTCTACAAAATGTGACGGGATTCGAGATGCTCTCCATGTTAGACGGATTTTCCGGTTATAATCAAATTGAAGTTAATTCAAGCGATCAACACAAAACTGCTTTCACAACGCCATGGTGAACCTTTGCATATCGCAAGATGCCTTTTGGTTTGATCAATGCTGGCGCTACATTCCAACGTGCCATGGATCTCGCTTTCCGTGACATGATGGGCAAGTTCATTGTGGTGTATCTTGACGATCTCACAGTTTTCTCTAAGCAATGTCATGAGCATTTCTACCACTTGAGGCAAACTCTTGAGAGATGCCGTCAGCACAGTATTTCCCTAAATCCAAAAAGTCAACTTTTGGGGTGACAGAAGGTAAACTTCTTGGTCATGTTGTATCTACAGAAGGAATCAAGATCGACTTGGAAAGAGTCAATGGAATTAAATCTCTCATTTTTCCGTCAAGCAAGAAAGCTGTTCATTCTTTCTTCGGTAAAGTAAACTTCTTAAGGAGGTTTCTCCCAGACTTTGCTGAAAAGACCCGTCATATTGTGAATATGATGAAGGGTAACACCATGTTCCATTGGACGGCAGAAGGCAAAGCAACGTTTGATGACATCAAGGAGGCCATTTCTCATGCGCCTGTGTTGGTTTTCCCTAACTACACCAAATATTTTGTTATGTACAGTTATGCTTCCGAGCATACACTATCAACAATTTTGGTACAAGAAAATGATGAAGGTTTTGAATCCCCCATTGCATTCATGAGCTGCCCCCTGAAGAATTATGAATTGAAATATTCTCAAATGGAGAAGCACGCTTTTGCAGTTGTAAAAGCCGTCAAGCATTTCCGGTTCTACATTCTAAGCAATCATGTGAAAGTTCTCGTCCTAGATTCGACTGTTAAGTCTATCCTAACACAACAGGAATTTGGAACAAAAAGAGGCAATTGGATTGCCAAGATTCAAGAATATGATCTGGAGATTAAACCCACTAAGTTGATATGTGGACGTGGCCTTTGTCAGCTTATTGCAGAAAATAGTCCGGATGAAGAAATTTTAGAGGATGAAGAAGTTTCAGACGAAGAGGAGGTTGATCCCAGTACACTTCCAATGGTACTATTTGTTAGCACCACTGACGAATGGTATTCCAACATCGCTCACTTCCTAACATATGGAGAATGTCCCAATCACTTGAATCCAAAGGAAAAGAGAACCATCAAGCTGAAATCAGCTAATTTTGTCTTGTGGGATAATGGCTTGTATAAGCGTGCAATAGACGAGATGTTTCTCAAATGCGTTGATAAGGAACAGCAGAAAAAATTGCTGAAATCTTATCATGATTTGGCATGTGGTGGACATTTCTCAGCACCAGTAACCGCTCACAAAATCCTGAGAGCGAAGTATTACTGGCCCACAATTTTTCAGGACACGTACTCTTGGGTGCGTAAGTGTGAATTGTGCCAACAGTTTGTTGGCCGTCCCAGGTTGGCATCTTTGCCATTAAAACCTGTTGTGATTGACGAACCTTTCAAGCAATGGGGCATTGATTTCATAGGTGCAGTTAATCCATCGTCAAGTGCTGGACATATCTATGTTTTGACTGCTACTGACTATTTCACCAAATGGGTGGAAGCGATACCTACCAAGCGTGCTACTTCAGAGGTAGTGTGCAGTTTCTTAAAAGAAATCATTATTTCCAGGTTTAGTGTGCCGAATAAGATTGTTGCTGACAATGCTTCTGCCTTCTCATCAAACGAGATTACTGAGTTTTTTTTTGAACATAGTATAACCTTGTCACATTCTTCTGACTATTATCTGCAAGGTAATGGTCAGGCAGATTCTAGCAACAAGAATATGGTGACTATAATCCACAAGCTGGTGGACGAGAATCAACGTTTGTGGCACAAGGCTTTGTTTGACGCTTTGTGAGCAGACAAAATAACTCCGAAGCGAGCAATCGACATGTCTCCTTTTCAACTCTTGTATGGGTTGAATGCCGAGATTCCTATAACCTTGGAATTACCAGCCCTCAAGTTGGCTAAGGCCATTGAAGATGAGACTTTTGACAACTCTGTTGATAAGTGCATCATGTATCTCTCTGAATTGGAGGAGAATCGGGTTCAAGTGGCTGACCGCATCGTGGAACACCAGGACCAAGTGAAGAAGCTGTTTGACAAAAAAGCTAAGTCTCGAGGATTTCAAATTGGTGACCTCGTTCTCCTATGGGACAAACGAAGAGAACCAAAAGGTATGCACGTGAAATTTGAATCACTGTGGATAGGACCTTTCCAAATACATCAGTTGCATGGTGAGAACAGTTTCTTATTAGCATACGGAGATGGAATGCCATTTTCCCTTCCTCACAGTGGGCAACATCTCAAGCACTTTACACAGTAAAGAAGTTGGCATTGGTATGTAAATACTTTTTATTTTTAAGTCCTTTTGAGTCTTTACGTTTTTTTTCTGTCATCGTCGTCGCCTGACTCTAAGCCTAATGGATGGATAAAGGCACTTGAATTCTAGAGTTCTTCTTCCTTCATTCTTTTCAAAGAACGACCGAAGGAAGATCCCCAGCAGGAGCTAGCTGTTATCACAGAATCTAGCAGCGCTCGTTCCACGGATAACCCCCCTACGAAACTTGTTCGTTTCCTAGGATTTGTGAAGTTCAAGTACACATAACGAAGTGATTTTCAAGCTACCTCAAAATGTGTTTCAAATCCTTGAATAGTCAATTCGAGCATCCCCCTATGTTCGCCTCGCGAAGACCTTCGAAACGAGCTCCTTCGCGAAGTCTCACTGTTCGTACTTAGCGAATTGCGAAAAATGCAGTGGCACTGAAAAAGTGCGCTCCTGCTCTGAAGCCAAATTTGGCTAAGTATGAAAAGTGCAGGGGCACTAACATTTAGCGCCCCTGCATGAAAGTGAACTTTTTCCAAAATGTAATAGCGCTGAATTTTAGCGCTATTACACTTTTTCCTGACACTTAAACTTTTTTGGCCCTGACACGTTTCTTCATGATTTTCGCGTTTTTTGTCAATCGTACCACTTTTCGTGCCCAAATTTATTGCTTGAATTGAGTTAGGTTTTTGACTTTCTCTTTCACTTAAAAGTGTTTTAATTCGCCATTTGCATTGTTATGTTTTTTTTTCTTCCTCTCTTCATGCTGGGCAAGTTCTCTTCAAACTGCAAACACATGTTTTAGAATTTCGCATTCTTCTCCAGCAATCTTTGCGTTTTGTCTTGGTAAGTCGATTACCCTTGCTTTCTCTCCTTTTTCTTTCATTTTTGTATATGTTCTAAGTTTTTCATATACATTTTTATCTTCCTTTTGTTCTCTTCAAACATTTTTCATCCTCTCACGCGTTTTTCTTTCTCTCCCTTCGCGTTTTGGTCTTGCGTCTTCTTTACTTGAATCTTTTCCATGGCATTTCTACATGGCTTTCTCTTCTTACTCTCGCCTTTTTTCTCTTACCCTCACACGATGTAACTCTTGCATTTCATTTTCAACGCATTTCTCTTGCTTTTCATTCAACCGCTTTTATGCTAACGCCTCTCCTTGTCGCCCTCTCTATACGCTTTGGTGCGAACATTGAGAAATCTCTTAGAGGTTTTCTTTAGCTCTTGAATGCTTATATAGTGGTGATGAAAAAAATTTCAAATCACATTTCCATACAAATGAACACTTTGCCAACTTCGAGCGCCATTTTCATACGCCTCTACATTTGTTTCGTCAAAATATGCCAAAGATGCTGAAGTGCCAAATTTTAGCGCCTTGACATATTGAACATGTCATAAAATCTAACTCTAAAAAATGCAAGGGCGCTAAAATTTAGCACCCCTGCATCAAAACTGAAATTGCCAAAATGTAAGGGCACTGAATTTTGGCGCCCTTACACTTTTTACAATCTTTTCTAGATAAGCTTCATTTCTGACCATTTCACTCTTGAACCTTGTTCCTTCCATTTTTGTGCATCGTTTAACGTGCCTTGTCATCCGTTCCATGCTTTCCCATCATCATTGCTCATTTCATGCATTCCCGTGTTTCCTAACAACTAATGTTTGTTACGGCTCAACACCTTGCAGTCTCTTTTCAAAGATCTTCAAGTCAGAGTGATCAAAGTTCCAGTTGTTTCTGATGAATGCCAGTAAACCTCCATCTTCTTCGAAAGCAAAAGGAAAAATGAAGTACAAATATCAAGGTGTCTATCCGCCGACCGTAGTGTTCTCCAAGGTGGAAGAGATAAAAGACACGGAGGTTGGTCATCAGGACTTGGTTGATTTTGCGAAGCAAATAGAGACGAAGCCTCTTCCTGATCCAATGAGAGCAATTGTACACAACAACCTTCATTTGGTGGCAATGTTCCCTACAGCTGCACATAATATAGAGTTTGTTCTTCAGGTGGCGTCTCACTACATCAGAGAAAGTAGAAGTGTGATCGATTCTTTCAGGCACAAGATTCTGAGACTCGACCCTGATTTCTTTGACATTGTTTTCAAGGTTCCTCATATGGAGAAATACATTGATATTTCTATATCAAAAGCACAAGAGGTCTTTGACGTTGATCCCAATAAAGCTAAACACTTAATAAACACTCAATGGTTAAAGAAGCCTAGATCATCTGTTTCCAGATAGCCGAAAGGACTCCTGCAAACTGATTTCAAGGATGACGTCAAAGATATGATCACATTTTTAAGCAGAGTGAAAGGCTTGCCGAAATCATCCACTTTTCATGATTGGATGTATGAATACATCAGGATCATAAGAAGACAGAAGGTGCATATTGACTGGGGAAAACAGATCAGTGATGAAATACATGAGTAGTTGATCAATGCTCCTTCTACATTGAAGTTCTATATGACTTCTTACCTGGTGTACGCGGCGGCTATAATGAGACAATTCCCAGGTCTATCTACAAAAGGGAATCAGATGATGGTACCTGTGTACAGATTTTACTATCAATTGGAGCTGAAGGAAAGCTTTCATTACTTCAGGCGGGTCACAGATGCTTTCTTTGCACCTTTGCTTTTCAATTTTGATCCAGCTCTTGAAAGAAGGAGAGTATCCGATGAGGCGTATAAGGTGGTAAGTAAAGTTGGATGCCTATTTCTTCAATTCCCAATGTTTACTTACTTGCGAGTAGGATGCTACACTGGTTGTCCCTACATGCTACCACGTTATCCTTCGGATAAGTGGGTTCTCATGGAAACTTGCAGACAGTTGATGTTAGTACAAAAAGAATGAATAAGCAACCACAAGCGTGGATTCAAGTTCTCACTGACCATTGGTCGATATACTATCCCTACTGCACAAAAGGCTAAGTTTGTTTATGCTGAAATGCAGATCATGACAATCAAGACCTACAGGTATAGGTTTGATTTTGATTACCGAGATGTCAAAAAAATATTGCAAAAGGGTCATCATCACAAGTACCGTTTTGAGGACATCTGGGATGATTGCAGAGATGAAGAAGCCATTCGCAAAATGGACTATTGCAGGTTGACTGTTCAGTAGATCAGAGATCTTGATATTGCTGACCTACCAGAGGACTTTACAGATCCTGGTGATATCATGAATGCTGTCTATGATGAACAAGGAATTGCTAAAAGGCCGTTGCTTGCAATTCAATGGTCTAGGAAAGAAGTTACCAGCATGGAAGAGAGGTTGAGGCCAATCCTAGCCAACACTGCAGAATGGTTACATAAACATGGTTATGAAATGAAAAGTTTCAGAACAGACTCGGAAGGAGAGGAATCCGAAGCAGAAGCTCGCCAACAGCAAGAACTCCGCAACAAAAATAAATTAGTGGCTGTTCCCACTTCTTCACGAAGAGGTCTTAGAATCAAGTTTACTGTTGGCAAGAAAGATACCCAGTCCGTCCCAGATACAAAATCACGGAATCTAATCCATCCTGCTCTAAGGGTAAAAAGTCTATTCCAGAGGAGGTAGATTCTGATGAAGAAGAAACTTCAAGTGATCAATCCGCTGAAGATGAAGATTCAACAGAAGTAGACTTCGATGCAGAAGAGGTTTCTGAAAGTGGGCAAGAGTCTGAAGAAGATTCTGAAGAAGGATCTGAAGATGATTTTGAAGGTGAACCAGAATCAGAGAGACAAGAGGGTGATCAACAGGAACCCGGGCATGATCAAGAAAGAACTACTTCTCCTCCTGAGAATGTAGTTGAGGAAATTCCCAGAACGTCATCACCTGTGACTTCCAATGTTCCTCACACCCCTCCAAATTCAAGAACTCCTCCACCTCCTGTTCCCTCGTCACCTATTCCTACCATATGCATTCCTACAGTCGAGATATCCACTATCCTGCAGCATCAATCTTGCTTGATACTCCCTCAGTGACAAGCATCCATACGGTTGATATACTGTCGAGCCCTCCATTCCATTCCTAGCTGCCAATGTATGATATCACTTCTGAAAATGAATTCAATCGTTTCATGAATGAGTCAATGTGTGATCAGCTCAATGTGCCTACTACAGGAGCAATGATGACAGACACTTCTCCTATTGTCACGATACCCATGGTAACTTCAGACGTGACAATAAAAAGTAACGATGGCAACTGAATTGACAGTAAATCCAGAAGTTCACACTTCTTTTCTTCCCCCTTGGCTAATATCTCAAGTGTCGAAGCGTAAAAAGCAAATGATTTCTCTGGAGGAGCTCGACCTCGAAGAGATAGTCCTTCCAAAGGCTAAAGGGAAGAAAAAGGAAAAAGTATACTCAAGGCTGAACATTGATAAATCTGGCCACAAGTATGCAGAGATTGGCATACCACCACATGAAGAAGGTGATGTCAATATGGAAGACTACACGGTGACAAAGGTCCAGCTTGGCAAGGTTACCAATGAAAGTGCGAAGGCCGATGCGCAAGTCACTTTGGATATATTGGCTGGAAGACTGGATAAAGTAGAGAAAGCTTGCAATATGTACAAACAGAGGGCAGATCATTATGCCACTGTTGTAAAGAGACTTGCAGGTTCTCCAAGTAATGCACAACCGCTGACAGTGGTAAGTATTGAAGACCCAGCTGTCAAGAAAGCTGAGAAGTTCACCTCCAAAGGCAGAGTGTTGTATGATTTTGTTGAGAAGATCATTGAACACAGATCCCAGATTATAATTGCTGCGGACGAGAAAACTCCCTTGTTGGCCAAGCTCACCACAGAGCTTGATAAAGAGAAAAGTGTACTTTCCCAGGAGCACAGAGACATGGAAAAATTCCTGTTGTCATGGTCAGAGATGAAACAGGTAAAGCTCAGTAAGTTGGTGGAGGTTGGGGTAATTCCTGACAAAGAAAAGTTCGTTGAGGTAAGAGAATCTTTGAAACATCGAATTCAAGTAATTCAATCTCTTACGGAAGACCTCCATCAAGTACAGGAAGATGTCAAAGGACATCGTGCCATTCTTGAAAAAGGTATCAAAGAGTTTCCTGGTCAACTTCTTGAGGAGAATCGTATCTTCCTACTGGCCACAGAAATATCTCAGATCTTCAAAGAAGCCATCATGAAATTGATTGACAGTTCAGACTTTTCAGAAGCCTCACTGAACGTCATTTGTGATACAAGGCTCACATTGGATAACCTAAAAACACACCTTGACAGGTGCAAGAAGGTTCACTCATCTGCCACGAGATCGATCACGAGAATTCACACCATTGTGGATTACACCGTTGGTCCAGATGAGAAGTTCGTGCTGAGACTAGGAGGAAATATGAAGACTTCCGCGCCCAAAGCAAAGAAACATGAAGCAACCCCCTATTCTCCAGTGTTAGACATTTTCGGTGCATCCCTTTATGCATCTTGTAAATATTCCTTGACATTTTCGAATGTCTTTTTGTAAATTGTAATTACACCAAGCTCGAAGATGTAATATTTTGAAAACAAATTACACTTTGACTTTGGTCAAAGTTAGGTGAGATCTCCTAAAATCGCTCACCTAACTTTCCTTAATTTCCTCAATCAATTTCCTAATTTTTCTCATCCCTCTTTCTATATAATGTGAGGGATTTTCATTGTAAATTTATCCTTTAGTATTTTGCAACGAAGTGCTGCCCTTTTTGAAGGAAATTTGTGAAACTTTGCGTTCATGCTTTGTGAATGGAATTTGATCAATAAAGAAGAGGATTGCAAACCAAACTTTGCGTTGGATTCGATACTTTTATGAATTGACCTCATTGGTGGTAATTAGGTGATGAAATCTGAAGGACTCTAAGTGATTTATGTAAACTTTGTGTTGCATCTATTATTTAGATTTGCATTTGTGTTTTTGTTTATCTTTCGGTTGAATGATATACAAGACTTTGTGCTTGTAATTATTCATGCTTTTGGATACTATTGTTGGATGATCTACAAGACTTTGTGCTTGTAATCGTTCATGCTCTTTGATACTTTGGTTGGATAATCTACAAGACTTTGCGCTTGTAATTGTTCATGCTGTTTGAGGAATTGCTGCGTCTAAGAAGACTTTGTACTTTTAACGTGACAAACGGTACACTCTTCACATATCCAACATTGAAAAATCTACGGAACGACTTTGTGCCTTCGTGAGCTTTCCCTTTTACTTTATTTGTTTATTGTTAATCACTTCTGGTATCTCTACGCTTCGCTTTGACAAGATAGAGGTATTGGTATTACTGCTAGTTGTTCGTTTCAAGTTGTTAAGAATTGTGAACTTCCAACAGTGAAGCATTGTAAACATCTTCTCTGAAAAAAGAGAGAAGGATGAATGTAACACACCCCCCCCACTTCGCAAGTTTTGTGTACATTTTGTAATTACTTGTTTGTTTTACTATCGCTTCTGTTTGTAGTAAGAAGGGCGCCTCCCCTTTCCGAGAGGAGAGATTCATATCTCACATAACTGTGGCTGAAGTCCAAGTTGTGTAATCTATCGAAAAGCTGATTACATAATTTTCACCCAACAGTAATACATGTAGCAAAACCTATGCAAAAGAGAACACCCCCAAATTTATCTAATGCATAGAAAAAAAAAAAAAGATACTTATATTGCATGATTGAATTGATGAAGTGTAACCTATGCAAAATAGAACACCCCCAAATCAATCAATGACACTTACTAAAGCTACACGAGTTGCATGAGTGAATTGATGTAGCAAAACCTATGCAAAAGAGAACACCCCCAAATTTATTTAAGACACCTAAGAAAGCTACAATAGTTGCATGAGTGAATTTTTGTAGTAAAACCTATGCAAAAGAGAACACCCCAAAATTAATCAATGGAAAATAAGAAAGATACAATAGTTGCATGAGTGAATTGATGTAGCAGAACCTTTAAAAATGAGAACACCCACAAATTAATGAATGGAAAATAATAAAGCTACAATAGTTGCATGAGTGAATTGATGTAGCAGAACCTTTAAAAAAGAGAACACCCACAAATTAATGAATGGAAAATAAGAAAGCTACAATAGTTGCATGAGTGAATTGATGTATAATAGCCTATGCAAAAGAGAACACCCCCAAATTAATCAATGACACCTAAAAAAGATACAATTGTTGCAGGACTAAATTGATGAAGCAAAACCTTTAAAAAAGAGAACACTCCCAAATTAATCAATGACAAATAAGAAAGCTAGGGGATTTGCATGAGTGAATTGATGTAGTAGAACCTATTAAAAAGATACCACCCCCAAATTAATCAATGGAACCTAAGAAAGCTACAATAGTTGCATGAGTGAATTGATGTAGTAGAACCTATTAAAAAGATATCACCCCTAAATGTGAATACTTGAAGGTTTTCATGGCTATTTGAATTGGGAATTATTTGAATCTGATTGATTTCAGCCATTAATTCTTGAGTTGATTGGTTTGGTGTATTGTTTGCATACTTTTTTTTTTAATAATGGATTCCTTACAACTTGTAAAAATGGATGTAGATGGGATTTTGGAGTTTGGCACGACTACGTGCGCACCCTACTTGGTGAGATGGGACAAAATCGTGCTAATATGTGTTGTAGGTGTCATGTTTGATGAAACATGCATATACATTTGCTTGTTAGTTTGGTTATGCTACGGTGGGAAACATGGTTGTAATGGGTTTTCCAGTTGGTCAAAGATGGGTTATATGGGTTTGAATTGTGTTGACTTGGCACCTTGTTTATGTTGTGTAGTTGTGATTAATGTGAAAGTGATGCCTGCATTGGTGCGATAGTATCCCAATCTGAGTTCAGGTGCAGATCATATAAAGAAGAGAACACCCCCAAATTAATCAATAGCACCTAAAAAAGATACAATTATTGTAGGTTTGAATTGATGAAGCATACACATATACATATGCATAGACATAAGTGAATTAAACACAACTGTAGAGAAGTATAACAAGGGGAAATTAGTGATTAATGCAACTTAGTGGAGTGTTAGGGTGGTAGAGTGAGAGAAGTAGACATGGAAAGGTAGTCTACTTAAGACCTCTTAACACATCTATACACATTTACATATACATATACATATACATACACGTAGACATACACATACACATACACATATGCATAGACATAGACATAGACATAGACATAGACATAGACATAGACATAGACATATACATAGACATAGACATATACATAGACATAGACATAGACATAGACATATACACAAGATGTCGTGAAAGTAGTATATGTATATGTATATACACATATACATATACATATACATATACATATACATATACATATACATACACATATACATATACATATACATATACATATGTATATGTATATGTATATGTCTATACTTATGCATATGCATACATATAAAGAAGATGCAGAGACCTTAAGCATATACAAGTTGGATACACTTCATCATGATTGGTTGGCAGCGTGTAATTGTTTTGTTTCAAGATATATACAATTACATGTGCATTTAATATCTGATATACATATACATATGTCTATGTCTATGATATGTATATGTCTATACACGCATATACATACATATATATATATATATACACACATATATATACATATACATACATACATACATACATACATACATACATACATACATACATACTTTCAAAATCTGCCTCAATTTTCAATATCAGAATAACTGATATATTAATCAGTTAATGGGTTAGGTTCACTTACTTCTCATTTTTTTAACTGTATTTTAATACAAAATAATTAAGAGAAAAAAGTAAGAATATTCTAGTAATTGAAATTTCAATTAGGTATTAATAATTGAAATTATTATTCTTCAATGAAAATTACGAAAGTGAAGTATATTATGCCTAATCTTATACTATTCCTCATCTTATTAGTAGCAAGATAAAGAAAAAAAGCTCTATTTAATAGAATTCTATCTTAGTTGTCCTCAATCATATTACATCTTCTATTCCGTTATAACAAAAAACTCATCATGACAGGTATTTTTATTGTTTATTGCAGGTTTTTTGCCTTAATCAACTATTTAAATGAACACTGGACTTTGTAGGAATCATTGCAAGAGCCCTTTATCGGGCTTGAACTGATGACTTACGCCTTACCATGGTGTTACTCTACCCCTGAGTTAAAAGGGCTTTCTTTTGGTCATGAAATGACCAATGAATAAGTCTACTACATATTCGATAGATATGTATAATATAATGGGGTCTAAATATAAAATATAAAATATATACTATATACTATATACTAAAATAGAATATATAACTCTATTCAATATAGTTATATTGTTGATCCTGACAACACAAGAAGAATATGAAATAATGAATATATATATATATGATTAAATGTGCATTTAATATCTGATATATGTTTGATATCATTGTTTTTTTTTATGCAAGAGTTTTTTCCTAACTTGTGGAGGACCGACATACCACTGTGGGAAATTATTCAATGGTAGAATAGATGATGACTGAATTGATGAAGTGAAACTTACAAACAAGATAACACCCCCAAAATTATCTACGGTACCTAAAAAAGCTACACTATGTGCATGACTGAATTGATGAAGTAGAACCTTACAAAAATAGAACACCCCCATATATTTCTAGAATCCACTCAAGCATTGACATTGAGGACTCACCGTGCATGCATTTTTGTCTCATTGATTATTATAGGAATAAAACAACATTGGTATTCGTTTTGTGTAGCATGTTGGTCAACATGCTCAAAACCCAATCTTTAAATCGTCATTTCAGCTTAAATTACTAACCCACTGCTCTCTTGTACCTTCACCTCTTTATCCACTCCCAAAAGCCACAACTAGTATTACCACTGTACGTCCCTTGTTTCATCATTGCTATAATACCCAATAACATAGTGTGAATTTGAATATGATTACGATTTTTCTAAAATGAATTGTAATTTTCTAATGATGTTTAGGAGAATCAAATGGATTGCAACTAATTATTATGTAGTAAATTCATGGATTATGAGTTGGAATTTTACACAACTCACATATAAGTTGGTGATAAATGGGCTTACATTGAGTCGAAACCTTGGAAAGATGAAAAAGTAATTACAAAAGGAAGTGCATGCTTGTTAAGGAAAGACCTAAAGCATGGATAGAATATGCCCGAGATTTTAATTGGCCTATGCCTTTGGAATATTCTTGCTCCTTTTCTTAGCATATGTCTTTGTTTCTACTGCAATTTACAGACCTTTTGGGTATGCATCTAGATAGGTACACACAATTTCCATTGGCTAACCAACAGATAAAAGCCTCAACACTTTTTCTCTTATAATTTGAATGGTAAAAGTTAAAATATACTACAAACCCACAACCAAAAGTGCTATCTTGACTTTTAATTTTCCAAAACTAGGCAAGTTAAGAGGGTACATCATGATGCCTCATAGAATTTGAGGAACACTAACAAAAAGAGAAGGGGACAAACCTAGTTTTTAACAAAAACCCATTGCATATGCCATCAAAGATAGACAAATATTTTGGTGCTGAGAAAAATAATATAAGGATGAAGACCTCCCAAATCAAATTTGTCCAAAATATTACCAAGTTAGCTTCTAGAGATAAGGTAGTTGGAAACATACTCTTTCCCTATCTATTTCTATCATTAGATGACCAAGTAATAATATTCTAGGCATAAGCCATGCATAAAATGCCTAGATATGGTAGTGATGGAGAGGAGTGATCACTAGCAGTATTCTTGCACAACCACAAATTTATTAGATAAGATAACTAGAAAACCAAATAAATCACTACAACACATACAAGTTTAAAATTACATACAAGAGGAAATCAATGCACAATCATAGGTTTTGTCATTATAGCCCTGTGGGTACAATAAAATGAGAAGCTATACACTGAAAGCAAGATTTTTTTTCTTGTTTATCAATAGTCAAGTTTTGGGAAGGGGTTGTTCTACTAATTCAATCAATTAACTTTTTCCTTTGCTTGTTGCTTACAAGTTATCATTCAGGGTTGAATGCTTATGTCAAGGTGTGCATTAGAACCATCTAAGTTGACAAATAGAGAGACAAGTAGTAGAGATAGTTATTCAATCAATTAATTTTCCTTTGCTTATTGCTTAGAGGTTATCATACAAGGTTGAAGCTTAGGCCAAGGTGTGCATTAGGACCATCTGAGTTGACACATAGAGATACAAGTAGCAAGGGAACTTTAAAATTCTAAGTTGCCACAAAGGAAGACATTATGAAGAAGACATAACAAATCTAAAAGGTGAGATTATATGGGTGATGAAATTGTGACATATCAAATCTAAAATGTGAGATTATGTGGGTGATAAAATTGTCTCATATCAATGGTAACAATCCATCCCCACAAATGTGGATTAAGTCTACAACTTTAGCATAGGACAATTTTCCACCCACATAGTTATAGGGATGATAATGACATCTACTACCTGGCATAAAACTAAGGTTTGCAACAGTTTATGTTGGTTAAATTAGAAACTGTAAGTGTCTTCTTCGATTCATTCAGATATCCACAATAATAAAAGTGTGTAAAAGCTAAAATATCTTCCATACCACACATGACATAAACAAACATAGAAGTTACATTCTATTACAGTTTCAAACCTTGTAGGTAGAAAAACATATGTTGTTGTGTGCTTAAATATGGTGCTTTAAGATCATATCACATCTGGTTAAAAAAAAATGTGGCGGGCCTATAATTTATATTCATAACCTAAGGCCATTTCCATCATTTCTATAATTTCATTAGGATATAGATTAACATGTATAGATTGAATTTCAATTTTAATGGCGAGTCAATTAGACTTGTATCTATATCCTTTTGAGAATGGGAATGATTTGGAAATGATTGTGATTGATTACCATAATTAAACTATATGACCTAATGCAATAAATGTAATTATCCGACAATTTATAAATAGAAATATTCACGTTTTGAAAGATATGGAAATGTAGATTGATATGTACCTTCCCAAACAATGTGGTTCTATTAGGCCTACAAGGACAGGGTCGCCATGTGGCCACCGATTCCTTGTAGGGGTGTCCTCAACTTTTAAGGTCCTTTGATGTCATATTTGAGCTTTTGTTTTATTCCCATCCCATAGTTGGAATGTCGTAAATAAATCTTGTAGGTGAGTTTCCATGTCTTGACAAGAATGGTGACAATAAATGCAACAATGCAAAATGGATCTTCAAGCCCTCATCAATTCACTTCAAACCTGCAACCTATTCACAAAGAGGAAAAATGTTGTGCCACATAGGGGCTTACCTTAGTCAAACCCCATGTTAGCGTTTCCACTTCCACAATGACAATGTCAATGATAAAACCTTGAATGGAAGGAAGGAAATACGATGAATGAACACAATGTTGCAAATCACCACCCTTCAATGGCTTCCTTGAAAGAATGATAGCATAAAAATCTCTTCAAGGATCTTGGATCTTTCTTGCTTGATTTGCTTGAATTCTTGAATGATTAAATTATTGAAGACCTAGAACAATGTTAGCCTACACATAACATGAACATGAACACACATAAACTTTGACACGATGTTGGATCTTGCATGCTCTTGACAATAATTTGTTCAATGGGATTGCTTCATAAAGTGTGTTTTTCTCCTTAGATTTCAAATGATAAAATTATTAGGTATTTATAGGTAATTATCCAATTTCCTAGAAACTAGATTCCAAAAGTCAACACTTCATATTTGACAAATATGGATGGCACATGAGGTTGGTATGGACGAACATAGATGGCACATGAGGTTGTGCATCTCCACTACTCTCTCTTTGGTTTGTGTTGGCTCCACTTGTGGGTTACTTTGCACATGCCTCTCTTGGTCTTCTAACGCCTCTCATAATAAAGATTCTTGCTCACATATTGATAAAATGTCCCAGAGAGAAACATTGGCTGGAGCCTTTTCAGCTACTCAACCATATTAGATGACCCTTGAGGTTGGACATCAGGTTCCTTTGTTTTGTTCTACACTATATCGCTCCACTTTTGGTATATTGGGGGTGATGGTTGGGGTCTTGAATTTTTCCCAAAAGTCACCTTAGGCCTTGCAAAAGCTTCTTGTGCTTCGACTAGCTTCTTCTTAGAGAGCATGTTTAAATAGTCTAATTGGACCTACGAAGCTATCATTATGAGGTTCTCATTTGCAAAAGTTGCATCCTCACCTTCCAACCATGAGAAAAGTGCATGTTCTAGGGTTATGTCTTCTTCTTGCTCTATGGACGTACCCTAGACTTGAGCCATTAGGAAGGTGTTCTCGACAGCAGGGGGCTAGTATCCATAAGGGGATATATCCAGTGTGTTCCCTTGCCTTCTTTGCTTGGAAACTCTCTGTTGTAAATTTCCTTTGGGGAAACTTTGGGGTGTGTGTGCATCATTGCACAAAAAACACCATGAATTTGAGTCATCCACTAAATTGTCTTGGCCAACGACTAACTCCCTGTAAGGATTTTGTGAGATCATTTATAGGGGAGTATTAACTAGGATGATTTGATTCGTAGGCCGCGTTTGGTGAATTTGGTCTTTGTCCTCCCTAGTACTAGTTGTGCTAGTTATGCTGATATAATGGTTTGTCACTTTGATAATTCTAAAAAGGGGGCTTAGGAGGCATAAAATGTTGCCTTTTGAGTTTTATTATCTCATTAGAAATTCTTTGTAGGATTTTCTTCATATCATTCATCTCTGTAGCTAGTGATGATGAAGTGACTACACTTATTTGAGCAGCTAGACACACACACATGAGAGGCATGGCTTGCGAGGTGCTAGGAACCTCCTCTTGTGGCAGTGATAGTTCTGGGAACATAGGCATTGGCAACTATAGGGGAATATTTTTGACATCCATCAAGTTATTCTCTACTTGGACAACTAGCTTGTAAGCATATGACAGTGTCTAGCATATAGGTGACTGCATCATAAAAACTATATGTAAGTTGAAATCTTTGAGATAAAAGATAATAGCTATACCCATAGGTGGACGAGCCACAACCAAGATTATTTTTGATGTTTTTACAGAACCTGGTATTGAAATCTATGATAGCCTCTTGTGGGGTTCTTTTGATAGTAATTAGCTGTTAAAGGAGGGATGACTAGTCTCCCTTTTCATTGAATCATTTGAAGAATGCATCCCCAAGTTGATCCCAAGTGGCAATGGATTTGGGCACCAGTGATCTATACCAGTCAAGAGCTCGCCCTTTGAAAGAGGTAGCTCGTAGCCTTAAAGCTACATTCTATTCGGTAACATGATGGACTATGCAGATATTTGCTACATCTTGAAGATGTTCCATGACACTTTTAAAATCCTCCCCTATGAATTTGGGGAGTGCCTTTAAGGCATTAGCAGGAATAGGATCCCAAGTAGCTGGAGCTACTGGAGGGATAAGTAGGCTACCACTATTCCATGCGACAAAAATTCTTGGTGGTCTTGGTGCAACCATTTGTAGTGTTGTTGTGTTGTGCTCGTCCCTGCTGCTCTTTGGTGAGTTACAAACCACCTGCTAAAAATGACCTTGTAATAGGCCTTCAACTCATAAACTCTGACTTTTAGTCAGGTTTGAATAAGTCCCACTGAGCTCTCCAGAAAATGAGTTTTTGATGCTTAAAACCTTTGCTATAGGCAAGCAATGTCCTATAGAAAGTTTCACAGACATGGGAATTAATTTTTCTATCTGTGAAGCAACCTCTGGGATTTTAGAAGCCAACTCTTCTAATGTCTTGGGATAAAAGAGGGATAAGAAAAAGAAAGAAAAACTAAAATAAAAATAAGTCAATATGCCAAAAGTACTTTTGGTATCCACTCCTAACTTGCATAATATATAGATCAAAACCTTTAAAATATTACATACAAATTTAAAAGAGTGATTGCATGATTTAGAGCCTGCAACATTTATCAAAAGCTTATGCTTTATAACCAAAGAACAAAAACTTACAACTTGACATAGAACACCATGTCCTCTTTATTATTGGGTGGAGAAAAAATTACAAAGGCATGAGGGAATAGTACAAAATATTCAATCCCTCCCACGAGGGGAACCTGCTAAGGTCTCTAAAAATGATTTTTTTGTTGTTGTTGCTATCTCTATTCCAAACTAAAAGATTATAAATGTTGTTCTCTCTAGAAATAGTTAACCAAATTATTCCTTGTAGGGGATAGCCTTTTTGAAAGATAACACCCCTGAGTATATAGGCACCGTTGCTCTACATGGCTAAGACTCTCAAGGATAAGAAAACACAACACCTGGAGCCTTAATGACACCTAGAGTCTCCCACTTGCTTCCATAATGAGGCCTTAGTAACAAAATCCAATCCTGTAAATCTTTTGGTGCACACACATATACGATTTATGAATTTGGACATGACACTACCTTAACGCTCAATGATCTCTTGATCCTGACGTGTGCCACACTTGGATTGGTTATGGTGCTTCAACCAATGACACATCTTCTTCCTACTAAGGGGACCCTTTTGATTTTTGAAGCACACAATGATGCCACACAGAGGTTAGTTTCTATCCTTTTGAATTTTCCTTCTTGTAATGAGTCGATAGCGTTGGATCCACCATGTGGCGTCTTGGTGTTGTCTCTAAAGCTAGTAGAGCATTGCTTGTAGTGAATGAGTGTAAGGGTGCCACGTGTCACTAGTAGGGAAGGCCCACATAAAAACCAAAACCTACCAAGGTCTCAGAGCAAAAGAGAATGCCAAAGCTAAATGCCCAACTTATATAGTTGTGTCTAGTGAGGTGTTAAGGCATGTATCTCAAAAGCATGCATTTGATCCACAATATGCTTGTGGTAACAAGGAAACCAGGTGTGGTAATAAAACTTCCACACCAAACTTAGGGATAGACTCTTTCAACGCCTTTGCAACATGGGTCACAATTGGAGTGATAATTTGTTGGTATGAAAGCAAGAAATGGAGGATTATTTCAATGCAAGCACAAGAGAAAACCCTAACTCCTTGCTACTATGTGGCTAAAGTTTGACTCTTTCTAAAGGAAATAGACTTCACTCCTTTTTTCCCTCTAACTTCTCCTTTGTTGCTAGAAATTTTTTCAATTTTTTTAATCAACAACTAAGGCTCACTTATGAACAAAAAAATAATTTTATAGAACTTTTCCCAAATAACCCTTTGAGTAAAAAATTTATATATTCGGTTGATAAAATATCAAAAATCTAAGAGAAAAATGAAGAAGTAGAGAACAAGAAATGAAGCAAGGGAAATAGAATAAATAAATCCCATAAGGGGAAAGCCACAAAAAACTAAAAACACAATTCCATTAACTCAAAGGCAAGGTTGAAACCCTACCAGGTAACAACGACAAAGGTGAGAATGACACAAAGGTAGGCACCAACAACCACAAGCACAAGAATAAACTTGAACACAAAGGGAGGTATCAATAGTAACTTATGTAATTGCAAGGTTGAAACACATTTTCCCAACATATGTCAAGTGTTTGAACATTGATAAAGACACATTTTTAATTCTCAAGAGTAGGCCTCTTCATATAGTATCAATCTTATTTACCAATTTGTTGAATTTGGCTAAAAATTCTTGCATTGGTTCATGTATATCTTTCTTCAGTTGTGTCAACTATGTGATTAGAGAGTGTTCATCCTCTACACCTTTGAACCTATTTTAAAATTTGGTCCTCATTGCATCCCACGAGTCAATAGAGGCATTAGGAAGATGATAGAACTATTCAACGACATCAGTGAGTGATTCTACAAATAATCTAATTGCTACATCTTCATGTTGGACACCGAGCACCCCACACGCAACAAATAAAGCATTAATATGCTCATTTGTAGAAATCTTACCATCTCCTTTAAATTTTGGGATATTCTTTCTAGAACCTTTGGGAAATTCATGTAACTTGTTTCCAAGAGCTAAAGGTCCTATAGCCGCTCCCCATGGTACTGATAATTGTTAAGCCATGTTATGAAAAATTAATAATCAAAGAGACTATAGTACTATGCAAAATAAGTGGTTGAAAAGTGGGAGAATAATTTACTCCTCTTGGTGGTGAGGGTAGTCTACTTCAAGATCTGATCCTTCTAATAGGAAGCATAAAACCATAAGGTTTCCTCCTTGTAACTCTTCGAAAAGTGGATCAAAATCCCCTCTACTACGTTCGCCTCTTGTCTATCTTTTGGAATCCAACGTAACTATCAATAAATATATAGGAAGGATCAATTATCTTTAAAAATTGCCTCAATTTCTCCTAATATGATCTCTAGGAATGGAAACAATTCTTTCAACAATCACTATCTGTTGTCCTAGTTGAAGCCTCCTGATCTCTTCTCCTAACTCTTCTTCTTCCTCTAGTACTCTATTAAATCTATCATACTCTTCACCGCTTCTTCTATACCTCCAACCTAAAGTATTCAATTGTGATAGTGTGTCCTCCTATTCAACTTGTATCCAATTTAAGTTCGGGTGAGACATAGGCATGCCATTTTTGTGAGGCAAAACCATGATTATTCATGAAATAAGACCCAATTAATAAAATTATAAGGAAACTAGTATTTTTTTAGAGTCCCCAACAGAATCACCAAAAATATGTTGGTTAACAAATTATGCACTTCTTAAAATTCAAATTCTTAACTCTATTTCCCAAATTAAATGCACATCAATTACTAATAGTTGAGAAAACATATTTCGATGAGAAATAAGTTTCGAGCTCTAAATTTTTTCAGGTACATCTCCCTCTTATGATGAATAATTTATTTTAAAGTAAGTTTAAATGGGGTATGCTTTTATCCAAAAATAAGGAAAGACAAAGTATTAAATTCTTCTATTTATATTTTTCAAAAATTGAACTCAATAGATAAATTGTAATCATAGGAGTGCATAACACACAAGCTAATTCACATTCCATGGAATGTAAATTGAAATATTATAACTAAAGAGGGTAGCGAAACATGTAATGCCCTGTCTTGTAACCTAAGGAATGTTGCATTGTCTGAAAGTGTAATAATTTTTTTTTTAAAGTATTAATATTAACTTTATTAGTTGCATACATTCTTTAAGTCACGCGATGACACACTACTTGAGAATCCCATAGATGACTTTAGTATTTAGCATTGCATGTATTTAGTTAACATAAACTTAAAAGTAAACATTGCATAACATTTGAATTCCATTCATGAAAGTATAAAGTACAAATAAGATTCTTACATTGCATTTGAAATGACATTACATTACTCATTCTTCAGATGAGGTAGATCAAATAATAGTTTACAATTACATATTACAAATGTTCACCTCATAACAATTGAGGAAGGTTACAAATACAAGATTTCCAATGATACAATTAAAGAAGTACACATAAATCCAAATACGAGCTCTCCATCCATGAAGCTCTCATTGCCACGATCATAAACTGGGGACCCAACGGAGTAAGGTGCACGTTCCACCCAACCATGTGGTACCAGTAGGTCCACCCCCCGTGCTAGGAGATAGTAATAAGGTTCCCTAGACATAACCTACAAACCCTAGACACAAGTAAAACCATAGACCAATCTACACAAGTACATACTTAACTTTTGGTTACATTGCTTCCAGATTTAGGAAAATCAAATATAATAAGTTCACAAGGTAAACTATTATTTTAGGTGGAGTGTCATCACAATGTTGCATAGGTTACCTTGGTGTTTCTTCCTAGGTTCCGGCCCCCAACTTGGGTTACCCTGGTAACCTCTTACGAAACCCAACCCCACATGCAAACTGTTGCGGAATCAAATATCTTTTAAAGTAACAAGATATCGATTTGCCATTCCAGGCCTTCTCGACTTATTCTCAAGACTGAACTAGCCCTTGAGTCTATAAGCGAGGCTTATTAATCTAATTAAAGATTTTAATCTATCTAATGTTTTGTTTTAGTTTCCACTGACTTACTAACTCTACATGAGTTACCCAGGCACCACTTTGTGTGTCGGCCCTCACACAGAGCCACTCCCCTAAAAATAACATAAGGAATCTAAGTTCCCTAACTAAGGTAAACAAGGTGCACAAGAATTCAACAAATATATTTCTACACATTTTATAATGGACATCAAGTCAATGTTCATAAAACCAGGTGTCTAAACACCATGTAAAACCATGTACACAACCTTAGTCAACACAAGGATTGTATTTAAACAATTACAATTCCCACGTTAAAGACAAACTAATCTGGAAGACTTGTACTTCTAACACATTCCCGATTTTCCCAATAAAGAGAAACACAATTTTAAAGCGAATCAAAACAATAGGAATCTACAGTAGGATTTACTAAATCCAGTCAAGTCAAATAAAATTTGCATGAAAATAAATTAACTTGGTTAAAATTTATTATCAAAATAATCTAATTTTAACTTTCACAATTTCACTTATCAATATATGTCAAATTTTCTTTTCCAACCTTATTGTTATAAATCTAGTTGATGTCTTACTTAATATATATTTAAACTCAAAGAAATTCTTATTTCATTACTAAAATAAATATGAATTTATAAATTTGTTCAAATAAATAAATTTAAATATATATATATATAAAAGTATTATAAATCAAAACCCTAAATCAAAATTTTATTCGAATTAATACATATACCCGAAAATTCTTCTTTTTTATATTTACGAAGGGTTTCAAACAATAAACAGGACTGTGTAACACACAACCTCTGGCTGTATACGCAGCCCTCCTTGTATGGGGAGGCGGCTATGTGACAGCCGCGCGCTGCCTGTGAGGGCAGCGTCGACTGCCTCCACAGCCGTCGCCCCATATGGGGGCGGCTGTGGGGTAGCCCCTACGGCCCCCTTACTACATGTTATTTAATTTAGAATGCTAAAATGAAATTTATGAAAATCCATGACAAAGATCTGTGTTTTCTCTGGTGTTTATTTTTGTTTACAAAAAACTTCAAACTCCTTAATTTCGCCAGTACGGCGATGGCGATTTCAATACAAATATTCATATAATTATAGATAAATAACTTTCACAATCCAATATATATATGAATCCATAAAAATATGTGTATATAAATTTATATATATATATTTTATATATATATATTATATATATATATATATATATATATATATATATATATATATATATATTCACAATTAAATAAATGACAACTATTTAAAACAAGAATAGATTTTCAATAGGGTTCTTCCAGGGGAAATTGAAAAATTTAATAGTACGCACAAAATTTTTCCCCAACAAGTTCTAATTTATTCCCAGAGGTTTCAATTTCATTTTCCAAACAAATGATTTCCCTCACAATTATTTACTCAATTATTTTCTACAGAGAGAAAGCTACAGAAGTTGATTTCTTGAAATTTATACAGAAATCATCAAATCCTTACAGAAAGATTATAGTAAACAATTTTTCCCGAGAAGAACAAGGATTTTAACAAAATAAAATTTCTTCTACAGGTAATATAAAATATTTACACAGACAATCTTTTTCAAAGTAGACAAATTAAAATACACAGGAAAATACCTGTACTCTTGAAGCTTTGAAAATAAAACTTGGCTGTAGACGAGAAACTTTGTTGCCTGTTGCGTGCAATCCTCCAAAGCTCCTCGAGAAAACCCAATTTCCAGAAGAAAACAAATCCAAAACTAGAAGCAAAAAACTTTTTCCAAAAATATTAAGCAAATCCCAGAGAAAAATCACAAAATTACACAGATCAATATTTTTAACAGAACCCCGTTCTTTTCATTTCCCGTGAAGTAATCTTCTATTTTCCCCAAATCCATAAAAATCTTCCGAGAGAATCCTCAACAAGAAACAATTAATTTAACTACCACACATGTCAAGAAGAAAATATCTTCTAACCACCTCTCAGATGATTCTTTCTTTCTTCCTTATAAAAAATTGAATGCATTTTAAGAATTAAAGAATTCAAATTTTTAAAATACAATTTCCCTTTTTCTTATTTAATTTTATTTATTTAACAATTAAAATACCATTTCCAACAAAGCAATTTAATTTAAATTTAATCTAATCTTACAAATAAAGCAACTTTAATTTAATTAATTAATTTATTTAATTAAATAAATTTAATCTTAATGATTAAATTACTTAACCAAATAAAATAATTAATTAATTAATTAAATAAAATGTAAATCTTTATTCTCAACATTTAAAATTTGATTTTAAATAAACATTAAATTAAAAGAACATTGATCTATCATTAAATTAACAAAATTTTCCTTTCAAAACAATTAATCCAATCAGGCACATATGAGACAAACAAAGACACCAAATTTAATTGACAACATACTTGACTGGGTTTAAGACTAGACTAGGATGAACCTTGTTACTACCTCCCAATCAACATTTTCGTTGAGTCTTGACACGCTCAGAACTGAGTAACCAGGTGGAGTCGGTGTCATGTACTTGCAATCCTACAATCAAACAAATAACATACATATATATATAATCCATTGTAGAAACACACCGTGCAGAGAAAATCACGGAAATCACAAGGCACTCGCAAGCGAGTGATGCAACTCCGTTCTCCACACCAATACACGTCACATCAAATTGACAAATAAAATAACAATTAATCTACCATAAACATATATATAGCAATAACATCTGAAGGAAACATCTATGCTAATACAAAGCATGTCAGAAATTAATTATCACCATACAATGTTTCATCACATCACAAAGTAAATCCAGCATCGCTCTAATGTCAGTGATAAAAATATCCAAAACAAAGTACCAAAGTCTATCAATGTAAAAACATGCTAACAGAAAACACAAGCAAAATGGAGGGGTACTACAAAACATAAATGGATCGAGAAAATAATGGAAATTATACATTCACAAAGAAATGCAATAATTTAAAAAATTAATCAAAACACATAGATTGTGATAATTTCATTAATTCATTCAATGATCCCAAACTATACATTCATAGACGTAAGATTTCTATTTTTGTGTATCTTCTCAAAAATTTCTAAGAGAGAGCTTCAGTATCATCATATATATATATATATATATATATATAAGTGTAACCACTTCTTGAAATAACTGTCAAATATACAATTTTTTTTTACTTCAATAAAGCATAAGAGTTTTCATAAAAAAATGAATAAATAAAGAGGAATATTGTTGAGGTGGAATATGATCCCCAAATATTATAACTAAAGAGGATAGCGTAACATAAATGGATCGAGAAAATAATGGAAATTATACATTCACAAAGAAATGCAATAATTTTAAAAATTAATCAAAACACACAGATTGTGATAATTTCATTAATTCATTCAATGATCCCAAACTAGATACATTCATAGACGTAAGATTTCTAGTTTTGTGTATCTTCTCAAAGATTTCTAAGAGAGAGCTTCAATATATATATATATGAAAGCAAGTGTAACCACTTATTGAAATAACTGTCAAATATATAGAGTTTTTTTGACTTCAATAAAGCATAAGAGTTTTCATAAAAAAATGAATAAATAAAGAGGAATATTGTTGAGGTGGAATATGACCCCTAGGATCACCTGCAAGACAAAATAAATTCCACAAGAGAGACGGTAAAAATATAATGCTATGTGAGGTTATTCTATTTTTCTAGGTGTAAAATTCTTTCACCACTAAAGGCATGACATCATGTTGTGAAATAATCACATTTTTAGCCCTTAATTTCCATAGAGCCCTATTAACTATTGCTACTTTGATCTTCCCATAGTACGTAGTTGCAAGTCTGCTAAATTGAAATAATGCCAAGTCTACACCACAAAGTTTCCTCATGCTCTCCACATTGAAACCCTATTTGTTGCAAAGACTTTCAACCATTTCCTTGAAGTTTCTCAGATTCATTGTCTCAGCATCATCATCATTAGGATTTCCTTCTTTTTGAAGGTGGATACCGATGCCCAAAATATTTTTCTAAATCTCAGCCTTGATTGCATTGCACTCATTACGTGACTTGCCTTGCTCTAATATATTTTGTTTCAATTTTTTTTTTTTCATTTGATGCTCGTCTTCCACATAACTCATTTGTTATCATTTGTACTTGACAAGACTTGTTCAACTACCAATTCTTCCATTCTTGTAGCAAGTATCTCCTTGAAATCATTATCAAATTTCATCCAAATTGATTCTTCATGTCTGGCAGTGGAAATTTCCTTGTCAACCTCAATCCTTAACACCTTGATATCTTCACATGATTTCTTCATATTAGAGATGAATTTAGTTCATTTAGTCAAAATATTGCAACCCATTCTTTAGTAGCCTTTCCATGGGTCATATAACCTTTCATCTTACTCACCATTTCCTTTCCTATGGAAGATGTTGGATCAAATGTGGCACTGGTCTAGCTTATTGGTTGGAGAGCGAGATCTATAAAGATTTCAAATAATTAGTCAAAATCCTCACTTGATGTTTTAACTCATTTTTGCTTTTTTTTGTCCTTGGTCATTCTTTCTACCAATCTGGCATTTGTTACTTGAAAATAGTGCACATATCCATCCCTAGTTGAAGGCCCGAAGTTAATTCTAGTGATATTAAAATCACTAACAATGTCTTGATCTACATATTTTTATATAGAGGGATGTGCCATACATATTCCTAGTGTTGTTATCCTCCAATAATATGGTTGTAGTTCTTAATTTCTTAGGCTTGGGAGTCCTTTGAATCAATTGACCAATAAAATATTTGTTAGAAAGAATAAGTTGGATTGTTTTCCTTTTCTTGGATAGACTTTATTCTATCTATGATGTAGGAATAGATGCAGCTATAGATTTGGAACCAGGAGAGGTGAAATATAAGACTCTTTGGGGGATCTTCATCACCACCTTCCTATCCTCCTAGAGTCACTCGATGAGTGGAAGGTGATTGTTGAGTAGAATATGAAGGGGCCTGGCTTCTTTCTCCTTGATGTTGATTGTCTTGAGACTTAGGAGGTGGAACATTTTGTTTCTTTGCAATCTTCCTTTCTACCCAATATTGCATTATCTTAAGAACCACTATATTTTTTGCATCAATAGTTTCCACTTCCTTGATGCTTCAATCTATAGATACAATCAGCTGAGTTTGCACAAGATTAACATAGATTGGGTCTAATAGATCAGACTCATCATCATTCAAACCTTGGATATCCTAATTTAATTGAAATGTTACTATTTTATTTATAGTCAGCCTCATCCAACTTCTTCTGCAAACCTCATACTAATCTACACAATTTGCTTGATAGTCTTCTAATTACGGGATATGATGGAAACCAGGCCCAAGTTGTAGATTATATTTAACAAAATTCTTACTATCAAAAGGAAACCTTCTCTCATAGAATTGCATCATATATCTTGCAAAGTCTCTTTAAATTTTTAGAGCATCAGACATAAAATTACAAGAATAATAACCAAGAAAGATGGGAAACTAAAAACCTACCTTTTTCCTCTCTTAACACCTTTGTTGGTGTTTTACCTATCTAGGTCCTATCTACATGTTAAGTCCACTTAAACCTGTCTTAGGTAGGAATCTTTCTAGTTAAGAATTAGTTATCACTTATCTTATCTAGTTGGAATTCATTTAATACTTGTGTCCTAGGTAGTTATGAATTAGTTTTCTCATGTGATAGGATTAAGAGACTTGTAATTATCTTGTCTATTCTTATCTCTCATCTTTCCTATATAAGAAAAGGCTTCATATGTACATCAAGATATATTCATTTTGGTTGTCATACATTCATTCAGGAAATCTCTCATCCTTAATCATGTAACATTATATTTTTATCATCTCTCTTCTGGAAGTTATTTTGTCTTACAGGTGATCTTGGGGTCTTGAGGAGTTCACCATAAACTCCTATATGGTATATGAGCTTCACTATTGTAATTTTCTTCCTAGATTTGAGGGACCAATATTCAAAGATAACAAGTTTCCATAATCCATATTGGTAATTGCTGAACAATTTTTGGATTCAATTGTGTGATAATTTTTGCATCAATGTTTTGGATCACACTTTGTGATCCATGATCCTTGTGCTCTTTTCTCATCCTAATGATGGATCATAGAGTATGGTTCGAATCGTCGATGCAAAAATGGTTTCAGTTGCTAGATTCGGGGGGGGGGTAGCTGAGTTTTTAGAGTGGTTTGGGTAAAACCCAACGTCTCCATTGTGTCTGAGAAGCTCAAGAACCTAAAGACCAACTGTCAAATCATTGAAATCTGAGACATTGTTTTGAGGTGTGAGGAATTTTTTTTAGGCTATACAGATTTGTATTTGCATGTACAACCAATACAATATGTCGTCAACATATGTAGTCTGTAAGTCTGTCAAGAAAAACATATTGAGGAATATTCCTCCTCCTACATCATTTGTACGTTGTCTTTTATGTGGTCAAATCATGTTGTCGGTGTACTCAAGCATCATTTGGTATGTGGTTAAATTTTTTTAATTATTTCACAAGGTTTAAATATTATAAGGTTTTACCAGCATTGACAATTTATTTTTAACACCCACCAATGCCTAGTCACCTAACGGTTGGTTATCTGTATTAGGTCATGGCCAATGCCTATTCATGGAGGACTAAGCACCAAGCGGTGCAACCTATGGCCTATTGCCCCCCGATTGCTTTGCCCTAGTGGTGTCACTACTAGGAGAAGTGACAAGATTTTATATGTGCAACGGTCATATGGGTGACCGAGTGCCCAAAATTTAGCCCACAAAGGGCTTATTTTATCCCCCCAAGGCCTAAATAGGCCATTTTTTTTGTTCTGTCATAACTTGCAATCCAAGAGGTGAAATTTTTCAAACAATATATCATCGAAAATATGGATTTTCCAATTTTACAGAGGTGTGGTTTATTTTTTATAATTTTGATGTTTTGTGACATTCATTACTAGTTGAAGTTGGATCTTTATTTTTGGCTCCTAAGATCATAAATTTTTACCATGATCTTTGATTTTCATGATTCTTGTGGTGTTGGAAAAGTCTTGAGGAGCTCTACATTTCCATCCATGCACTTTTTCTATTTATATCCCAGGTTGATCACTATTTCAATTCTTTCTCCGATGGGTATCTTGGAGATTACTTGGATATTTTGATAGTGGGAGGGTGCAATTTTGATCTTTCCACTTCATTTCAGTTCCAAATCATTTTCCAATCAATTGTTGCTTCACAGATTCCAAGGTTGTTCTAGTTTGAGAGTTTTCTAGTGTTCCTTGGCATTGGGTTAGTTGTTTCTTTACCATATCTTCCATGATTTCTCTAGAGAGATTCAAGGATTTCTAGCATTAGAGTTATCTTTCCTTGTTTTCTGAATAAAGGATTTTAGAGTTCACTCCACAAGAGTGGTTCCAATGCTTCTTTGTAGAAAGTTATCTCATTATGGGGGGTTGTATGGTCTCTCTTGTCATCCTTCATATGGAGGGAGATTGATTGGATATGTGACAGATCTTTTCATTGAGTAGGGGTTGAATGGTATCTTCTTTATCTCTCTTATGGGGGATCTTTTTCCTCGAATGGGGTTTTTTCATCTCATTTTTTGTGGAGAACATCATTGTATCTTTTCTCTCTTTTGGGGAGGAGTTTTTCCCATTAGATTTTCTACTTTTCTCTTTTTGAGAGAGATTTCATTTGTATTTGTACATGGGTACCTAAAATGGCCTTGTAGTTGGGACCCATATTTGTGTCATTTGCATATAATTACCCACTGAGTTGTACTTAAGAGGGGGTGTTGGTGTAAATAGATGGAGAGAATTATTGTATCTTTTCAGTCTTTTGGGGAGGAGTTTTGTCCCACTAGGTTTTCTCCTTTTCTTTTTTTGTGAGAGATTGTATTTACATTTGTACATGGGTACCTAAAATGGCCTTGTAGCCAAGACTCATCTTTGTGTCATTTGCATAAGTACTCCCTAAGTTGTACTTAAGGGGGTTTTGGTGTAAATAGGTGTTTTACCTACCTGGGTCTTTTTTACATGTTAAGTCCACTTAGGTCCTCAGAAGGAATCTTTCTAGTTAAGAATTAGTTGTCACTTATCATATGTACATTGATACATTCATTTTGGCTATCATATATTCATTCTAGAAATATTAAATCCTTTAATCATAACATGATATTTCTACCATCTCTCTTGTGGAAGTTGTTTTGTCTTGCAAGTGATCCCTGGGTGTTGAGGAGTTCACCATAAAATCCTACAACATTTTTTTCACTTTCATAATTTGTCTACACACTTCAATCAAGAAAAAATGATCTTCCACATATTTGGGAAGTTTGTAGGGGATTCAATCAAAACCCCCAACCCTAATGTAAGTGAACCTTTGGAATTAAATTAAATGGCTACCATAGGTATTAATTAATCATATAGCTTCGGGAGATATCTTCAAACCTATATCCCCTCAAGGATCTCTCTTACCATCCTCATGGTAAACACATCATTTACCCTCCTAAATTTTTTGTAGCTCCTCAATAATTGGAGCAATCATAATAATCATAGATTTGAATCTCCTCATCTTTGACCTCAACTGGTCTCAAACCTGACCATGTTCTTGTGCAAGCAATAACATAAAACAAGTATGAAGACATATATAATGATTTATTAAGGGGAAAGTAAATAATCACTGCATGCATTTGATCACATAGCAATTGAGCCCAATCGAGGTACTGTTCACCATTAATGATTATTTGTATAAAGAAACACATCCAGTCTTCAAAATTGTGGGATCTTTTATTACCTTTCAATCTATGCAAAAGAATGATTATATAAAAAATTTCATCCATAAAATGTGCTTTGTGAAACTTCTTGGGAAATTAGGATTTTCCTCTTTTTGGCATGGCAAACCACTCTTGAGCAATAACATTTTAATGTTTCCCTGTATGCTCTTGAAAGCGTTGATGAGAGAGTGTAAAATTGAAATCTATGTATACCTCCCTTTCTGGAAACTTCAAACATGAGGCAAATGTGCCTCAATTGATTTTGATCACCAATCTATTATTGCTCATTCTTATCGCCCTTGTGTTAGGGTCATAATGATTGATGCATTCCAAAACCAAGTCAATGCATTGTACTACAACTAGTAACACTGCTACTTGCAACAACCCACTTTCAATCAAATGTTGAGTAATTCAGGGTCTATTTTCTCTTCCAATTATCTCTTAGAACTCATCCAAGCCTATATGCCCTAACTTAGTGTTCCTAATTTTTAAAAGCGTGCTTGATAGACCCCAAAATAATCATAGCCTAGATACTTAAACTTTATGATGAATAAAATTCAAGTGAGTGCAGATGCAATTCGTGCTCAAGAATGATTAAATTCGCTTATACGAGTTGTTCAAATAATACCTTATTTTCTAAATTCACCAGAGTTTTCCTTGGATTGTTCTATGATGAGCTAAGGCTTAATAAGAGAGCTACTATACCTATGTGTTGAGAATTGGTGCTATAGGAACTAATATTCCAATTCTTATGTAATTCGATCTTCTGTTGCCTATGAAATCTGCTTTCAAATGCTCATTAAAATGAATTATTTAGGTATTATAATTCCTATATAGGCACCTGCAATCAATGTTTGAAGTAGTAGGTGGAAATTAATGATGCCCTTAATAATTAGTGCATGTAAGCTTTCCCATCTTGCACCAGTATTTGATATTTTTGAAATTTCAAATGAGAACAACTATGAGAGAGTTTTGGATAATTGATTAGTTTTGATAACCCTATTAGAGGCCGGCAAAGGTTTTGAAACCTTTATCATCATCTAAAAGTTCTTTGTTGACATGTCATCTAAAGGGCCCAAATTTTATAATGTAGGATACTTTGACTATAATCATGGTTTCAACAACCTCGTTGAGACTCAACAGAGCTTTCAAAACTTACATTAAAGTTCAAAAAATACTTATTTTAGTCTTTAATTTTCTTAAGAATTTTGAAATACCATCATTGGAAAATGAAATTTTACTTTACAAAGTTGGGAAAATATGTAATTGGATAAGAGAAAGGTTTTCAAAACCTTTTTGGAGCCTAAAAGAGGTTTTGAAACCTTTAGAAATTATCAAAACTCCAAAATTTGGTCAAGTACTCAACTCTTCTCTTTTAACATCAGCATTTGGATAGGTTGTTAGAACTATTTTGGGCATCTACATAGTTTTGAGAACCTTGAGTAAGTTGATTAAGGGGCACTGTTAAGCTTTAACATGAAGGTGGCGAGATGAAACATGGTTGTGACAACCAAGACGAAACCTAATGAGGTTCTAAGAACCAGGGTAAAAGCCAATATTTTGTGACAAGGCCCATTTGCAAAAAAATACATTATTTTTGAAAGGACATTCAAAACTATGGTAACACATTTATAATGATTATTTTATTACTCCATCCTATTGGTAAATCCCAACATTTCCTCCTTAAAGTATCTTGTTATTCTCATTTATTATCAAGTATTGATAAGATTATTTCATATTATATTCCTATTTTGTGCAATTTACTTCATTATAGTTTATCACGTGATCTAAATTAGATTTGAGCACTTAATTTATTACTATTACTAAATTTTTTCACCTATTTAATCAAAATTTTATCTCAAATCCTATAATTGTGATTAGAGAGGGACACCTTTCTAGAAGTGTTGTTAGGTTTTTTATTTAAGTAAGAATATTTAAGTGTATTTGGATAGGAGTATTTTGTTCACTTGCCTAAGGAAAAATGATTTAAGTAAGACACAAAAGGAAAAAAATGCATATTTATTGGTTAGAATGATCTAATATAAAAGGATATAATCTTTGGAGTCATCTAGCCTTGAAAATAATGTATATTCTAAGGATGTGATTTTTAAGGAGCTTAGAATATGATATTTATATTAGGATTAAATTTCATATGTTTTGAATCAAACTCATTGACCCACATTTCATGAGTAGTGGTTCACATAAACACATATCTCATGAGAATGAATGATCCACTTACAACCATTACATATAAGTCATACTCAAAGGGGTGAAGCATTAAGACTTTCTTGGAGGTCATCCATCCCTATACTAATCTAAAAATGCTTAACTATGGGAATCAAACTCACTGACCCACATTTCATGAGTAGTGGTTCACATAAACACATCTCTCATGAGAATGAATGATCCACTTAAAACCATTATGTATCTAAGTCATACTCGCAGGGGTGAAGCATCAAGACTTTCTTGGAGGTCATCCATCCCTATACTAATCTTAGCTTACTACCCCATTTTTAATCTATCTCAATGCTTGATATTGGGGGAAATTTCATGGATATATATAATTGAGTTAGATTACTATTGTGATGGTTACCTCTCAATAACTCTCAATAATTCAGCCTATCAATATCATCTCAATGAAGCTAGTGCTAAGTGGAACATTCATTATCTTGAGAGATGGATTCATGTGAACCAATACTCATGAATTATGGATCAATAAGTTTGAATCCAAGTTTATGAAAATAAATTATAATATAAAAATCATATATCTTAGAGTATTTTAATATCCTAAGTAACTGTTGTCACATCAAATTGCACCCTAATGAACTTGATGTTCAACATTCCAATGACACAATGGAACTAACCTCAAGGTGTGGGACCTTGAAGTTGAGGTTAGATATCTAGAGAAGGCCATATTCCTCTTCTAAACTAGGTGCAAATATGTCGGTCCAACCTAGCATATGAAATCCTATCACTAGTCCTATTCTATTGGCTCACAAAGGAAAAGGGAGAGAATAATTGCAGGAAATTAAAGGGGATGATGATGCACTAGGAATAGAATATGTTTCTTTTTGCCTAGTAACTTGCACACACAATCAACAAAATCACTAAGGAAACATACACAACTCTCTATTTTACTATCTTAATAGAAGTAAAAATGAAGGTTAGGTCCTATAGGACTCCAAAAGGAGCAAAAATAACCCACAATCAATAGCTACAATCGATTAGCAAAACATATAACCATAATCATGATGATAGACATTGCACATGCATTGAGGTAACAAGGTTTACACAGTATACATGAATAGAGAGGAGGTAGAAAGCAATAAATTTCATTAATACATAGGCATAAGTTGAGTTATAGTAACATAGGTGAAAAATGCATGGGTCTCTATAGATAACTAAGAAAGAAAAAATACCTTATAATGAATGTACTTAAATTTCTTTTATACTAAAGCATAAGAAAAAACCTTGCAAACACTAATCCTAATTTCCTGCAAAGAAACAAGAGATGACAAACATCTAGGAAAACCAAACTCAATCGAAAGCATGGTCCAAAAATTCTTGACATCACGAGGATGTGTGAGCATTAATAATTCTATGGAAGAGTGTAAAATCCCCCACAAAATCCATTATAGAAGTGGTCATAGATACCTGAGGTGATAGAAAGTGATTTATAGATATTTAATGATGCATGGGTGTCACCCATTCTCATTGAATGTTTACCAACTAGAATTAAGAACCTTGAAGAAGCTGCATCTCAGATGAGATTGGGTACTAGGTGTAGAAAAGATATTGATAATTAATGGAGGTACATGAGAGTCACCTCCTCTTTCAATTTTACTTGTAACTGAGACTTGAACCCAATTAGATGTGAAAATGAGAACATGGAATGGATCACATCATACACCATGTAAAATTTGGGTTTGAAATGGTGTGGCAAGGGCTTAGGTTCCAAAGGGATATATGCAGAAAATCCATCTACAACCAAACCTAGAAATCCTCTGGATCAAATGAGAAAACTTGCAAACTACCCACTTGCAAAAACTTGGCCCTTATTGACATTGTGAGAATATTAGATTCATATTCCCACAAAAAAACTACTTAGTCATTTTTTTGCTAGAAAAAGTCCATGCATAACCTTGGGGTTCATTTTCCATGTGGGAGGATTGCCTCCAACTTCCTGCAAAGAAACACTTAACTGATTTTTTGAATTTTGCACCTATGTGGGAAAACCTAGTCATTGGTACCTTACAAAAAAGCCATAAGCATTTGCACCTAAAATATGTTCAATTCACATGAAAAACCTCGTAAGACCACTTGCACTCAAAAATTCCACCAACCATATCATGCAGGAAGATGGCCTAGGCTGGGTAAAAGTACAAAGTTGTGTCACACTTTTAGCAACTTATTAGCACTAGTCAATTTAAGTATTTTTAACTAAAAATCAATTTTGGTCAAAAATATGATCTAGTAAGATTCATTCTAGCTAAGTTAGACATTTCCACAACTTTTTCAACTAAAATTGTTGGCTAAATGCATATGTAGCACCACTTTGAGGCCAATTTACCAAAAAAAAAAATTATTTGAAAAAATCAATGTTTCAATAACTCCTACTCATGTAAATAACATTTTTTTAAATATTAAAAATATCCTTTTGTAGATTCATAAGGTAGTTTTCAAAAATATATATTTTAATAATTTAATTATGATTTATATTTTATTTTTTATTTTTACTAAAAGTAGGTTATCATCACAAAATATTAGGTTGATTACCATGCAAAGGAAGAACACTAAAATTTATTTAAAAAAATTGAAAAAATATGATGCACACTAGATAAAAGAATCTATATCAAGATGGTATATTTTTTTTCTATTTTAGATAAATATTTAATATGAAAGTTGATGTCGAATGGAAACAACTATATTTTAATATGCACACATTTTTATATTTATTTTAAAATATATATTTATCAAAATTGAAAAAAAAAATCCATGCACTAAAGTTTCAAGTTACAAATACACAAAAAAATTGAAATAAAAAAATTGTAACTATAAAAAGATTGTCGTCTCATGTAACTTCATTTTTTAGCATTTTATCAGCAACTAAATAATAGTGTCAATTTATTAAAAACTATTTTAAAATTATTTTATAATATTTTTTTAAAATTACAAACATAAAATATACTAAAAAATACATATTTTATTAGTTTACATCATTTCAAAATTCAAAACATATATTCCACTTTTTAGTGATTCAAGTTTAAAAGTTGGATCGGTGTTGGATGTTTCCTTATAAAAGTGTTACACAGCTTTGTACTTTTACGCCTCCATATTCCTGCATAACCTTCCTTAGAAAAAAAAAATGGACCTCTCTCCACCTTGCAGAAAACCATCTAAAATGCTCCTTGTAGGAAGATCCATCTAAAATGAATTTGTCTTGTTGGAAAGAGAAAAATCGCAAGAGCATAACTTGGTCTTTTTTTCTCAGAATTTCTTCAACTATTAAAATATGGGTTACCCATTTGACTTCCTTACAAGATGACAAGCTCAAAAGTTTTTAACACTTTATAAATATTTTGATTTGAACTTGGGTACTTGACTAAGGGGAAAACAAGGAGAGACCAAAACACATAAATGCAACTAACCCAAGTACCCAAAAAGATCTATCAGATCGGTTATCAACAATGGGAAAATAAGGGTGGCACCAAGTGCCAATAATAACCAAACAAAAAAGAAGGAAAAATACAATATAGTTTAAGACTGAGATAAAAAAGTAAGAAGATACACATGTTGAAGAATATAATTATGGATTAGAATATGGAGAGAAAGAAAAGAATTTATGTGGGATTTATAAGGAATTCGATCATGTATAAATACAAGAAAATCTCCTTACTCCATCCTTGAGACAATCCATGAGACAATAGAACCTATTTAATAGTTATAGTCCACTATAAAAAATATTGTATTTGATTTGTCATGTACTAGTGATGAAAAAAGATATGTCAAGGAATATATCTCTTTAGATGAATGTGATTCTTATATGGAGTCCATCAAAGAGGAGAAAATGGCCTTGGATAGATGTGGCACCTCAAATCTTGTGATTTTTCCTAAGGGAAGGATGCCCATTGGTTGCAAGTCGGTATTAATTTTTTATAAGAAAATAATAAGTATAATATGTACAAAGATATATTCTTCGGAAAGGTCTATTTCCTAAAGAGGATTTAGTTGTGTGATTCCAGATGGACTTAATAACTATCATAGTAGAATTGATTTGAGCATATCATTGCACTTTTCTTGAGTCGATTAGGGGCCATATAAATTAACAAGAGGAAAAATAATCTTAGAAGAAATATAACCAACCTAACCAACCATCCAAGAGTCAAAAGAGAGGATCTCACCAATAGAAACCTCCATACAATTCCAAATTATATCAAGCCCACCAATTGAACCTTTTTCCTTAAGCTTTAGAGATTTAATTTGACCTATTTTTGTTAATTAACTTTTTTGTTCACTTGTTATCGTCTAATAAAAAATGTGATATTCAAGAATATATCTATGGTATGAATATGAAATAGATGATAAATCATAATTCCGTTTGTCCATTAAGCAATGAATCAATATACATTAGTTATAGTCATATGTAAATAGTGCAAAAAATACTCATACAAATTAGTATTGTTTTTAGTTAATTGGAAACTATTGTTTGAGAGTGCATGTACAACTTAATGTGTCAGCATCTATCTCTATCTTGTGCATGTTGATATTTCTCTCCTTTATAAATTAGCTTCTCTTTTTTTAAATATATATCATTTTAATATATACATGTTTTATAAAACTCCATAGATTGATTAAAATAAATCAAAAAAACATAAAAATCTTTATTATTATTTTAAGTAAGCTTATATTGAAGAATTTATAAATTTGAAACTCCTAAACAATTTAAACATTAAAAAACTAAAAAGACAATTTCTAATAATAATTTAAAGTGAACTAAGTGAAATGCATACACATAAGTAGAATTAATCTAAATTCAAGAGTAGATGGAATTTTGAAGGTACATATTCAAGAGTAGATGGAATTTTGAAGGATATAGATTCAAGAGTAGATGGAATTTGAAGTATGAAATTACTGTGAGTGGGGTCTCTTATCCATTATCCATGTGCTCTCTCCACACACTTTTTTTTTTTCTTTTCTTAAATATTGAAGATTTGAACTCTGACCATTCTCTCTCCACACATTATTTCTACTAATTTTCTTTATTTGATTGGAGCACTTTACCTACTCGTACCTACTATCCTTCGTCCCTTACCATTGTCTTGTATCCTTCCTTCCCTGCGTCTCTCTGTTTTACATATTCTCTGCTCTTATCAATCAGTCTCCCCTTTCTTTCATTTCACTTCCATGGCAACGCCCAATGAGAGTAGCAATGCCTTTGAGGAAGTTGTGCCGCCATCTGCATCCGCATCATCTTCAAAAAGAAGGAAAAGGGTACCCTGCGATGTATTCATAAACCACCGTGGACCTGACACCAAGCACACACTGGCGACCTCTATCTACCGTACCCTCAAACCCATGGGACTTGAAGTTTTCTTAGATGGACCAGAGCTTGAACTCGGCGATTTCATACCATCTGAAATACAAGATGCCATGACTACTTCTTTCCTTCATATTGCCATACTTTCGCCAAAATATGCAGAATCTCCTTGGTGTTTGGCCGAGTTATCATTTGTGCTCAAATCAGGCAAGACAATTATTCCTGTCTTCTACAAAGTTGATCCCAGTGATATCCGCTGGACTGCCAAAGGAAAAGGAATCTACACTGATGCATTTTCCAAACATGAAGAAAGCGGCAGATACAGTGCAGCAAAACTAGAAGATTGGAAATTGGCGCTGCAAAACGTTACATATCTTACTGGCTACACTGTTAAGGAGAATAAGTAAGTATCAAATACCCTCTTCTGTAGTTTCAGGTTTCTCTGCGTTTTATTACCATAATTTTGTTTTCTCCTCCTTTTTATAGGTTTCATGTTATCTTTATGCTTAGTGGTTTGTTGGTTCTTTTCTGTTTAGATTTTAGAGGTGTCATTTGTTGAATTAGTAAAGATGGTTAAATCTCATAGAATAGTTAAAAATATATTAATTTTAATTTATCATATGTAGAATTAGTAGTTTAATTGATTAAGCATAATTACCGGAGATGTCAAAAGGATTTTAGTGGAATAGACACCTCTTAGTCATTCACTCTTAATTGAAAGAAGTTGGTACAACTTCAACTCCTACTCCCTCATATCAACAAATTGCATATATTAATTGAAAGAAGTCCTAAATCATTTTTCTAAAATGGTAATTAATTTTAGGAGCACTAAATCTCACTTAAGATATTAATTAGTGGTAAATCTCATTTTTCTGCAAGGGAAGTCCTAAATCTCACTAAAACAGTGGCCACTCCCAAGAAGCTCCCTTATTTGAGCTGACTCAGACCCTTAGGAACCTCTTTGCCGACGAGCACCAGACAAATATACCTTAGGCAACCACAAGAGAGAAGAAAGGAGTGATGTGGCCATACCATGTGCCTGTCTTCCTTCACACTCCCATCAACAACCCCTGTGTCCTCTCACTCCGCCTCCATGTCATCCACCTAGCCACCCAACCGTGCAAATAGGTGAAGGAGAGAAGGGGGCCGGGAGGGGGTGCAAGGGGGCACCCAACCGCCCACATAAAGCTTCTCATTTTTTAAACATATGAAATGATTTTATTTCCTTATCTTTGTCTTTTCCATTTTTAATTCAGAGATCTAAAACATTGCTTGTATGTAAAATGTGTCACTATTTTTATTTTTAAACACATTCATTTGTCTTATAATTGATTAAAGATATGCTTAATCAATTGTATTCATTTAAATTTAAAATTTCTTTAATCTAACTTGGGTGCCCTTTTATCATGTTTTTTTGTTTAGTGATGAAGGGAAAGACAAGTTGTTGAAGGCTATTAAATATTACATAGAGAAGCACTCTCAAAAGATCCCATTAGTGGTGGCCAATTATCCTATCGGTCTTGATGAAATATTACAAGACTTTGAAAGAAATGCATTTGACTCTTCTAAAAATATAAAAATTGTGGGGATTGTTGGGATGGGTGGGTGTGGTAAAACTACACTAGCAAAAGAATACTACAATAAGACAAGATTCTCCATCTATAAATGTAGTTTTATTCACAATGTGCGGGATGGGCCTAAGAAGGATCTGCATAACAAGCAAAAAAAGATGCTACGAGATCTTGGTTTCAATGATGCAGAAAAAGTTGATAATGTAGAAACTGGAAAAGCAATTTTAGCAGAGCATTTAAGATCTGTTCAAGTGTTTATCATTTTGGACGATGTAGACCATCAAGATCAATTGGAGTCTCTATTGCCAATAAAGGACAGTCTTGAACAAGGTAGTGTGATTGTTGTCACAAGTCGAGAATCTGGAGTTCTTACATCATGGGGGATCTCCTCCATTTACAAGATGAAAGAATTAAATCCCAAACATGCCATGAAACTTTTTTGTTGGCATGCTTTCAAACAACCCTCTCCAATAAATGAATTTGAAAATCTTGTTCAAATTTTTTTAGAAGTCTGCAAGGGATTACCCTTATCCCTTAAGATATTAGGAGGACTAGTTCATGGAATGTCCCAGGATTATTGGGATTCTCAATTAAACAAGGTCTCTAGAGTATTGCCCAAAGACATTAAAAGCATACTAAAAGTGAGTTTTGATGCACTAGATGAGGAAGAAAAAGAGATATTTTTAGATATATCTTGTTTCTTTATAGGAATAAAAGAACAGTTGGCTGTCACAGTGTGGGATGGGTCTGGATGGAGTGGGCTGCATAGTTTGGCAATACTGAAAGAATAAGTGTTTGGTTGAGCTCGATGAGCGGAACTGCATAACAATGCATGATCATCTGAGGGATTTGGGAAAAGAAATTGCATTGGAAAAAGAAATTGATAAATCTCCATACCGTCTTTGGTCACCACAGCAAATTCGCGACATTGAAATAGAGGGGCAGGTGAGCTTAACAGTATGTTTTGTATGCTATCCAGTATTTTGACATGGAAATATTGTTGGTACGCTAACTGTTTTATAAGCTCGCTGCCTTTTTTGTTTTTCCATTTAGGAAGGTGTGCTGATTCGGGGGATTAGGGGGATTCGAGCGGAAACGGGTGAGTTTTATGAGGAATGTATGGAGCTTGTGGAGCTTGTGAGAGGATCACGTAAAAGGTTTAAGCGGCGATTAGAAATCCTGGTTGTCGAAAACAGCTATTTTACGGAAGAATTAGCTACACTATCAGCAGGTCTTGTCTGGCTGCGATGGATCAACTTCCCGCACACAGCTCTCCAGTCATGGCTTCCGTTGAAGAAGTTAAGAATTTTAGAGCTTCATGGTGCTGCCAAATTAGAAGAACTGTGGAGCTAGACTGCCGATGTACGTATCTTCCTTTACTGTTATTTATGCACAGCCATACCTTAAATCTCTTATTGTTGTTTTACGGTCTTGTCTTAGTAAAAATAAAATGTCGCTGCAGCCTCCTGTGCAGTTGAGAGAGCTGATTATCTCTGATACCCAAAGATTCCTGAGATTTCCGAGCTCAATAGGACGTCTACAACATTTGAGAAAGATATCCGTGTGGGGTATCCCATGGGCTATCGAAGGTCTACCAGAAGAGTTTTGCCGACTCCAATCGCTGGAGCACCTCGAGTTAAGCGGATGTGAGAAGCTTAAGTCGCTGCCTAGTAAGTTCGGCGATTTGAAAAACCTGCGGCATCTGAGTTTGAGTGGTGCTGCGTTGATGATGTTGCCAGCTTCATTTAAGCAACTCATAAATCTGCAATATATTTACTTAAATGGTTGCTCCGAGCTCACCTTGCAGCCGGACATTTTTGAAAATATGACAAAGCTGGAGGCTATTAATGTTTTTGGATGTGAATTGCAGGAGTTTCCTGCTCAAACCACAAATCAGGGATCACTCAAAAAGCTGGATGTGGGCTCCACAAGCTTAATGGAATTGCCAAATAACATTGGTCAACTGAGCAAATTGGAAGAGCTGATAATAAGAAGCAGTTCGTTGAAAACTTTGCCATCTTCTATCGGGAATTTGTGCTCCTCGACTAGTCTTGAAATTTCTTCTGAGAAGTTGAAATCCTTACCAGAAGCATTTACGCAGCTTACTAGCCTTCGTAGTCTGAATATTCGGGAGTGTCCCCTAACAGAATTAGATATCCTGTCCGGGTGCTTTTCTTCTTCATTGTGCAGCCTTACCTTTATAAATTTACAAGAGACTCTTGTGTCGAGGATATCAATCTCTGAACAATGTTGCCCCAGCCTAGAATCTCTATCACTTAGGGAAAATCACCACTTAGTAGAGATAGATAGCTTGCCGATATCAGTGAAGGCCATAGATTTGAGAAATTGTGAAAAGTTGAAAAGCATAAGCGGTGTTTGTGGTCTGGTAAATCTTGAGAAGCTGGTTTTAAAATACTGTGGGGAGGAATTACAAGAGCTTCCAAATTTTGAAGAAGTAGTTTCACTCAAAGAATTTGAAATCACAGAATCTGCTGAACAGCTGAAGATAATAGAAGGCTTCGAATATTGCAGGTCATTGGAGACGTTGATAGCACATACTTGGTGGAAGGTACCAGTCATAAAAAGTCTGGAGAATATGGAAAGTTTGAGAAGACTACAGCTCTTAGCATGGAACGACATATCGTCATTAGAACCATGCCTTCAAACTATTAAGGTAGCAATACTTTCTATATATACGAACTTATCAAATACTAAGTGTTCATTGGTTTATTGTATTGTATATTTTTTTTGCAGAAATGGCCACCAGAATGTATAATATGTGCAAGGACAGGGAGTGGTGTGGAGGCGGCTCTGAAGTCTTTAACCTTTCCGGGTCTCACTTTATTTGACTCATGCATACGGATAGGGAAGAATAATCAACTGACGTTAAGATGTGGGCAGAGACGTTCTTACAACGCGGCAGCGATGTTTTGCTTTGTTATAAATTCCATTTCCCATTACACCCATTTGTGCTTGTGGGGAATGGCCGCGCCGCCAATGGTGGTGAAACCAGGGAAATGGGTCTGGATAGGTGTTTTCACACAATCTTCCCCTTTGGGAAGGAAAGAGGAATTTTTACTAGATAAATGGGGTTATAATGTACCTGATGATGAAGACATGGGAACTGATGAAAACATGGGAATGTTAATGATGGGCGAGGAAGAAAGAGTTGTGGAAGCTTTTTACCAATTGTTACAGTATTTGGGGAAATCATGTGACACGAGTATGAATCTCTGATAGTTATAAGGTAAAAGTAAATTATTAAATAATATCTTTTTAATTTTGCGGTTTATAAAAATTTAATTAGCAATTGATATGTATGGTTGGTCAATCACATTTTATAATTTAAATATATTTCTTGTATTTGGTATTTGTATAGATGAAAGTTAAATATATTTCTTTGCATTTGATATTTGTATAGATGAAAGTTATGAGGAAGGATAAGATTATTACAGGGAATCATGTAGACTACATGAAAGCAAAGAGGGATATCTTGAAAAAGGTGGACCACCCCTTTATAGTTCAACTTTGTTACTCATTCCAAGTACCTTCTCATGTCCTTTTATCTTGTGTTTTTTCCTTTATCCTGATGATGGGTTACATTGTGTTGGGAACTATTCATCCAAACTAAACTCACCCATTTTCTCCCAGAAACCTCCCATTGATGCATTCTTGTGTTTTATTTTATTATTCTTTGTCGTCAAATATGATTTCACAAATGTCATTGATAAATACTTGCAAATGAAGGGATGTAATAAATATTTTGTATAATTTAAATAAAGTGAAAATGCGATTAACAACATTTAAGGTTCTTCAATAAATAGAACAACATAAATATAAGCAATCCTTTTTAAAGTTAAACAAGATATTTGGACTACCCAAGCTCTGTGAACTTCCTCATTTACCTATCAGAATCTATGAAGGAAAGAATGACAAAAGAAGCTGAACAATTGAGGTAGATCATCTTATGTTCCATCTTTCTATAAAACATAGTAAAAGGTTAGGAAAATTGAACTTTTAGATTTTGACTAAAGTAAGAAATTGAGAATTGGTTGGTATAAATGATTTGACAAGATTTCTTAACTTCTAAACTGTCCCATTTTTTGAAAATTTCTTTTCACCAAAAGTATTTTAATTACTTTAATGCATAGAAGGGGTTATTTTAAAGATGTGGGATTCCTTGGCATCCATCAAGTATCATTGTGATCTCCCAACCAAATTTTTTGAGAGGGGGTACTGCCTAGAAGCATACCCTGGTGTCCCCTCCTTGCTTTGTCCTAGTGACAGGGGATGTGGGTACTTTTTTCTCAAAATTGGGAATGTTTCCTGGGTGGAACAGGAAAATTTTCCTTTGCAAAACAATAACCTTGGTTTCTTATAGATAGCAACGGTGATGTAACTTTCTTTAAAAGTGTTTAGTCATAACTAGATATAACTAGATACAAATCCTTAAAAAGTTAAACCCCCAAGGTCTGAGGTGTTGATACCAACCCCAAGGTCTGAGGTATTGATACCTGAAGTACACATAATATTATGGACATTTTAATCGTTTACATTAATCAGGCAAAATTATATATGTTAGTGAAGCACTACAACATTCTTGAAGTGTGTATCAATCTGGAAGTCTTTCAGTAGCAGCCAAAATAATTTGCCTAATCAAGCACAAGCAGATGGGTTGTAGAAGACCCCATCAAGGCCATAATTATTATAATGATTTCCATTAAAAACTATAAGACCCTTACCTCACCTCAACAGTCTTACTTCTTTCAGCTATAAAAGGTTCCTAGAATAAGTGCTGAGGAAGATATTGACTCCCACCATGATTACATTTGCCAAGTAACACTAGGCCAACTTTAGTGTTGAGGACTAGTGTATGCCATAAGTGGAAAGCATTCATGCACGCTGCCAAGATTACAGCCAAAACCATGATGGTAAAGGCACCTCATATCCACAATAGACAAGACATTCATTGTGGATGAGATGTTATCCTAATCACATAATGTTGCTGTATATGTACCAAAAAACAGCAAAGAATATTAAACTTGACTCTCTTCATTAATATTGGTCATCCTTGCTTAGTTCAAAGATACTATCTGCAATAATTGTATTCCTAAATTGGTCATAGCTACAGGCCCTAGGCCATAGCTGCATCCCTAAATTGGTCATAGTTACACTCCCTAGGCCATAGTTGCACTTTGAGATTGGCTAGCATGTCTGTAACTTTGTTGTTATTTCTTCTTATGTGACCAAGAATACATCTAGAGCGGTTGCTAGCAGATTCTTTTGCCATCAAGAACTAGCCACCCTCCATTTTGAACTTTTTTTAATTTTACTGCCTCTCATTTATTAATTTTGATTTACCCTTAGCGTCCAGATTTTGGCAACCCTTTTCAGATGCATAATCTAAGCTCCAGAATAAATTCCCTACACTTGTGAAGATAATTCATACTTGTCCTGCAATTGTCATAAAAATGTGGAACAGCTGAACCAGTATGATCACTAAAGATGACTCCCCTCTCTGCTTGCTTGGGATTGTTCTTTTCTGTTCCATTAAAATTAAATTTAATCTGTCCAGGACTGTGATACCAGCTAACTTCCTTTACTTGATTCCTCTTTGGAACAACCCCTTTATCAGTGATATATAGAATCAGATGTTCAGAGCTTTTTTTCGATATTCTGGATTTTTGAAAATTTTCAAATTCCCAAATGGATCTGGATTTCGGAAGTTGTTAACTGTGGTATTTAAGTCACCGGTTCTTACCTCTTTTTTAATTTTGCATCTGGCATCTAGCCAAAGCATAAAGAAAATAAAATATGGAGCATGCCACCATGTATGAACATTCCTTGATAGCAAAGAGAATGCTTATCAGTAGAATGTTTGCAATCAAACAGGTTACCTATGCTTGTTTGCATTAATGGAGTGAGAGATGGCATTTGGTTTATGAACTAGTTTGCTGAGTTATGTTTGCTTATTCCATAATCATTAAATTAGTATGAAGTTTTTGGATAATTGTATTGTTGTACGGACGAGCACCTAGACGCACTAGGCCTATACAATTGTTGGAAGCCTATAAGCTAGTGGTAGTTTTGAAGGTAACTACTAATAGTTTTGTTAACTATATCACATTATTTTATGTAAAAAACTTAATTAGTTCTACATAATATGATACAATTATATGACCAAAGTAAAATATTACTACTAATTTTCTTTCAACATTGAAATTAGGTGATTTTTTTAAAATCTTTTGGATGCAATCATGGGGTTTGTTTGGCCTAAAAATTCCATATAAACTAGTTGATAACCTAAAGAGATGAAGACAAATCTATTTATAAAACACACTTCTTGATCTCTTATTTTTGTGAAATGAAAGTCAATTTTGAGTTAGCACATGGCATAGCCTACATGCAACTAACAATAATAAAACTAAAAACATATTCAATCTAACAAAGCTTTCACATAACCAATCCTACCTAATATCTTAATCGGGTCAATAAGCGTTACACAAATCCAAAATAAGAATGTTGGTTTATTAAGTTGCATAAACAGAACTGAAAATTCCTTTTACCATAAAGTATAGTTTTTAATTCTTTGTGTGGTAACATTACCCCTAAAGCACACCAAAGTCTGTTTTAATGCCTTATCACTTCCTCACTAGAATTCATCAGCAAGAACTCAACGCTATGTGTCCCTTGTTTTAAATATGTTGGTATTAGGTGTTATTTATTCCTTAAATTTTTCACGAAAATCTAAATATAAGTTTAGGGAAGATTAATTATGGATTAATTGTATTTCAATTATATAAAAGATAATATGGATCAATACATGACAGATGGGAAAATATATTTAATTTAAAATTCTACGAGGTCAAGGGACTATTCCTAAGGTTTGAGTTAGGATATATAAATATTAATGCTAAACTAATGTTGATCTTCAATGATAAGTGTGCCCTATGTGCATGAAAAAGCCCTTAGGATTGTCATTGAGCTCTTATAGTAGTCAATATTTTAAACTCTATTTAAACAAACTACAATGAATGCATTTACTGAAGACATACTAAAATTTCCCCTAAAAGATATATTAGAATTAAAGCTTCATGCATCCTTGTAGATGATAAAACAACAAAGTTGAGCCCCCTCAAATATTTTGAGTTTTAGGCTTTCCAATGGTTACATCTTTAGATGGAACATGATTTGTGGAGCTGAATATGATTCTAACTCTATTGTTATGAAATAGTTTGTGGTTTGATATTATAGTTTTGTTCGTTGTGTGTGTGTGCATGGGAGGGAGGGAGGGGGGAGGGAGGGAGGGAGGATGGGGATGATGGGAGAGAGAGAGAGAGAGAGAGAGAGAGAGAGAGAGAGAGAGAGAGAGAGAGAGAGAGAGAGAGAGAGAGAGAGAGAGAGAGAGAGAGAGAGAGAGAGAGAGAGAGAGAGAGAGAGAGAGAGGGAGAGAGAGAGAGAGAGGGAGGGAGGAGGAGGAGGGAGGGAGGGAGAGAGAGAGTTTTTTCTCTCATTAGGGTGGGAGGGAGACTTGAGAGAGAGAGAGGGAGTGAGAGATATACCTAAGAGAGAGAGGGGGGGTGGGAGGAATAGGAGGGATATACCTAAGAGAGGGGAGAGAGAGGGGGTTGGACCTAAATCCTAAGCCATAAATCATAAATCCTAAACCCTAAATACTAAACCCTAAACCCTAAAACCTAAACCATAAAGCCTAAACCAAAGAGAGAGAGATGGGGGAGAGAGATTGTGTGAGAGAGAGAAACACAAAGGGGAGGAGGAAGGTTAGGACATTAAGAGAGAGGGAGAGAGGGAGGGAGAGTGAGGGAATGAGGGAGGGAGAGGTAGAGATGGAGAGAGGTAGAGATAAGTATATAGGGAAGGAGAGATAGAGAGGGGGGAGGAGGGAGGGAGAGAGATAGAGAGAAGTAGAGAGGGGAGGAGGGAGGGATAGAGGGAGAGAGATAAAAGGAGTGAGTGCGTGGGAGAGAGAGACTTGAGAGAGGGAGAGGGGGTAGGAGTTAGAGACTTGAGAGAGAGAGAGGGGGTGTGTGAGGGAGAGACCTTAGAGACAAAGACATAGAGAGAGAGAGAGAGTTCTCTAGTTAGGGTGGGAGGGAGAGACCAGAGAGAGAGAGAGAGAGAGAGGACTTTATCCATGTGGGCTACAAAGTCATTCTCAAGATAGGGGAACATATGCCAAGGTAAATATCATTCATCATTCAATTAAGAAGTTAGGATTAGTTGAAACTATGTCTTGCAAGCAAGCAAGATGAGTTGGACTACATATGTTTGCCAAAGAATGAGGTCTAATTGGCTAATATTTACTTGATTGAATGTTCTTTAGTTCAATTTGCATGCAAGCAATAGACAACCTATGATATGATGCAAAGAATCCATGAAAGGACCTCTCAAAGGTTTTACAATACATGTGTAGACCAACTATGCATACAAATCAATTCGTTGAACAAACATAAATGAAGGAACTCATTACAATTCTAGGCAATAGATTGAAGAAAATGGAGACATTCAACAAAAAGTATTTGTATTTAAAATAGTTTTTTAGTGGTTACTTGCACATAGTTCTATGTGGAAACATGACAATCATCAAAATCTACCCTCTCTATTGTATCTTAACATTGTGAGTAAAGGCTTCTCATGTCTACTATTTTTTCCTCATCTCTTAGCCAATCCTAATATAATATAAAAACTCTTATAGATAACTTCATGGTGATGTGGCCTCCATAATACACCCTAATTATTTTAGAGTTGGGGCCCATATGTTAATTTCTCATTCCTAGTTGCAATCCTGGTCAAAGTATTCATTTGTATGTAGTTACTTTTCTTGTATACCTCTAGTATTGGCTAGGTTATTGCATACTAGTCATATTCATTTGTGCATGTAGTTATCCTTTTAGGGATCTAAACATGATGCTTGCAATGCTTCAACAACATGTGCATGGTGATGTCATCATGGCATGCATGCATACATTTTTTAAGTATGATTACTATAGTAGGGGTCTCCCTTTGTGTAATTTTGTTAAATTGCCTTCAACAATGATTGTTTTCACATTTAAAATTTTGGTCTCTTAAGGTCTATTGATGATACTTAGGGATTTAGGTTACACATGTAATTAGTAATTTTGATGTTTAAACTCTTAAGCAATGTTTGTATTTGTTTAGAATCTTAGGTTATCTATTTTTTAAAATAATACCATGACTTGTTTAAACCAGTAATGGCACACAAAGTCTAAAATATGCATTTTATTTATTTTAAAATAATATTAGATTTATATTATATGCTTATCAATAATTGTGGTGCTTAATTCCTTAAGCGGTGATTACATTTTCTTATAATATTAAGTTGGCTTGATTTTTTATTTAAAAAAAATAATGCCATGACTTGTTTAAACCAATCATGACACTCAAAGTCTAAATATGCATTTTCTTTATTTTAAAATAATATTAAATTTATATTATATGCTTATCAATAATTTTGGTGCTTAAACCCTTAATCTATGTATGTATTTATTTAAAATTTCATATTAACTTTGT
>VDFB02000007.1:219271344-219281841 GCA_007258455.2 Sequoia sempervirens
GCCACGACTCTACTATGCAAGCGATTTGGGTGCAAATACATTGAGCACTTGTATTCGACTTGGGTTCCACTGTTGGCAATTATACTAGAGCAAGGTAAAATATAAAATAGGGAGGAAGAAGGCGATTTCTAGATAGCCTCAAGGTGAACTTGGCTCAAGGCAAGAAACAATGGCACAGTGAGCACAAATCAGATTTGTCGAAAACACTTATAATCAAATTCCACCTTTGCAAGTCTAAACGTTGCAGCTGTGATGGTTTTCCAATGGTTTCAGGGAGACTATTTAATTCTGTACAATGCCTCAACTCTAAATGCTGAAACTGTGACAGGTTGCCAAGCATAACAGAAAATGAATATGGAATCTGGAAATATCGCCATCTACTTGCATTACTATCAAATCTCAATTGTTATCCAATAACATCAATTTCTCTTAGCTTCGACTGAATGGAGGTAATTGGAAAAGGCTTGAAACATTGTGCAGACCAAGAGAATTAAATAATCTGCTCATTGGTCCTCAATTTCTTCACTTGAACAATCTGCTCATCGACGGCATCAGAGAAGACACATGAACCAAGCTTCCTCCACGTTTGGGATGGTTACGGTTGCAAAAACGTGAGAAGCCATTTTCCTTCAGTCTTACGGATAACATTTGGGATTTGATAATAAAATCAGAGAGTTTATTTAAATCTATACACCCTACCATGTTCAAATGAGTCGCTGTGACAGGTTGATGATAAAATCAAAGAGACTATTTAAAACTTTAAAACTTTCCTATTATTTTCATGTGCTACAGTTATGACAAATTGCCAACGGATCAGAGAGCTTAATTAAATTTCGCTCCCTCTTATGTTCAAGTGTTGTAGCTGTAACAGGTTGCTAATGGAATGAAGAAGATAATTTAAACTGTGACGCTATTTTAGTTTCAAGAGTTGCAATTGTGATAGATTATCAGAAAGAATCAAGCGGATATTTAATCTCCACGCCATTCTATTATCAAGTACCACGGTGGAACAAGTTGTCAAAGAATCAGAGGGGCTACTTAACCAAGGGTTCCATACTTTCTTATATTCTACAGCTACAACGATAAAATACCAGTACCAAACTGGCCACAGATATACACTTCTAATTGAACTGAAAACATGTTAAGTGACATACCTCATAAGTTGCACCATAAGAGGGTTGAGCGATCTAGTTTTGATTTTTCCCTTCAAAAGCCTCTCATCTTTCAACGCTGTGCATGGTTATTCCAAAATTGACCTCTGTATTATCCAGCAGTGCTATTCCCCCCCCAAGATGCCTCTTCAATTCTAATTTTATGAGTTTCAATGATTGATAACTCTACCTGGAAGATGATGAGACAAAGGAAGATAAAGCATATGCCATCTTTTTCCAGCTTCCCTTGCCTTTTACTCTTCCCAAAAAGATGCTTTATTATTATTTATTTATTTAGCAATAAATGATTCTTTTCTTTGCTTTAATCCTTTATTCAAACTTGAGTACAATTTTAATATTTAATCCTCTCTAATATTTTCTCACTTTTAAATTTATTAATTGAATTTAATCATTAAATGATAATTATCTTTGAACAACTAATAATTTATTAATTATTATCGAATATCATTAAAAGAATACTTTTTTTTTTTTTACAAAACAATTTGTTTATTTATTTATTAATAACTCTTTACTTAATATTTTATAAAACTAATTTATTTAATTTTCATCTTAATTTCTAGTTTTATTTACTCAATGCTATTTTAATTAATTGAGTACACAATTCCATCAAATATTATGTTAACTGCATAAACTAATCACACACAAAACAACAATAACACAATTAAACACTTACACAAAATCCGGAAAGGTCACAACGGAGGGGCACTACCTAGAAACCCTATATATGTAGCCACACTTTCACCCTCAAAATCAATAGAATAAATTATCATACATTGTTTCTATAATGAATTTAGAGAATAAATTATAAGATTTAAATTCAATAATGAATTTAGAAAATATTAAATCAATAAAAATTGTTTCTATTATCCAAAATACTATATAAGTAAATCTTAAGCCCAATCTTGAAAGCCCACAACAATAACCTAAGTGAAAACGCCTAATTCACCTTAATACGGTTTGGCCCAAACCATAGCCTTAACCTAGCCCTGAGTGGACCCTAGCACAATTTAAGCTCATGCAGTTGAAATCTAGCCTAATTGAAGCTCTGGCCGGAAGTGATTGAACCCCCAGCCTAACTATTTGTTCCTGGCCACAAGGTATCTCTGGAAATATAGGATCAAGACTGCTTGCCAACTTTGGTAAACCTGGAAAGTGTTGGCTACCTTATCTTTCATTAAGGTAGACAATTTTTGTTATACAACTTGCCCCTTGAAAATTGGAGATAGGCACTGCAAAAAGAAGGTAAACACTAATGAAAATGGGCAGTGGTATTGTGGAAGATGTGATAAAACTTTCCCTAAATGTGATTATAAATATATACTTCAATGCAAAGTGCAAGACCATACTTCATTCACTTGGATTACAACTTTTGAAGAAGTGGCAGAAGAAATTATGGGTGTAACAATAAAAGAATTGAACATTTTGAAGCATGAAAAACAAGATGATGTTAAGTTTTCACACATTATACAAAGGTCCTTTTCAACAGATATATCTAAGTTAGTTAATGCCATTTTGTCATGATATACTTCTTTGATGCTGTCAATACTAAATCTAATGATTGATGAACATTTTTGCTTTTAAATTTATTGTTCTTGGTTCATTGTTGTTATAGACAAGTTGGTATGATTTCAAATTTCAATGTGTACCCATATATATGGGAATTGAGATAAACAATGACACAAACAATAATGAAATCAAATTGATTGCTTTCCAAATTCATATTCATGAAAATGTATGCATTTTTTCAAGTCAATAGGCATCTTGATAAAAGATAACTCTGTGTTTACATATATTATTAATTAATATAGGTATGCTAGTTAATTAAATTATTAACTATATTTTATTTGTATTATATATTGGTGTTAAAAAGATGTAAAATCTTAATACTAAATGTATAGGAAAATGGTTAAAAATTACATATTTTTAAAAAATAAAATATTAATATCTTTCTCTACTTATCTCTCTCTCTCTCTCTCTCTCTCCCCCTCTCTCTATATCTCCTTATATCTCTATCTTGTATGTCTCTCTCTCTACCACATATATATATATATATATATCCCTCTATCTCCCTATCTCTCTATATATTTATTTCTCCTCTATCCTCTCTCTATATCTCTATCTATTTTTATCCCTTTGCCTCTCTCATTCTATATTCATCTCTACCTCTATCTATAGGGAGAGATACAAAGGTGAAACATTGGACCTTCCCAAGATCCACCAATCCTTTACTACTCCCAACTATTTTGAGCATTTAAGTACATATTGTACTAGATTGGGAGGCATGTGTCAAAGCTCATATTTATTGATGCAAAATGGTCCAAAGTCCACAAATTTGATGTAGGTTGGTTATGGTAGAAAATTTCAAGTGCCACATAGAGCAAAGATATTCCAGTTTTTTATATCATGTCATCAAATTTGGCACTTCATCAACATTAACAAAAGCAAAGGTATGTACTTGAATCCCTTGCATTTAAATTTTTCTATATATATAAATATTTTAATACTTTCCCTCAAATCCATAATATATATATTAGTGTGTATTTATTTATTGCTATAAACAATTAACCTAATTAACACATTAAGAATTCTAAGGATTTGTGCTTGGAAAAAATGCATAACAAATTTTTTTGTTGGATGTCGTGTTGTATAGTTTAGAAAAGCTCAAAATATGAATAGGATTTAAGGCCATATATTATGGTAGCTTACAATGTAAAAGAAGGAAGGAAATCTATTAACAATTTTAATCTTAATTTAATACCATATGAAAAATCACATGTAGTATTATCTACAACTAATTCTTGACATATTAATTTTATAAAAATAAACATACATACAATAAACTTCTCCCAAAGAAAGAAGCCCTAAGTGAACATTAATTGAACCCTAATTGTAGATTCATAACTCTAATCATAACCCTAGAGACACTTGTTAGACGATGGTCCTAGAATTGTGTACCATAGCTCTAACTTTGAACTATAGTTGAACTCTAATCCTAACCTAACACCAATTCTTATCCTAATTGAACCTTAACCCCAACCCTAATCTTAACCTTGACCCTATTTGAACTCTTATTGAATTCATAACCTTAATTAAACCCCAACCTCATCCTCAATCCTAACCCAAATTGAACATTAATTGAACCCTAAACCTAACCCTAAGTGAACACTCATCCTAATTGAACTCTTAACTTTTTAGTTGAAAATATTAAAGTGCCTTATATTTTCCCATTCATCGTCATTTATCATTTAATTCCTAATAGAACTCCAAAAATTTATACTTTTATAATGTTTTTAATACACACCTAATATTAAGGGTTTAGAGTTTAAGGGTTAAGGGTTTAGGGTTAAGGGGAGATAGATAGAGGGAGTGAGTGACCCATTTACATATTATTCTTTTATTCTTCGTCAATTAAATATTTAGTTACCCATATACTGTTAGCAGAAATGACCCAAGAATTTAATAGAATAGACTACTCATATAATACCTTCCATTATGGAGCTCAATTCTCTGATATATTACTACTTATCAAATCCTTTGTAAATAATTGTAAACTTATGACTCCATTTAAGCATTTAATTGATTTTCTTGAATCAAAGCAAAAACATAGACACACAATTGAAACCTTGATTCTCAAAGAATGACAACTTCATTAACATTTCATTCAAAATTCACTCCAAAATCCACATAAGGAGAGAAAATATATTAAATTATATGTTTATTCATGCTTATAAGTCGCAACTACATACAATTTAAGATAATTTGCATATATTCATCAAAACTCAAAATAGGTTATCTATTCTATTTCGTCCGCTTGGGGTTTTAACAGCCAATGGCACCATAAATATCACTTCCTCATCAGAGGACACATATCTTTCTACCCATATATTCAACTCAAAACCTAGCTAGAGCTTTCATTAGTTCTCTCCCTACAAATGAGCCTTGAATTCCCTTTTATATGACAAGAGAGCAACAAGCTTCGGGCTCAAATGTAATTTCACCACAAATTTTCATTTGAACAAAATCTCCATTGCATTTGACTTTCATTACAAAACTTCCCACACGTTGAATCTGCAAAACATATATAGTGCATGAACTGGGGTAGCGTAAAAGAATAGGGAACACAAATTATCATCAAAATCCCCTTGTCGCTATCCACGCAAAAAAACTAGGCAACCAAATTGCCATGAAGGCACCACAACAACTTCTTATTTACCCGCCACCCTACCCTTACCAACACTCAAACCCTGGTATACATGCCCACTTCTAGTTGTTGCCCAATACGGTAGACCCTCAGCCTCCTCTTCTTTCTTGTCCTTGCCCAATACGATTCTAGTCCATCTGCTTGGGGTTTTAACAGTTAATGTGCCCACACATATCATTTCCTCATCAGAGGGCAGACCGTGATTGAAGCGACTTAAATACCGACAGTAGTCCGAGTCGGTCTCGGTTACATCATCGGAAGTGTTGCTTGTAAGGTCAATGGGCGAGTGTTGGCCGCATCTAGAGCACACCGACTGCTTGCCTTTGTCATCTACCAATTGAGCAGCAATGTCCTGGAATTGCAACCTTCTACTACAACCAAAGCAGTAGAAGGTTGCAATTCTAGGATGTTGCTGCTCAACCAAAGCACCTTCCTGAATAGCAGGACCGAGCTTTTGTGAGCTCAAACGAACAGACCTCCTTATTGACTTACTCATTTTCTCTTCTTAGAAAAGCACTCAAACTTGATTAGACTCAGCCCACAAAGTGCTCTAACTGCTACAAGAATGACACTATTAGCAATTAATTCCTCTTGTATTTATTATGCGAGGTAATGGCAACCTTCATCAATGCTTAGTAAATATGCATGTGCAAACATGGCAATTTGGTAGCGTATGTACTATCACCGTTTAACTAGAGCTGCATGAGAATCCAAAGATCACCCTTCATGATTTCCAACAACAACATCTTCACATAGATTGAGATCGACGTGACTACACAAGCAAGGAATAATTCATTAATTCTTCACCAACCTTCCTCTTCCTCCTACGAGCTAGCAAGGAACAATAGAGATTTACATTAGCTTTTGATCTTGGTTGTCAATCTAAAACCACGGGTTATGAGCTCAATAGTGGAGATTGGGCCCCACATTCCATACAGGACACACATCTGCCTTTTGTTGACCTCGTGCCAAATAACAGGGCGACACGTTAGGTCTGTGAGTTGGCAGGGTACGATCGAGATCTTCTCCCATATCTTTGAATCTAGAAAACCTACACATTGCACGGTTAGTATTTAATGAAAGGCTTTGGCTAAGCCGTCGGTGACATGACCACTAAATTTAATGGCTTAGGCTTACATCACCGGATTAAAATTAAAACCCAACTTTTATTTTAATACTTTATTTCCTCTGCAGGGTTTTATTTCCTAAGTCTCGGTTGGCCCCGTTAAATTCTTATCCCAACCCTAACAAAGAACAAATGATTAAGCTAAGGATTGTATTTGTTGTTATAACTTTAGTTCTAGAGAATTCTTAATTACCAATTCTTATTTGTGCATTTGCATATGAATCCAATTGAATTCCTTTCCATATCATTATAGAAAATTTTATTATTGCAACCCTAACTCTAACACTAATTAAACCTTGACCCTAACTTGATTGAACTCGTATTATAACCCTAACTCTAACACTAATTGAACTATAATTGTAACCATAGGTATTGTTGAAACCTAACCCTAGTGTATCAAACCATAAGAGAACTCTAATTGAACCTAACCTAAAATGAATAATAACCCTTACATGGGTGAACCTAATTTAAGACTAACCTTAGCCCGACCTTAGTGAAACCTTTGTTAGTTATAACCCTAGTGGAGTCCCTAACCCAAATTGAATACTAATTGAACCTTAGCCTAAGTGGACCTTAGCCTTAATTAGACTCCAGCCATGTCCTGTTTGGTTGACCCTGTCATAACCATGGTGTCCTTCAGCATGGTGAACCTAACCCTAAACATGAGTTCAATTAAGTTTAAGGTTCAAATAGGGTTAGGCTTTAATTAAAATTAGGTATAGGATTCAATTAGGATTAGGGTTGGGGTTGGGGTAAAGATTAAGGTTCTATGATAGAGCTTGGGGTTAGTGTTAGGGTTCAATTGGGGCAAGGGATAGTATTAGGGTTAGGGTTATGGTTCAATTAGGGTTTCATTAATGTTAGTTTTAGAATCATAGTTATGTTTAGGGTTGGATATAAAATTAGAGTTAGGTTTGAAGTTAATTAGTGTTAGTTTTAGGGTTGGGGTTATGGTTAGACTTATAATTAATATTAGTATTGGGATTAGATTCTATCACTTTAATAAAAATAATCTTCTATAAATTCATTCAATTTTTTTTTTTTTAATTATATAATTTAAAATATTTTCAAATTTACCTATGTTGATATATGAGAGATATAGCAAATCTAAACTCTATACAATTTATAGTTAACTTGACATTGTATATAAAAAGGTTTAAGTTATGAATGTTATAATATAAAAAATAAATGTGTTTTCAATGTTTATTTGTTAGTTTAAAAGATGTGCCAATAATGCTGCAATCACTAATGATTAATTTTTTATTGATGGTTAAAATAGATTGGTAAGTAAATTTATCTATAATAAGTAAATTTATCATTGATTTTTTCTTGATAAGTAAATCAATATTTCATAAATTTATCTATAATTCTTATTTAATTTTCCTTCAGTATATTAAATTATATTTTATTAAATTAAAATTTAAGTTGCTTATAGTAATTTTATGTGTTTTTTATAATTAACTTGATATTGTGTGTATAAAAGGTTTGAGTTATGAATGTTATAATATAAAAATAAAAAATTCAATGTTTATTTGTTAATTTGATGTGAGAATAATGTTGCATAGTAATGATTAAATTTTTTTTTTCTTGATTGGTTAAGTGATATTGTGAAATTATTCTATGTTAATTTAATATTTATGAATGCTATATAATATAAGAAAATATTTCTAATATATTTTTAATGCATCTTTATATTTTATAAATAGGCATCTAAAATAAAAATGTGATTGTAAAAATACAACTTAATAAGTAGACACTACATTTTAAAGTTAAAAAGTGAAATTATAAAACAAATTGTAAATTTATTTTATTTTTCTTCTATAAATATAATTTTTTTATTTGTCTACTGCGTAGTAATGCCCACTTCTCCTTTTAATGAATGTTTTATTTTGCAAGGGTTGATTTAGTGCTTTTGTTGATCTATTTCCTGCAAATATCAACGGTGTCTGCCATCCCGTGATCGGGAATTCAAGGATCGCGAAATCACGGGTGGGCGCCATGTGTCCTATCTGGGGGATCAAATTTGAGCTATTGCTGACCAACTACCATTTGATCTGAGTTGTTCCCCGCCATCCCGCGATGGTGCTTGGGTTGATTGCAAAATCACGGGCGAACGCCACGTGTCTCATCCGATGAAGCCTAAAGAGTAAAGGAAACACTAGCCGGCTTTAAATGTATTAAGGGGTAGATTACTAAAGTGTTCTCGAGATGCACATGTTCTAAATCTACGGATATGTTATAATCTCATTGGAAAAGCTGCTCGAAGGTTAACGACATGGCTGGTGACTGTGTTAAAGGAATGAGATCAACGGCGCCTACTATCCCGCGATCAAGGATTACAGGGATCGCAATATCACGGGCGGGTGCCACGTGCCCTTCCTAAAGGATGAAATTTGTGTGACCATTGATGAGCTGTCTCTTCAAGATTGATGGTGCCTACCATCCCGCAATTAGGAATTTTGGGATCGCGATGTCACGGGTGCCTACCATGTGTCTCATCCAATGAAGTCTAAGGAATGAAGAAATCGTTCGCCGGTTTTAAATGTATTACGGGGCGGATTACTAATGCGCTTGTAAGATGCACGTGTTTTATTTCAACGCAGATGTTATGATTTTAAGGGAAAAACTGCTCGACAATTAAAGGAAAGGATGACGACCATTTTTGAAGGAGCAGGATTTATGGTAAAAAGATCGATGGTGCCCGCCATCCCGCGATGATAAATCAAAGGATTGTGATATCGCGGGCAACCGCCACGTGGCATTCTTTCACGGCGTATGACATATATTCCTTTTATTGTCGTGTTGGCACTATTTTAGCCCATTTTGAAGATGGTCACGATGATTTGATGAAACTGGGATGATCAACAACTCAAATTTAAATATGTATAAAAATTATGGTTGGAGCCATTCGCATCCCGCCAGTGAGCTTTTGTAATGCATGATAAGATATCCACTGCAGAATTTGATCGACATAAAATCAATTTACTCATCTCATTTGTATCACAAAGCATCCAAGTATTTCATGAAAATGTAGCCAGAGCCAGTTGTGAATTGGAGTTTGTGCGAAAAAAGCCATGAGTTAATTTTCTTTGTTTCCCAGTCATTCTGCACCTAAATTTGGGAAAGGGGGGGTCTGTTATGCTTGTCACTGAGTTCATTAAAATATTTTGTTAGGGTTATTGTTTAATCATAAATTGTGAGGAATTGCGGTATTTTTACTCTGTAATTTCCTATCTCTGCTTAGTCATAGCCACTTGCAGTGTAACATTGTAGTGAGGTCCTAGTTTGTCTAAAATGGCGCCAACCAAGCAACACTTTGGCCACATTGAGTATTTGAAAAGAAACTTGTACGATGATTTCCTAGATCAATTTTCATTATCAACAAATGAGAGAAGGAAAGGTTTTGTGTTGATGCGAGGGAAAATCCTAGGGGAGGGGTTGGTGTGTACTAATTCCAACATTGTTGATACTAGGGTTCCACTCACAGGCTTAGAAATGTTCAGATTATGGTATGGATAGAGGAATTTGCCTCATCCTTTTTCAAATGGATGGATGTATGACATGGGAAAGCTGGTTGTTCCAAATGTGTTCCCCGATGTGGACTTTACTTAGAGCAAAGGGCTGGACAGATACGACCCTATCACACTGCAATCGTAGATAATGATGGACGGGTTCTATTAGAAATTAACAAAGATGTTATCCAACGTAATTTTGATTTGAGTGGGAGCCAAGTGATGACTTGGTTCCTAATCTTGAAGAAATGAAGGAGTATGCAAAATTGAAATCTCTTGTTAGGGTTAAGTTGCTTACACCTCATCTGGCTAAGGCAGGGGATTCGCAATTTCACATCATCCCTAGTGACCAAGAACCCTTCAGATTGAATTATTTTGGAAAGCCTTTCTTGGCTACTTTCTATTCATTATGTCAGATTTTGGGTTTCAGCCCTCGTGCAGTAATGCCGATTGCATACATGTTCATGGGGATGCAAATACAACACC
>VDFB02000007.1:219281941-219294689 GCA_007258455.2 Sequoia sempervirens
TAGAGCTTTCATTAGTTCTCTCCCTACAAATGAGCCTTGAATTCCCTTTTATATGACAAGAGAGCAACAAGCTTCGGGCTCAAATGTAATTTCACCACAAATTTTCATTTGAACAAAATCTCCATTGCATTTGACTTTCATTACAAAACTTCCCACACGTTGAATCTGCAAAACATATATAGTGCATGAACTGGGGTAGCGTAAAAGAATAGGGAACACAAATTATCATCAAAATCCCCTTGTCGCTATCCACGCAAAAAAACTAGGCAACCAAATTGCCATGAAGGCACCACAACAACTTCTTATTTACCCGCCACCCTACCCTTACCAACACTCAAACCCTGGTATACATGCCCACTTCTAGTTGTTGCCCAATACGGTAGACCCTCAGCCTCCTCTTCTTTCTTGTCCTTGCCCAATACGATTCTAGTCCATCTGCTTGGGGTTTTAACAGTTAATGTGCCCACACATATCATTTCCTCATCAGAGGGCAGACCGTGATTGAAGCGACTTAAATACCGACAGTAGTCCGAGTCGGTCTCGGTTACATCATCGGAAGTGTTGCTTGTAAGGTCAATGGGCGAGTGTTGGCCGCATCTAGAGCACACCGACTGCTTGCCTTTGTCATCTACCAATTGAGCAGCAATGTCCTGGAATTGCAACCTTCTACTACAACCAAAGCAGTAGAAGGTTGCAATTCTAGGATGTTGCTGCTCAACCAAAGCACCTTCCTGAATAGCAGGACCGAGCTTTTGTGAGCTCAAACGAACAGACCTCCTTATTGACTTACTCATTTTCTCTTCTTAGAAAAGCACTCAAACTTGATTAGACTCAGCCCACAAAGTGCTCTAACTGCTACAAGAATGACACTATTAGCAATTAATTCCTCTTGTATTTATTATGCGAGGTAATGGCAACCTTCATCAATGCTTAGTAAATATGCATGTGCAAACATGGCAATTTGGTAGCGTATGTACTATCACCGTTTAACTAGAGCTGCATGAGAATCCAAAGATCACCCTTCATGATTTCCAACAACAACATCTTCACATAGATTGAGATCGACGTGACTACACAAGCAAGGAATAATTCATTAATTCTTCACCAACCTTCCTCTTCCTCCTACGAGCTAGCAAGGAACAATAGAGATTTACATTAGCTTTTGATCTTGGTTGTCAATCTAAAACCACGGGTTATGAGCTCAATAGTGGAGATTGGGCCCCACATTCCATACAGGACACACATCTGCCTTTTGTTGACCTCGTGCCAAATAACAGGGCGACACGTTAGGTCTGTGAGTTGGCAGGGTATGATCGAGATCTTCTCCCATATCTTTGAATCTAGAAAACCTACACATTGCACGGTTAGTATTTAATGAAAGGCTTTGGCTAAGCCGTCGGTGACATGACCACTAAATTTAATGGCTTAGGCTTACATCACCGGATTAAAATTAAAACCCAACTTTTATTTTAATACTTTATTTCCTCTGCAGGGTTTTATTTCCTAAGTCTCGGTTGGCCCCGTTAAATTCTTATCCCAACCCTAACAAAGAACAAATGATTAAGCTAAGGATTGTATTTGTTGTTATAACTTTAGTTCTAGAGAATTCTTAATTACCAATTCTTATTTGTGCATTTGCATATGAATCCAATTGAATTCCTTTCCATATCATTATAGAAAATTTTATTATTGCAACCCTAACTCTAACACTAATTAAACCTTGACCCTAACTTGATTGAACTCGTATTATAACCCTAACTCTAACACTAATTGAACTATAATCGTAACCCTAGGTATTGTTGAAACCTAACCCTAATTGTATCAAAACCATAGAGAACTCTAATTGAACCCTAACCCTAAAATAGACAATAACCCTTACCTTAGTGAACCCTGTTTAAGACTAACCTTAACCACGACCTTAATTAAACCCTTATTGAATTATAACCCTAATTGATCCCTAACCCAAAATTGAATACTAATTGAACCTTAACCTAAGTGGTGCAACCTTAATTAAACTCCAACCATAATCCTATTTGAATTTTGGCCCTAATCATAACCATAATTCAAACCTAACCTTAATTGAACCCTAACCCTAAACATGAGTTCAATTAAGTTTAAGGTTCAAATAGGGTTAGACTTTAATTAAAATTGGGTATAGGATTGATTGGGATTGGGAGTTGGGGTTGGGGTAAAGATTAAGGTTCTATGATAGAGCTTGAAGGGTTAGTGTTTGGGGTTCAGTGGATGAGGGTTAGTATTGAGGAGTTGGGGTTATCGTCAATGGGGTTTCATTAATGTTAGTTTTAGAATCATAGTTATGTTTAGGGTTGGATATAAAAATTAGAGTTAGGTTTGAAGTTAATTAGTGTTAGTTTTAGGGTTGAGGTTATGTTAGACTTAGAATTAGTGTTAATATTGGGATTAGATTCCATCTCTTTAATAAAAATAATCTTCTATAAATTCATTCATTTTTTTTTTGAAATTATATAATTTAAAATATTTTCAAATTTACATATGTTGATATATGAGAGATATAAATCTAAACTCTATACAATTTATAGTTAACTTGACATTGTATATAAAAAGGTTTAATTTATGAATGTTATAATATAAAAAATAAATGTGTTTTCAATGTTTATTTGTTAGTTTAAAAGATGTGCCAATAATGTTGCAATCACTAATGATTAATTTTTTCTTGATGGTTAAAATACATTGGTAAGTAAATTTATCTATAATAAGTAAATTTATCATTGATTTTTTCTTGATAAGTAAATCCATATTTCATAAATTTATCTATAATTCTTATTTAATTTTTTTTTTTTTTTTTTTTTTTTTTTTTTTCTTAATTATATTAAATTATATTTTATTAAATTGTTAAAAAATTAAGATTTAACTATAAATAATTTTATGTGTTTTTATAATTAACTTGATATTTATTAGCATAAAGGTTTGAGTTATGAATGTTATAATATAAAAAATAAAAAATTCAATGTTATTTGTTAGTTTGATGTGAGAATAATGTTGCATAGTAATGATTAAATTTTTTCTTGATTGGTTAAGTGATATTGTGAAATTATTCTATATGTTAATAATTTAATGTTATGAATGCTATATAATATAAAGAAAAATATTTCTAATATATTTTTAATGCATCTTTATATTTTATAAACGAAACATCTAAAATAAAATGTGATTGTAAAAATACAACAATAAGTGAACATACATTTAAAAAGTTAAAAAGTGAAATTATAAAAATAAATTATGCAAATTTATTTTATTTTCTTCTATAAATATAATTTTTTTATTTGTCTACCTAGCGTAGTAATGCCCACTTCTCCCTTTTAATGAATGTTTTATTTTGCAAGGGTTGATTTAGTGCTGTTTGTCTATTTCACCGCAAAATATCAACGGTGCCATCGGTGATGGAATTCCAGATGTGAGAAATCGGGTGGAAGCCATAATGATCTATGCGGGGGATCAATTTGAGCTATTAACGACCAACTACCATTTGATCACGAGTTGTTCCCGCCATCCAGCGGGCTGGTGCTTGGCGGGTTGATTGCAAAATCGCGAGGCGGCATGCGTGATGTCTCATCCGATGAAGCCACAAAGGTAAAGGAAACACTAGCGACTTTTAAGTAGGGGTAGATTACTAAAGTGTTCTCGAGATGCACATGTTCTAAATCTACGGATATGTTATAATCTCATTGGAAAAGCTGCTCGAAGGTTAATGACATGGCTGGTGACTGTGTTAAAGGAATGAGATCAACGGCGCCTACTATCCCGCGATCAAGGATTACAGGGATCGCGATATCACGGGCGGGTGCCACGTGCCCTTCCTAAAGGATGAAATTTGTGTGACCATTGATGAGCTGTCTCTTCAAGATTGATGGTGCCTACCATCCCGCAATTAGGAATTTTGGGATCGCGATGTCACGGGTGCCTACCATGTGTCTCATCCAATGAAGTCTAAGGAATGAAGAAATCGTTTGCCGGTTTTAAATGTATTACGGGGCAGATTACTAATGCGCTTGTAAGATGCACGTGTTTTATTTCAACGCAGATGTTATGATTTTAAGGGAAAAACTGCTCGACAATTAAAGGAAAGGACGACGACCATTTTTGAAGGAGCAGGATTTATGGTAAAAAGATCGATGGTGCCCGCCATCCCGCGATGATAAATCAAAGGATTGTGATATTGCGGGCAACCGCCACGTGGCATTCCTTCACGGCGTATGACATAGCGGGCCCCTTTATTGCCATGTTGGCAATTATTTCAGCCTATTTTGAAGATGGTCGTCGATGATTTGATGAAACTGAAGGATCAACAACTCAAATTTAAATATGTATAAAATTATGGTTGGAGCCATTCGTGCATCCCACGAGTGAGCTTTAATGGTGGATGAGATATCCAGCTGGCGGGGTGACCGACACTTAGGTATCAATTTACTCATCTCATTTGTATCACAAAGCATCCAAGTATTTCATGAAAACAGTTTTAGAGCCAAAGGTGAAATTGGAGTTTGTGCGAAAAAAGCCATGAGTTAATTTTCTTTGTTTCCCAGTCATTCTGCACCTAAATTTGGGAAAGGGGGGGTCTGTTATGCTTGTCACTGAGTTCATTAAAATATTTTGTTAGGGTTATTGTTTAATCATAAATTGTGAGGAATTGCGGTATTTTTACTCTGTAATTTCCTATCTCTGCTTAGTCATAGCCACTTGCAGTGTAACATTGTAGTGAGGTCCTAGTTTGTCTAAAATGGCGCCAACCAAGCAACACTTTGGCCACATTGAGTATTTGAAAAGAAACTTGTACGATGATTTCCTAGATCAATTTTCATTATCAACAAATGAGAGAAGGAAAGGTTTTGTGTTGATGCGAGGGAAAATCCTAGGGGAGGGGTTGGTGTGTACTAATTCCAACATTGTTGATACTAGGGTTCCACTCACAGGCTTAGAAATGTTCAGATTATGGTATGGATAGAGGAATTTGCCTCATCCTTTTTCAAATGGATGGATGTATGACATGGGAAAGCTGGTTGTTCCAAATGTGGTTTCACGATGTGTGGACTTACTTAGAAGCGTGTGTAGGTATGACCTATCACACGAATTGTCGAGAGATAATGATGGGCCGAGGTTCATAGAAGTGGGGTAATTTATCCATGAGACTTTGATTTAGGTGAGCAAAGAAGTGATGACTTGGTTCCTATTAATCTTGAAGAAATGAAGCAGGAGTATACAAAATTCCAATCTCTTTTTAGGGTTAAGTTGCTTCCACCTCATCTGGTCAAGGCAGGGGGTTCACAATTTCACATCAGCCCTAGTGACCAGGAACCCTTCAGATTGAATTGTTTTGGAAAGCCTTTCTTGGCTACTTTCTATTCACTATGTCAGATTTTGGGTTTCAGCCTTGGTGCAGTAATGCCAATTGCATACATGTTCATGGGGGTGCAAATACAACACCCTAACTTCTTTATAACATATGACTTTGCTTCTTTTTTGGTGGAGAGGATAGATGAAGGACTGTCGAAGCTACAAAATGGTGATACTGGTACTCAATTATTTTGGTATTCCATGTTGATGCATATGTTCTTGTTTAGGAATGTTGATTTCTTTGCTGAGAAGATGAACTTAAGACAATCAGTTAATGGAGAAAGATTGCCAGTACAGATATGGGCTGCAGATTTGTCCTGTAATAAGGAAAGCACCAGTTATGTGCAATTTGATAATTGTTTTGCTACAAGATTGAGGGCTAGATTGATGGTAAATGTACCTAGGATCCCTCAGGAACTACATGATTTCCTTAGGCCGAAGGAGAGGAAACCAGAAATGAGGGTTTTATATAACTAGGGTGACATTATCCCATATCCAGTTAGCACTATCTTAAGAATATATGGATTTCAAGGAACCCCTCACATACTGCCATACAATGTGCCACCAAGACTAGGGTTTGTAGAAGTTGTGGCAGATGGAGTGTATTCATGAAGATAACCTAACTGGAAAGTGGAAGGGAACATTATTCCCTGATTGTACAGTAGTGTCTGACTTTACATTTTCAAAGGGAGGCTGGACACATTTTGAAAAATTCTTTGTTGATTACCATTTGAGATTTGGTCTAAGGTGACAACATGATCCTGAAGGTTTCTTTACTCTTTTTAGAAAAAGAATAAAAGGTGGAAAATTTGCACGAGTTCAATTTCCTTGAGGACCTGATCAAGAATGAACTTGATTTAAATATACATGAATTGAACAAGGAAAAGTGGATAGCTTATAGTAAGCTACTAGATATTGTGCATGAAATGGATCCAACGTATGATCCATTGATGGAATTCACTCCGTACCACAAGAGAATTGATTTTTTAATGAAGAATTTCAAGGAGATAATGGACACCTTGACAACCAAAAAGATAAATTTAAGGCTAAGTCTGGATATGCAAGGACAAAGTGATATGCCAATTGAAACAAGGCCAGTATGTCTAGGCCCTCTGAAAGGTGGCCCATCTATAGGAGAGAAAAGAGGGATCTTGGCGGTGATGAGAGTAGGCGAGAAAGGGAGAAAATAGTGCCTTCCGACTGAGCCCAAAACTCAAAGTACCTGGAGCTGTCAAAATCATTGAATTAAAATCTTCACCAGAGCGCGTCCCCCATCACCACCACCTGAGCCAAGCCCTAAGAGGCAAAGAACTGATCACCTTCCTGAGGATCTCACAGATGAAATTATTGTTACTGATCAAGACATGCAAGTTGGTATGTCGTCCCCTCCTAGGTTAGCTAAATTGGTTCTATTCGATTTGGATATGAAGGGTAAGAGTGTGTAGGATGCAAGAATGGAGGCTTGCAAGGAGTTCTTAGATGACAATTCATTTGTAAAAACTCATGTATTCTTGCAATTGGCATGGAGGATGAAATTTGAGGAATATCAAAATAAATGCAAGGAGAGAAGAGAACTAAGGCCTGACAGGTCAGATCAGGAGAATGATGAAGAAGTGAAAGCTGAACTAATGGAAGAGTTCAAAAACATCACTCTTGAAGAAGGAAGACAACTAGTGAATCAAGCTGGTGTTTTGATTTTTCCTGAATGGGACATCGCAGATGCAGTGGCTTTTAGTGCCATTAGGAAGTCCAAGAATCTTTTTCAAGATTCTAAAGAAGAAGTTAAGGCAGTATTACAAAACTCTGCCTTCAGTGAAGAATACGAGACCTTGGCAATTTGGGCATTGGATCCACAAGGAAGAAAGCCAGACATTGCTTATATTAATCCAAATTTCAAAGGAGGATTAATAATAAAGAGGGCTTTAGAGACTACAACAACCGAAGCCACTAGTTTAACTATGAATGTGGCCAAGTTGGCCCAAAAGACTGTTGAAAGGGAGGAGGCTGAAAGAAAGAGCCTAATGGAGAAGTATAACATTTTAATTAAAGGATATAGTAAAATGCAACAGAGGAATGTTGAGTTGCAAATTGAAGTAGAAAGGTTCAAGTATAGACATACTGGGAAAACATCCAATGCTCCAGGAACCAGCACATCACCTGCCACAGTAGGGTCAATGCCTCCTGCTTCTCTAAATGTTTCTACACCAGGGTCTCCCATTCAAAATCATGCTCTTACCCCTCCTCTAGAACAAGTTGATGAACAAACAGAGTGCTCTGTTGATCCAACAAAGAGGCAACTCATGCAGGAAATTGATCAATTATAGACATCACTAAGGGTAAAAGATGAGGGTTTTCTTTCAAAAGAAAAAGAAATTGTTACAATTGTTTTGGAGCCTACTTATATATTAGTTAAATAATTGCAAGGTTTTCAGAACTTACTAAATGATCTAAGTAGGAAGATTAGGGAATTGGTAAAGAACTTCAATGATTGGGGTAACACACTGTTACCTAATATAACTGATGAGCAGGGGGAAATCACAACACTCCAACAATGGCAGGATCAAGCAAGTAAAGTCATCAATAATCAAATTAAAATAATTTGTAATCACTCAGATTATGATTTTTTGGTAAATTGTATGGATAATATTATTGGTACTGACTCATTTTTGGAATCTTTTGAAAGAGATGCTAATTAGGTAGCAGTAATGTATTTGCCTTATAGTACAAAGGTAAAAGAGGTGATTGATTTTGACTGGCCAACTGACGAAGAATACCAGAGGTGGGTGCCTAAATATTTGAATGATGATGAGTAAAAAGAGTGGGCTACCGACAGGTGGCAAATCAGATGCTACGGTTACAGCATTTCCAGTTTTGTATGGATGACTTTCTTGGCGTGGGTTTCGTGTGGTTTTTTGTTATTGCATCAACCTTCCTCCGCCGACATGATGAACGAGAATATGCTCCAGGATGATTGCTATTGTAATGATTTTTGAACAAGATTATTTTTCAAGGTGGTGGCTATTGTAACAAATTTTGGAATATCACCAGGTGCTCCAATTGACTGGTGACAGGTGTACTTTTTGGCTCGGTGCTTATTTGCTCCTTCATTTTCTATAAGAAGGATTTCAAGGCTAGAAGTACGGGTTAGCAAGTTAGATAACTTTTGTCGACTCTAGGTGAAGTTGCAGAGTGAATTGTAAAGTCTGATGGTTTTAGAGAAATGCAATTTAGGTTTTGAGTCATTATGTAACAGGTTTTGAGTTCATAGAGATTTAATGTTGTATAACAATACTAGAATTTGAGTTGAAATGAAAATTCGAGCTCATGTATCTCCATTGTACATGCATATTTGAACTTTGAATGAAATAACTAAGGGTTTTTTTATCCATCTCACTATTGTGGTGTGTATGATTCTATCTTAGCTTTAATTCAAAGAATTAATCAAAATGTTTGAATGGGATTATAGGCGGATATGTGTTGTATAAGGATTTGATAAGTAGTCCTGGGTTAGAATGCACACTGATGAAATTGTAATGCAATATTGTCAGGGATCTTATATGTGATGTATTAAAATGCATTATAAACCTCTAGATGCTTATATGAATTTGACTCTTACCAATGGATATATGGCCTTGATCTAAGTTGTAATTATTGCGTGTAGTTCGGTATTTATTTGTCTTTTCCTAGAGCTTGCTACAAATTGCAAATCATTGACTATCTTATACAATGGATTGTGCTTTAGTTGTCTACGCTCGGATAGTTGGTATTGTCTATGAGCGGTAATTCTAGTTGATATTATCCTTATCATGTTGAGCTATTAAGTGAGATCATGCGCTGTGTTAATATTGTTTATAATAATGGTGTAGAGGTTGTAAACACGGTAAGGGATCACTTCCTCCGGGTCTTGCGAGCTTCCGAGTGTCACGAGGCTTTTAAAGTCCTCATCGATTGGTCGAGGTCCTTCGAGCTGCCTTTGATTGGAATTGGCAATTCCATCGGTATATTAGAAGACAAACCTGGGTACATTGTAAAAAGAACCAACATACACGTCAACCACTGAACAACCACCTCTACAACTGACTTTTTAATCTTTTATGATCACATGAAACATAAAACACACTAATTTCAAGGTTGTTAATATCACAATTGAAATGTTTTAATTTTTTGACCTTTCAAACATTAAAAAGTACATCATTAAATTAATCATGTAATGGCATAAAAATTAAAAACATCATGAATTAATTTGTAACCACATAAGTCAAATATAATTCTATCAATAAATTAATATCAAATAGATAATATAATCGCATAACTTATACATTTCAATGTCATTGATCTTCTTCTTCATCCAACTCTTTGTCTGTATCATCCGATCCAGATTCAACATTGTAAGGATTGGTCATATCATCATCATTGTCATCGATATCAGTTTCGATAATGTCATCATCCATATGGATGTCATCTTTATGAACATTAACTCCTACATCATCATCATCTAGTTCCTCCTCTTCGACATCTTCGTCAGGGACATCATTAACTAACCGTTGATCCTAATCATCGTCAGCATCATCTTCTAGTTCTTCGGTATCTTCTTCTTCCACCACATTATACTTTACTGACCTTCCTCTTGGATCATGTCTAACAACAAATGACCAACCCGGTTTACTTGGAACCTCTGTGTAAAATACTTGCTCACATTGGGTTGGAAGAACATAGGGCTCATTTCCAGCTTGCTCGATCAACCTTGTATTAACCATGGTAAATCCATTATCATGTTCAATAACAGCTTCTCGTGGATCATTTTCATTCAATCGTAGCTTGTACCATAGGATCTACTCTAACAAAATTAATCTGAAGGACTTAAAGTCATACTCAAGTATATCATCCAAAATCCCATAGTATCGATTTTCTGAGACTTCTGGATGTATGTCGCTTCTAGATGAAACATTAGTCACCTGAAAGACTACAATTATACTAGAATCACAAGCTTTCTTCATGTCATCCAACATTTTGATTCAAAATTTACAACCATTGCACTACATAGCCTTGTGGTGTTTCACCTACAATATGTCAAACATGTAAAAATTATTGCAATATCGTCAGTTGATAAACATATTTATTCTTGGCCTAATGTATGCAAAGAAAACAATCTCAAGATATATATACATCAATATACTTGAAAATAATTAAATAATATGGGTGATTAATATATTTATACGTACCTGTTTATCTCTTAAACCATATGCTAAATCAATTTCCCTTTGTATAACATTGGAATCTCCATTACGATGAGCTTCTTTAACCAATGCAGCCACACCTTTCCATGTTAATGCACGACCAGATTGTACATCATTCAATCCATACCGTCATCCAATCAATATTGTTGGCGACGTACAAATGTAGTGCATCCCACTCTCGACCAACTGTACCAAAATAAATTGAAATTTACAAACAACTTATAATTAGTTAAATACCATAGTATACGACCTTAATTTATAATTGATGTATAATGAAGATTAAAAATTAAATAAGTACAATATACATAAAAACCATATGTAAAATGCATTCCAATTAATTTCCATGACCATCTTCTAATTACCTCTCACTTTCGTCAATCTACCTTTCCCCAACAGGTACTCCCCTTCGAATTTGTTAATGGAGTTGGGATCCCAAATGCGATCTAAATGGATCTTTGCTACAAACTTAGGAAGATATTCACTAATGTACACCATGGTTCGGTATACCATATATCCCTCCACCATAGAACCCTCAGGATGTGCTATTTGTCTAACCAAAGCCTTCAAAAATTTCAAGTGTCTCTTAACCATCCACATTGACCTTGTGTGTACAGGTCCACACAATTCAATCTCCTCAACTTGGTGCATGAGGCAGTGTTCTTGTGCATTGAAAAATGTTGAAGGTAGACACTTTGCATTTCACACATTAGATGAGAAATTTTTCTCTTCCAATAATTTATATCTTCTTTATGGATTTCTTTAGATGATAGCCATCTTACAAGTGATTCAAGGTGCAAATATATTAACGATATTTAACAAAAATATACGAGATATTACATAAATGTAAGTAAAAATGGCAATTATAAGATGTATACAACGAATTGAACAAATCCCACTACTTACCTCATGTATTTTCTAAGATCATATATAACTTGCTTGACATTGTTGTCAAAGTTGTCTGAGAGAGATAGAGGTAGAACGTACTGCAACAATTATAAAATAATCTTTTCATTATTTTTCTAAAAGTAGTAAACACAATACACTGAAAAGTACATGCATTATACAAGTGTATATAATATACCAGAATAATTACCTTAATGAAAGTATGTCAATCATTCGTTTTCATCCCTGACCCAAATTCACCTTTCTTTGTTATTATATTGTTTATGTTCGTAGTAAATCTTGTGGGAAATCAAATTTTTTGTATGATTTCTTTTATAGCATTGCTTTGCTGCTTTGTTAATAACCAAGGAAGGGCATTTATATTAATTTGGTCTCCATCACTATTTAATTGAATGACATTTTTCATTGCATGACTGACTTCCTGAATGTCACTACAAATTTTGACAATTTTTTCTTTGTCATGCCTTCCATCCAATATTTTCCATAATGTTTCTGTTATATTCTTTGCAATATGCATTGTATCAAACAAATGCACAATTTGTAGCTGCTCATAGTAGGGCAACCTACTAAATTTTTTGGGATAACTTTTCAGTCCTTGTGGAAGCCGGCCATTAATGCCTTGCCGACCTTCATGAAGAATATAAGTTAAACAAATTAACAACGACAATCATTGTCAATTACAACATGAGTAAACACAACACAATATAAAAATATAAATTCAAAACATATCATATATGATAAATAAACAATTTGACCCAATGTATAACCTTGACGATTAATTCTATTATATTCCAACTTCCATAGCTGAGGTGATATTCTTCGTGGTTTTGATGTAGTCTCCTCTTTCCCATTGAAAATATGTTTTTCAGTAGTTCGATACTTATGATTTCTATGGAGGAAGTTCCTATACTCATAAAACACCTGCTTTCCTAAACTTGTTGAATGATGAGATTTTATCTTTAGACCACAAATTGGACATGAAAATTTTCCCTTTGTTTGAAGACCTACAAGATGATATATAATTGGATTAAATATGTCAATTTTTATAATTATAAATAATGAATAGATTGTTTTAAAAACATTCATGATATCTACTTCATCAAATTAAATATTGTTAAAGTGTAGTCGAATGTTATAACATACCACAAAAATGTGTTATCCCTGGGGCATCATGAATTGTCCATACAAGCATTGCATGGAATTGAAATTGTCTTTGTCCTATTGGTCTGGAGACG
>VDFB02000007.1:219297490-219454535 GCA_007258455.2 Sequoia sempervirens
GACAAAGAAAATGCAATCAGGGAATGACTATCCAAATGAAGTAACAGTGGTAATCATAGGTTCAATGTTTCTTTTTAGCCATTATTGTATAATGGAGGTAGTGGATTGCATGTTTGAGCAGTGTTTTGAGACTCACCAAAGATGGGAGAATAGTGAATAATACCTTGTGAACTGTGAAGTAGTGTCAATAAGGTTGAAGGATCTTAAGAACTACAAGACCATGAAACAATGAGTCCCATGTAGTAAGTAGGCAGTCTATAGGGCATAGTTTTATTTTATAGAAGGATGCTCATGAAAGGAATCTTCAAGTGATAGTGAGTGAGCTGTTTGAGATTGCAGCTGAGGGTGCAATACCCAGTCTTAAAGGAAGTTAGCAAAGCAGTAAATGTGCAAGAAAATCGAATCATACACAACAAACAATTCACAATGTTATCTTCCATAATGCATTGAGTTTGAAGACAAAAATCTCATTGTATCTTCATGATGAAAGTGGTGACCTTAATGGTCAATCACTGGCAACCATGATTTTAAAACATGCTATTGTGCTTATGGAGGCAACATTTTAAGCAAGGCAGTGAGTGGTGGTTTGGAACAATGGCAGGTATGAAGGACTTGCTTTATATGCATACTATGCAGTCTAGCTTAAGACATCATTCTTAGAAGAGATTGAAGGTGAATTATGGAACTCAAGGGTTACCATGAAAAGGATTAAAGCAAAGACTGAGATCTATTTAAAAGCCACGGTCATGAAGATATTAAAGATGTCACATGCAAAACCTAGTAGCTGGAGTAATGAATACAGTTCCAAAGAGGATAGTGTGCTTTGGGGCAGATTTAGGAGATCTCCACATTATCTAATTACAGGAAATACATCATTTATTTATTTTTTTAATTAAAAGAAATCATTCTAAACCCTATATAGGATACATTGATACTTCAAAAGCCTCAAGGAATTTGAGATTATGCAAATATATGTCAAGTAACATTCATAAGGTTTAGAAAATCTTGATCACTCTCTAGAATAGCCCATTAAACATGGGTTGTGCTTGAATGCACTACATAATTGATATAACACAACCACTCGCATATCAACTAGAGTTATAGGCTCTTTATTGCAGCAAGAGGTAATCACTCTTCGATCATGCTATAATTACATCCTAACCTGTTAAACTTGAGACAACCTGAATGCACCCAATGATGATTGACACCTGCATTATACAACCTGAATTAACTACATTACATGAGTGCCTCCATTTCTATCAAAACATGGCCACATTAAACTTCGGGTCACACATGAATGCATCTTGTATTTGTTATAGCACAATTGTGCCACATGACCAATAGAGTTATGGATCACATAATTACAGTCACAAGAATTTGTTCGGTTGTGATCTTATGGTGATTCCACACAACAAAATCTGGACATGAAATTCTCAAAACCCTTAACCTCTAAAAATGAAATCTGATGAGATGTTGCTTTAAAATATGATTTTCAAACCTGGAACTACAAATCTGACTTCACAACTGAATTCGCAAAAACAATGACTACCCTCAACCTGGCGATATCTTCTTGATTTTTTTTTTTTCCCAAGAAAATCATCCTTAGTTCTCCACAAACTATCTCAAGTAGAGCAAAACATTGTCGCAATAAATCAAGCGCGAACTCACTTTTCTTTATGTCGGCCACAATTTGATTTTTTAAAATTTTTCATGTTTGTCGAAAATTCGACGAAACTAATAGCCGACATTTCGATGAACCCAAGGTTCGTCGAAATTTCGACGAACGTCAGGGATAAACTTTCAAAAAAATGGAAATTACACATCAAATTTTACAAGCACCTGACGAACATCAAATTTTACATATTTCGTCAGACAGTTTCGTCATATTTTACAGTCAAATGTATTAGTGCCACCATATTATAAGTGGTTTGAGACCACTATGTTTGTCGGCTATGTGGCTTGAGAACCACCATTCCCCATTCACCCTTCAAGTGGCTTGAAGAAGTCACATAGTGCATGTAATTTTCCAATCTTTGTGAATTATGTATTATTTTGAAGTTTCTTTTGTGATTTCACTAGTACTATTGTATTTTTGGATATTTGATTTATGTATTCCTCTTTGCCTCAAGGACTTAATTCGATTTAAACACTATTTTATTTTGGATTGAAATGTTTCCTTTGTACTTGTTTTACTCTTTTACTTTACTTTTTCGAGATTTATTTGAAACTTTAAAAATCTTATTTTATCTTCTTAAGTTTGGGGCCTTTTTGAACTAATGGCATATGTGTCATGATGTGAAATTTGTAAACTGCTATATCCAGGAGGGGTCCCTAGCAAGTCATATGGGGGTGCAGATGTGTGGGGGATTTTTTCTTGTGAGAATGGGGATGTAAATGGGATTGGTATGGGATGGTCATAATCCATTTTCCCCTATTGTGTGATTCTTTTTGTACCTTCCTTCTTGGAGGCTAACCCCCTTACAAAAATAAGGGGAAGGTAGTAGGAAATGTATGGAGGGGTCCTAGAGAGGGCCTGGAGACCATCTTTCCTTATATTATCATGATGGAAGTTTCTTTAGATCAGTGATATGGCATTTGGCACCATTCCTCCTCATAAATCCCATTCCTTGAGCCGTGTGTTATGTCAGTGTTGTGTTGATGGTGTGGGTATTGTAAACCAATTTCGTGATGCTTATAGATTAACTAGAGGAATTATCAAGTAAAAGGAAATGAATGATTTCTTAAAATGTAAATTCATTGTATTGGTGTGAAATGATTGACCTATTTGTCAAAGAAATGATGATTGAAGTAAACATATATATGGGTAAGTGCACCAAGATGGTTCCCAAAAAGGGGGCTTAAGTGGCCACTTTTTTTCTGAAATCAGGAAATCCTGACCTTGGACATGAAATTGAGGATAGTTACACTCAAAATTTTGAGATGGAACAAAAACAAGAATCGAAGTGCTCTGAGTCTACTTTCTAAACTACTAATTTATTTTGAAAATGGTTGAGATTAAGGGGTTCAAAATAGGGATGTACAGAAATTGGTGTTGTTTTTGTCAAAAAAATATAACATAGCAACTCTTGTATGACCTAAGCACGGTGAACTTTTTTGTAGTATTTTTAAAATCGCTACAGTCAGAAGTTAGCTAATAGCATCTAGTTGGTGCACAATTTTTCTGATAATTTTTTCATGAATATTTGATTTTTTACTAATTTTCTAAGTGGGTACTTCCTGAAAAGTAGAATTTTGGCCGTGCTCCCCCTACAATTTTTTGAAAATAATTGATATTTTTTTTCTTTTTAAATTTTTTTTTTGTAGAATGGAGTCTAGTTTCTAAAAATGTAATTTATTTGAAATTTTGATGAACGGTTAATTTATAATAAAAAAAACACTAAACATTGCTTTTTGGCAAAAAACAAACATACAAACAAAAGAAATTATGGATGAAAGGCTTAATATTGTTGAAAAGTGAAAAAAATTACATCGTTGGATAGCTAAGAGAGAACCTAACATTACCCATGTTTTCGATTTAGTCAATATTGAACTAGATGCAATCTTGATGGTGAGCACGAACCCGATTATGTGAAAAATTGTAGAATTTGCAAAAACACGTCACTGGCCTTGTTGGGAATGCCCTCCAAGCCTTTGGGTTGGTATTCAAAGGAAAATAATTTCACTTTTTTCTTTGTTTTTAATGCAAAATAACACGTGCATGTTATAACATGAGCGCTTTTAAAAAAAAAAAATCATAAGTGGCCAGAAAATTGGTACCCAACTTCATGCACCCACCCATATGTATAGTGTAGTGATTAATAACCATATAAGTGGTAGCTGAATTAAAGTGAAATTGACTTCTACAATATTGTAGTCTAACATGGATGGATCATCTTTTGAGTAGAAAGTTAAATTGTTAAGATGCCTAATATTTTATAATGCTTTGGAAGATAAAAATTGCTATTGTCATACTTGGGAAATTTTGCATAAAATGTTATTGACAAGTGTCGTTGGTTACCTTCACTTCTAGGGACTTCTAGGAGGAAGCCTAATCCTAGTGTGGGAGAGTGTAAGACCCCATTCCATGTGACCTTATTAGTCATCAATGGTTCATGTCTTATATTCTTTATGTTGGACGATATGCATTAGAGATTGTTGTTCCTATATATCAAGTTGCTTATATTTTGATTTTCTAACTAGCTAATGAGTGGTTTTTGTGATTTCATGTGATAGCTAGATGTGTTCTATCCCTGATTTGCGTAAGTATGCAACTATTGAGATGTTTCATTGTTGGTACAATGGATTTCATCATTCTAGGTGATTTTATATTATGAGTGTAAGTGTGAATGTAAAGGTAATGATTGATACTTGATATTTAGTTGTGGTAGTATTAGGTTAAATAGATTATGGATAAGTGGTGATATTTGATCAACTATTACTTAGCTCTAAAAGGAATTTTGGAAATACGAAGAGTTAAATTATATGTTATGTATATTTAATTCCTTAGCTGATTACAATTATAAGGTTACTTTTTATATGCTATCTGTTTCAAATACTTATGAGAAATATTGACACCTCCTTCTGGTTGAGCAAACAAGTTAAAATTGGCCACTATTATTGAAGGGGTCACATAGCTATTTCCCTTATGTCATTCTTGGAAAAATTATAGTATTGTTAAGGATATGTATTCAACCTTGTTTTGTAAGGGTCAATTGTATGTGGGAGATGATGCTTATTAAACCCTTGAGTCGCCTCTTTAAATGCCATTATTTATTTTAGGATTTATAATGACTCTATGTGGTTTTAATTGTTTAAAAGGTGTCCTAGGTGGTAGCTCTATAGGGTCAGGGTATTTTATTCTATAAAATCACTTAAATAATGTTTAAAAACCATTGTTATTCCCCACTTATGAAAAGTGGCAAAATTTGGGTTGGTTGGGTAGTTGGGAAGTTATGGGGAGTTGGTTTCACTTTCTCTTCTTTATATACTCCTTCTTTTGAAAGGAGAGGGGAATCCCTCTTTTGGCTTGGCTTCACTCTTTTGGCCTTGGATTCTCTCCTTTTGCTTTTGCTTTACTCTTGTTCTTTGGATGCTTTCATTTTTTTTGGAGGAGGACTCTTGGTGAAGAATGGAGGAAGGAAAAGAGGATTTGGGAGGTCTTCTCCAACTTGGGAAGCAATTTTTGTGGTAGAAACTAAAGCATTTTTTTATCATTGTTTTGATAAATGAAAGAATGCTTTGGATATTTTCTTATGGTTGCAAAAGTTACATGAAAATGGTTGTTAAACCTTTATGTATTTTATTGTGAATTATGTTTGAGTTTACTCTTGTTATGAACATCCACCTTGACTAATTTGAACATAAGAACCCTTTATGTGTTTTAGGTAAAGAAATTATAGGGGTGTATGAATGGTGGTAATGTGATTTTTTTGTGGTGCATTTTGTTGTGATTTATTAGAGCTTAGGGGTGGATCGATTACCGATCCTATGGTTGGGTGGAGAGCTTTTGGCCATGCTATAGTTTTTTTTGTTGATATTCCTTTTCAGGTACTTGAGTTAAGCAAGAAGGTTTTCTCCATATTTATTCCATCCTATGGTCCTTAAGGTTGATGCTTGTTAATCTTATGGGTTTTACAAGGTGTTAATAGCAAGGGCAAGGCATGTGATTAAAAGTTTCATCTTGTGTACCTTTCTTATTCTTGAGGGGTAAAATTTTCAATGCCAATTGGGTCTATGGTGTACTTGGTGTAGTTTGGGAAAAAGTGAAGAAATATGTTAATACTAGTCATCATGTCTTGCAAGTATAGTGCAATGCTGCTTTTATGATCTTTTATTGTATCTAGACAAAAAAAAAGAAGAGGAAGTTGGGTTTTTTGCCAAGGATAAGTTGTTTTTAGGAAGGATCAAGCTTCCTCGATCTTTGTGTTCTTTTGCATGGGGTTGTTGTGTAGAAGCATGTATCAAGCTTATTAGATATGTAAGAAAGATAATGATCCTATTGTTTTTCAATATTTGATTAGATTTTCTTTGAATCAAAAGTAGTGGAACTATTAGTCTTAGGAATGTATTGATCTATAATGGTAAAAATTAAAGGTGAATCCAATTAAGTTAAAAGATTCCTTAAATAATGAATTTGAATTGTAATTTCTCCTCAATCAAAAAATAAAAACTATAAATAATTAATAAAATTTATAATATAGAGTAGATAGTATTGGTAGATATTTGTGCATTTCATCTAAATATAAAAATAACTATTTCAGATTTAATATCAGATGCTTTCCTCAACCACAATAGACTAAAGTTTCTTAATTTTACTCAAATACGTACGAACTTTACCTATCAATATGAAATAAGGAAATATAAAAACTTATACCTAATCATTTATTAGAATAGAAGATTTATTGAAATAATTAATCATTTGTTTATATGTAGAATTACCTAAGATTTAATCAATTTAATTATAATCATAAAAAAATGAAAAAAAAATAATGAAAAGGGATCACTATAAAAATACATAAATACATATAAATAAGGCTAAACTTAATAAAAATCAAGGGAATTATCGACCCTTGTTCAAGACCCCAAAGAAGTCGACTATGGAGGATTCGACCCCACTAGCTATGCCACTATGAACAATAAAGGGGTCTATTACATTTTACAAACAAAATATATAAACTTTAAATTTTATTCCTCCAAATTTAATCATCTAGCCATGCTTCACAATCTTTGTATGGACACCATGTGAAATTTTTAATATCATCAAAAACTGCCCTCCAATAGGACAGTTTTCCAATATGAGGATAGTGAAGATAGTCATGGTACTAATAAGCATAAGGATCATATGCATCCATGTATCGCATTCCCTCTAGTCAAGTGATGGAAAGCCTCTCTGAAACCAAAAAATGTAGAAAATTGGCTCCAACAGATATACTACTACTAGCTCGATACACAACCTCCTATATATCTCTGTAAAGATGGGCTAGCACACACTAACCCCAAGCATAAATTGTAGCCTCCTCCATCATCTACTCAGTAACAATACCCCAATTGTCAGGGATCCTCTTAGCCCTCCTATCGGGCATCAGAGGTCCAATGATAATACCTGCTAATACATGAACCATAGAATCAGAACCATCATAGAGAGAAGCCAAATCAATCTCTGAATCAATGACCTGCAATTGCTTCGCACCCAATAATCTCTCCATTGCTAAGGTACCCTGCCAAATGTAATACTCAATAACCTCACCATGAATAGGGATCTTGAGAATCCTCCAGACATCCTCCAAAGTAATGGTGCACTCCGCAGTAGGCAAATGAAATGAAGAGGTCTTGAAGTGCCACCTCTCCACCAATGCAATCATCATGGCTCGATCAACCCTCAACAATGAAAAGTGAGAGATATAACATAAACCCATGATATCAAGAAAGTCTCTTTGTGTATAATAAAAATTGGTCAACCCTTCCATCAATCGAGGACGTCACTCTTGCATAGACAATGACTTAAGGACAAGTTGCAACCATTCAATGCACAATTTTAGGACTTTTGATAACTTCAAACTAAAACCAAACATTGGAAATCAGTTGTTTTGAAGCAAAAGAAAACTTTTTCCAGGCAATAGTGACAAAATTTTGCAATAGAGCACTTATTTTAGGCAACAACACAAGTATTTTGCAAAATTTCTAGCATTCTTCAATGGCACTAGTATTTTGCAATAGCGCTAGTATCATGCAATAGCACAAGTATTTCTCAATAGCGCTAGTATTTTTCAATAGTGCACTTATTTCTTGCAAAAACGCGTATATTATTCAATAGTGCATATAATTGCCAAAAGTGACCTTTAAAAAGGTCAATAGCGCTAATATTGGGCTCAATAGTGGAAAAAAAACCAAAATTTTTCTATTACCTATAATTGAGTTCAAACATTAATTGTGACTAGATGAAAAAGGATGAAAGAAAAAATTAAAGGCATACGTACCTGAGCCCCTGCACTAGTTGGTCGTCGGTATACTTTGACTGCCTCCAACCTATGAGGAACTCCCAAAACTCAAGGCATCGTGAATCATTGTTTGTAGAAGAAAATTTCACAAAAGCTCTAGAGGCATGAAATTTTCAAATCAAGGAGTGCAAATGAGGGGTAATTTCAACCTAATTTACCATTTAAATCCCCCTAAACCCTAAATTTTTACCTTGGTCCAACCCTCCTAAGGAAAAAATAGGAGCTCTCGGGAATATTTGGGCTATAAACGATGGCCTTATGACCTAATTTTTCATCCTCTACACATCTGAACTATAATGAAACATTGTTGCAAGCCTACCCCAAAAATAACTTTTTCTAACCAACCTCTCGAGGTGGCAACTCAGTGTCATACTATCTTTCTGCTGACCATCAGGGCATAGTGGGAGATATAATTTTTTTCAAATCTTGATCTTAACATCGAATTCTTTGAAACAAAGTAACTAGTACTTTGTCTTAAAGAGGGGAAAAATGTACACATGTAAAAGCGACCTAATGCTTATCACACATCCTGAATGGCATTTTCTCATCATCAACATCATTATCATTTTATATCATGTTGCATTTCACATCATTTACATCAAAAACCCTAATTTTCTCTACTAATTAAATAATCTTGATTTATTTAATTAATTCACCATTTCATCATATATCTAATCTTTATTCCTCCTGATTAATTAAATAACATCAATTATTTAATTATGTCACTAATATACCATATTCCCCTAAATCAATTAAATTATTATCACTTAATAGTTTAATTAAATCACTTTCCCCTCTCTAAATCAGAATAATTAAATTAATTATTCAACATCATTAAAAAAGGTCAGCAAACAAATATAATTTTATTTGTTAAAGTCAAACATGACTTGTACGTTCAACTTAAAAATAGTAATTCATTAATTCATTAATTACCCTCACCCTCTTTTGATTAAGCAAATTACGACCACCAATTGCTCACTCTTATTGGCTAACTTATTCATCTATTTCCTAGCTGATCCATCTATTCTTTAATCCCACTAACCTCTCAATCTATTTCCTCAATTCCTCCAAATACTCAACTTGATTTCATCAATCACACCGATTATGCAATCTAAATCCACTAGTTCTTCCCATCTAATTCCTCTCAATGGTTTTGAACCATTGATTAGGATATTTTGCTACGAAATCTTGATTGTTCATCTCAAAATGTAAAATCCATAAAATAACCTTCTACCTTCTCACAAATCATCTAGAATTTACATAGCGAAGCATTGCACAATTACCTCTTGAGCACATTACGAATTATCAACACATTCTAGTTCAATATCACACACATTGAAGCTTATGCAATGCATAATGGAGGCCTTGCATTGATACAAAAATGCAATTCGACATCAAATTCAAATACAACTTCAACATGGGATGGTAAAGACTTTTAAGTTTTGAATTCATTGTGTTATCTTAGGATTTCCTTATTTGATTTCATTGGATTAAAGCTTCATTTCATGAGTAGTGGGTATGGGATCTTAATCTTGTTTGAATTAGTTTAATTCATTTGTTTTTTGTATGCATCGTTTCCCCCTTACAACAATTTTATAACAAGAATGTGGTGGAGACAAAATGACACTAAAACATGGAGTGCTCAAAATATAGCAAAATACATATAAATTGTGAAGACAACTTAAAAATAAATAACCTAAACACCTTGTTTAAAGACACAAATTGATCAAAGTTTTACTTTTTAATTCATTGTAAAAACTCTAACATCATAAAAAGTTTATTTTATACCTTTAAATCTTGAAACTGAATTTTAATGATGCTACTTTATTACTACTCTTAATTCCATAAACCACTTTATTCTCATATTGATAATTAAATCTTTCATTTACTAGTTCAATTGTTATACTATGAAAGGAAAACTATACATATTTTGTCCCTCCCTTGACACAATTGAGGGAGTAGGCATTTTTGCCAAAATGTAGAGGAGAGGATTGAGTAGTTGAGCACCCTAACTTCATGCTTCTCAAAATCCTACATGGAAATTTCAAATCACTCCCATTTTTTTACAACAGCTTCGTTGGCAAGTCCCCTGATTATAACTAAGTTTCAGGGCCACATCATCAAATATAATGTCACATCAGCATGTTTTTTGTCGAGGTGTTCAAAAAGACCCAAAAAATGTGAGACCGATAGTTGTGCACTAAGTCATGTTTTATTGGTGCGATGTGACATCACGTGATTTATTGCTTTTTAGATCTAAAGAATGCATTCCATTCAACTATAAATAGCCATTATCAGCACTAACAATTTTAAAGTCATAGCTATTCATCCAATATTATTTAAAATATCGAACATTAAGAGAACAAATACTACCTCTCTCCTAGTTATCCTCCCAAAAATAAATAATGAAAAAACTAAAATACTTATTTCTACGAAGATGAATGGTACAAATTCTTCATAGAAAGATTTTGGTCACTTTATTTGCCACACGTTTCACTGTATTTGTATTTTTAATTAATTAAAAATTAGGGGAGAGGGGCCCATAATGGTGCAGGGTCCAATAGTGGGGATAGAAGTGGTCCTCAATGGGCCTCATAGTGGAGCACTTTAATATCCAATTGCAAAACACTTTTTATCAATAAAGTATGTGAAGTGACAAATCATGTGATGCCACATCAGCACACCAATAAAACATGACTTAGTGCACCACTATAGGTCTCACCTTTTTTTTTGGCCCTTTTTGGATACCTCAACAAAAGCATGCTAATGTGGCATCATATTTGATGATGTGGCCCTAAAACGAAAAATAGAAGTACATGAGTTGTCAAATAAACTGTTGTACAAAATTGGGAGTGATTTGAAATTTTCATCTAGAATTTTGAACAACACGAAGTTAGGGTACTCCACTATGGACCCCTCTCCCCTACCTAAGTCAGCGTTTCCAAAATCTGTAACTTCAAAAATATTCTAATTTTACTTAACCTAAGAAGCGCTTTCATGTCCCACTTGCATTTCCTATACAAAAGATCGGCCTTAAATACGCACCTCTAATATCAATTCCCCTTGCATTGTACGTCTCATCCATTCAGTGTTTATAGATTTGTTTGCAATTTACCCCAAGAAATGGTTAACTGTTGGCTCTGTTGCACTTCTCACCCCAAGGTGAGCAGTCCTCCTCATGAGGAACCCACTCAATCCTTGCCGTCTCCTTCGAACAGACTGTTCCTTTTTATGCGCTATTATTAATACTGTCACTGTCACGGTCACCGTCACGTTTGTGGGTGAATTCGAACAGTCTAAACTTGAGAATGGAAATGTTGTAATCGTAGGACTCTATAATTTTTTGATCAAATCTCTTCATTTTTCTGTCTTGTAATGCCCCATCTAAATAACCTAAGAATGTTGCAATAGTGTTAAAAGGTGTAATAATTTTTTTTTAAAGTATTTATATTAAGTTAATTAATTGCATACATTCATTAGGTTAAGCGATGTTACACTACTTTGAGTTTTCCATAAGTGACTAAAGTATTTCGCATTGCACATATTAATAACATTAACATAAAGATAAACTTTGCATAACATTGAAATTTCATTTGAATACCATTCATAATAACATAAAGTACATACATGTTTTTCCATACATTGCATTTGATAATTATACAATTCTCATCCATCTGATGAGGTAGTTCAAATAATAGTTACATTATACAAATGATCACCTCACAACATGGAGGGATGTTTTTACAATACAAATTTTACAATATACAATGAGGAAGTACATATAAGATCCAAGTGCAAGCTCTCCATCCATGAAGCTCTCGATGCCATGATCAAACTGGGGACCCAACGGAGTAAGGTGCACGTTCCACCCAACCATGTGGTACCCGTAGGTCCACCCCCCGTGCTAGGAGATAGTAATAAGGTTACCTAGACCTAATCTACTAACCTTAGACACTAATACACAACAGACTATTGGTTACATTGCTTCCAGAATTCTTAACAATTGAATTTACTACAATTACAAGGTTAACTGTTATTCTAGGTGGAGTGTCATCACAATGTTGCAAAGGTTACCCTAGTGTTTCTTCCTAGGTTCTGGCCCCCAATCCTTGGGTTACCCTGGTAACCTCTTACGAAACCCGGCCCCTAATGCATACTGTTGTGGAATCGAACGTCTCTTGAAGAAACAAGACTTCGATTTGCCATTCCAGGCCTTCTCATCTTATACTCATGACTAAAGTAGTTCAAGAGTCATAAGTGAGGCATTTAAATCTTGTTAAGTGTTTTAATCTAACTACTGTGTTCTTTAGCTTTTACTGACTTACTAACTATTTGTAAGTTACCCTGACACCACTTTGTGTGTCGACCCTTACAAATAGCCACTCCCCTAAACATAACATGGAAACCTATGTTCTCTAACTAAGGTTTATAAGGTGTACATACAACTGAAATCCATATAAAAGATCAATCACGATAAAACGAACAACATTCAATGTTCATAACACAGGTGTCAAACCACCAAACAAAGCCAAGTACACATACTTAGTTAACACAAGAAAATTAACTTAACAATCACAATCCCCATTTAAGAATTGATCTGAAAGACTTGAACAATTACGACATTCCCAATTGCCCAACTAGAAACATGAATATAAGCAAATCAAGAAAATTACACTTCTACTATTCGGATTTACTATATCCATTCAGTCAAATATATTTTGTATGAAAATGATCAACTTGATTAAATTACATAATCAAATATTCTAAAATTATTACTTTCACAATTTTATATATATTGAAATAATCATCAATTTGTCAAATAAAATATTTTAATCCAAACTTTCATCGATAAATCTAATATAAAACAACACTTAAATAATTTTATTAAATCATTGTTTTATATTATTAATTATATTATAAATTTCATCATAACAAATTGCATGTAATAAAATTTAAATCAATTAATAACTTATATAATATATATTATAATAAAATATAATATATATAATATATTAGAAATATATTATATATAAAATATATATATTAAATTATATATATATTATATAGATAGAAATTTAAAATTTATATTTAAACAAAACGAAATTAAAATTTATATTCATTAAATATTAAACAACACAAAATTAAATTCTATTTTGTTTTACACTGCGCACTTGACAGTGTGCGCAGTCCTCACGGGAGGATGCGCTGCCTGTGGGGCAGCGCTTCCTCCACAAATTTGTGGAGGGCCCTGCCTCACAGCAGCCGCACCCTCTCTCTGTGGGAGCGGCGGTTGGGAGGTAACCTCCCCCACCGACCACATAAATAAATACAAATTTTATTTATTTATTTTTTATAAACTTCGGATTAAATTCGCCGTACGGCGATTTCTTCCATTTTTTTTATATAACTTAAATTTTTTTTGAAGAACTTTCTATATTATTCACAGCAATATATATATAATATATATTTATATATATTTTAAATTAAAATATCAAAAGAATCTTCATATGCAGAGGTAATTTTCTGATAAGATTTTCTACAGGAATCATGAAAAAGAAGAAATTATAACAAATAAATCATGTGTATGAAACCTTCAATGGTTTTATAAATTTGATCTGTAGGTTTTCCTACTGTTTTAAAAATAAATTTCTGTTTACCTCTTTTGTATCTCTAATATTTTTTTTTAACATTTCCACAGAGATTCAAGAAATATTTAACAGCAGAAAATTTTCTTTCTTTTCTCTTCAATAATAAATTTCATAGATCTTTCCTACTATAAAATCTTTACAAATATTCCCGAGAAATCAAACACAGGAAAAAAAAACTAAACTAATATTTTCTCAAAGATTCTTTAAAAAAAAAAGAAATCAAATTTTAAAAGAAGAATACCTGTATATACAAGGCTGTCTGTAGAAGAAACCCTTTTGCCTGTAGCGCACAATATTCTCAAAAGTTTTTCCAACCAACACAAGAGATCCTCCCACCAAGGGATCTTCCACAAATATACAACCAGAGAGATAACAATTTCTAAGAAATAAAGATTTTGCACAGTAAAAGAATTTTTTTGCCAAAGTTCTATTAATTTCCCCGTGAGGAAATTGAATAACCCTTCTGTTTTTCCCGAGATCCAAAATATCCTCCGTAAAGAAATTTCTCAACAACCTCCTTTAACACACTGGCACACATGTCGAGAAGTGGTTATGAAAATATCTTCTCCACTTCTCGGCAATCTTGCCAATTCAAATTTGCATGCTAATTTATTTATTTAATTAAATTTTACAACCACTATACAAATCTCATGCATATTTTTTAATTTAAATTTACAATTTTCCATATTTTATTTAATTTTCAAATATAACTATTTACTCACTTAATATTTTAATTTAACTAATTAATTTATTTAATTAAATAAGTTTGATTTTTTATAATCAAACCATTTAACCAAATAAGCTAATTAATTAATTAAATAATCAAGTAAGTAATTTCTTTAACATTTAAACATTAATTTAAATACCAATAATTTAAAGCACAAAAACCAACATTAAAATTAACCAATATTTAATTTTCAACAATTTATTCAAACAGAAAATGACGATACAAACCTATGACTCTGAACTAAAACAGACAAAGTACTAAGACTAGGGTTAAAGGATAGATAGGGTAAACCAAACTACTATCTCCCGATCAACGTATCCATTGAGTCTTGACACGCTCAGACCTGAGTACCCAGGTGGAGTCGGTGTCATGTACCTGCAAATTCCTACAATCAAGCAAATAACGTGCATACATATATATAAAATAAAGCATTAATCAGACACACCGTGCGGAGAAAATCACAGATATCACAGGGCACTCGCAAGCGAGTGATGCGATTTTGTTCTCCACACCAATACACTTCACAGCAACTGACGAAATAAATAGCTGTTAGTCCATCATAACATGTTCATAGCAATAACCAACTGAAAGTAAAACATCTAAACTATATCCAATCATGTCTGAAATCAATAATCATCAAACAAGTATCATCATGTCACAAAATAATCCACTATCACTCAAAACCAGCGATCAAAATATCCAACAAAGCATCATAGGTCTAACAGTGTGAAAACATAACAACAGAAAGCATAAGCATAAACAGAGGGGTACTACATGTCTGCAAAAGTTGTTTCTGTCGTCAATATTGACCTGATGCTCTCCCTCCTCGACCAATTTTACTTTATTCGCCGACCGTTCTTTGATTTGCATAGATTTAATATTTCGTATAAATTTTATGTGTACCTTTTTCTGGAAGCCATGCGTTTGATGTAATCACAACAGATGTAATTTTCTTGCCTTATCTCGACTTCAAAATGGGTTAAACAGGACAATCTTTTAAATTTAATAAAAGATTAAATGGGACTTATCCATCAAAATGGTTTAAATTTAAGATAAAATCAGTCTTCGAAGCATATTATATCAATTGGGGTGTGAAAAGAATTAGCTAGAAATTGATATATGAAATTCTTTTATCTTTTAAATTCATTATTTTTTATTTTTTATTTTTTAAATATTTTATATGTTTTATTTATGGAATATTTTTATTTTTGTGTGAATAGCACTCTTCTAGGTAAGCTAAAAGTTAGCTAGATAAATAATGCCTCTATTTACACTAAGAATAGGTACAAAAGAAAGATTCACACTCAATTTTAAAATTGAATTCAACATCTAGTAATACATCCACTAGGGTATTTTTTGATCTATCAATTTAATTGAAACCAAAGGTGTTAAAAGTTTCAAAGTATTCTAAATTATGTTTCTATACTACTTTGACCTTTTTTTTCAAGGATTTGGTGCATACACATTCTTTACATTGGAAACAACTACCTTGTAGTTAGTGAATATCTTAAATGATTTGATTTCATTCCTTTGAGTGACATGCAAGTAAAGAAGTTAATTCACATACTTAACTACACTATGTATGCATTAGAAAGTAAGTTTGAATGAGAATCTATGCACCTTTCCATTAGGGGATTTGAGAATCACTCATGTTGCTAACCCCTCCTTTGAGCATGCACCATCAAAATATGATGTCAATAGATCACTAACATCAAAGTCATAGGTTCATGATACTCAAAGTGGTCAATAAGCTACTAAGATAATCACAAGAACTCATGAAATTATCATGATCATCAACTAAGTAAATAATTTATTCAAGGCCCTTTAATGGTCTTCTTCCATATGTAACTATGGCTAGCTCTAGATTATTCTACAATTATCCATACCTTGTAGAGCATCAACATGTAACATCTTAAAGTTGTGGGTTCCTATAAGTTTAATGTAATCACACTTAAAAGTTTAAGACAAGATCATTCCTATAAAAGATAATATATGGGATTGAAAGGCTATCTCATTGTCTACTCTAGATATAACTATTTTTTTGAAATAAAAGGGGAAGAAAGTGCCAAAAGGAAATATCTACAAGCACAAGATAGTGAGGCGATTTTATAGAATTATCCTCTACCTATCGCTAAAATGGGTAGAGACACATGAATCAATTATCTCATGTGAGCAGTTCAACACATTACTAAGAAAATAAAAGGTGTACATTCATTTATACAATATAAAAATAGTAGACATAACATAGAAAATATTTGGATCTCTACAAGTTTCCTACACACTTCTTTTCAAATTTCCTCCTATTCATTTATGATCCTCCATGAGTCTAGCTAGTGGGGGGGGACAACAAGCTTCCTTGTCCTCTACTTCGACAACAAAGGCTATAAAAAAAGGTGTTTTGTTTGCTTCTAGTTCAAAAATAGCCAGTGGGTTTTCTTTGTCCCTAATCTCCCCAGAGTCTTGGACACATTTTATGAAAAAAGGATCCCTCTTCTCTAGGCCTAGGTTTGGAGTCCTCTTTTTCTTTTTTTTTGGATGAAGACCTAAATTCCTATGTGGAGAAACTAATTGGTGGAAAATCTCAAGTTTGGGACTTCCTAGGGTTTTCCCTCTTTCACGGGCTTCCTACTCGGTGGAAGGTCTCTAGATTGTTGTACTGGACAACATAATGAATGAGACTATAGTTGGTCTCCAGCTATCCTTAGTTGATAAGTTCATTCTTTTAGACCCAATATTGATCAAGTACGAAAATGATCTAACACTACGTGGAAACATAAAGGTAGTGTGAACATTAATGATATGGCTAGTGGCTTATTTCTATTTAATTTCAAGGTTCACAAATATATGCTCAGATTCCTTAGTGGGGGCTCTTGGGATTTTGATCCCTCAATGGATTTGACTTTTAAGACTTCTCCTTGAGTTTTGGAACCCTAAAGTCTTTCAAGGAATAGTTAATTCTTTTGTTCATCTATTAGCTATTGATAAAGTCATCCAATGGAGGTCTAGGCTTATTATTGCTAGAATATGCATTAATGTATAAGTAAACAAGGTTTTACCCTTTGTTATCTCTCAGATCAAGATATGGAATTTGGAATCAAACATTGGAATATGAGAATCCTACAATCTTCTTCCAGTTATGCAAAAAGTTTGGCCATTTGAGCGATTCTTGTAAACCACCCCATTTGGAAAAGTTTTGGTTGGTCTCAAATAAACAAAGCATGTCTAAGGATTCTTTACCCAATGTGGATGATTCTTTGGAAAACAAATGTTTAATGATGTATCCTAAGAACATTAAAAATACAAAGGAGAATAAAGAACTAAATGTTGGAACCAAAGTTACTTCTAAAAAATCAAGTAAAGTTTCACTAACTAAAACCTCGAGGGAGATTTCCTCATCTCCTACTAAAGCTAAGAGGCTTGATATCCCTAATAGTAATGGAAATTTTGAAGAAGGAAAAATATAATCTAAGATCTGATGAAGATCCCATTAAGTAGACATACCATCCTTTAAACTTAAATGGCAAAAGTAGCCTTAAAATACCTGGTGTTCTTTCCAAGGATCTACAAGAGTCTTTGTCTTTGTTAGGGTTTGGTGATAAAGATGTTATCCCATATACTAGGTCCCCTCATAGTACATGGTTTGAAGGAAAACTAGACCCAAGTTAATGGAAAATTGAAGAAGAAAAATAAAGCAAATTTTGGTGGAGATACAAAACTAGGAAGACCCTCTTAGGACTCTAGGGCCAAGGTTGTGGTTTAAGAGTAGCTTTGAGGAAACAAAAAACCTTGGATGCCCTCTCAATAGAAAAGAAGCCGAAGAAATGATTTACTCATTTGGGACCTTACCCCTTTTGTTAGGGACAATATGTCACTGACATTCCTAATAGTTGCAACGATGATACTTTCTTGGAATATTAGAGGCTTGAACAACCCTCTTAAACAACATATTTTTAAATATATAGTTAACTATGCATTGATATTATAATTATTTAGGAAACTAAGATGCAACAAACAACTTTTGGTTAGATTGTGAAGAATGTATGGCCTTCTACTAAATACTCATTTTGTGATGTTGAGGGGGCTTCTGGAGGTATAGCTACTCTTTGGAACCCTCATAAGATCAAAGGTTCAAAAAGGACCCTTTATAAGAATAGTCTGATGATGTATATGGAGGATTTGGACTCATTAGTTAATTGGAACCTTGTTAATATCTATACTCCCAATTCCATATTTTCCAGAGCTTCTCTTTGGAATTCTTTGTCCTCATTAATTTCAAGTTGTGTTGGGGCCCGTTGGATCCTTTGTAGGGATTTTAATACTCCTTTGTTCCCCTCAAAGAAGGAAGGGATATTTGTTGACTTCTCTGATAGTATGATTGATCTAATGGAGTTTCTTTCTTCTCATGGTCTATTAGATATTGATCTCCAAGGTTTCGTATTCACTTGGTCCAACAAGAGGCATGAAAAAACCACATACAAGTTAAAATGACAAGTTTCAAATCTGTAATAGTTTGAATATATTTCCTAATTTGACACTCTTTGCCCTTCTTAGAATGAGATTAGATCATAATTCCACTCTTCTTGATTGAGAAAATTCCATTGCTAAATGGCCTTTTTGCTTCAAATATGAAATATTGTGGTCTACTCATGTCTCAACTTTAAAGTACAAGTTCAATGATGGTGGACTTAGCTTTGTTTTGGAACCCCTATGTTTTGTTTGGCCCAAAAACTAAAGATCATGAAGAAGAAGGTTAAAAGTTGGAAAAAAAGTCTCCTTTGGAAATATCTTTCAAGACAAGGAAAAGATCCACTTCAGCCTATAGGAGATTCATAAAAAACTTGGAAGAAGGAGATATGGAAGTTGATACTTCACTCAAAGAGAAAGGATTAAGAATGGAATAGCTCAAGCTCTCAAAATTGGAGGAGATTTACTGGAAACATAATTTGAGAGTACAATGGCTAATAAAGGGTGAAAAAATACTAAAATTTTCCACCAGTCCACCTTGGGACACAAAAAAAATCAAGATTATATCTTTGGTCAAGGATTCAATGGTGTTGGGAAAATGTGTCTCAACCTTGTAGTTACATAAGGTTTATTGTTGATATGTAAGTGTGGGGGAGGGGGGAGGAGTGGAGGGTCTGAGGGTAATTCCCCCTAGTGGGGACTCAGGGGAAACACCCCTAAAAGCCAAATTTGATGTATATTGTACTATTGTAAATATGGGACCATTCATCATTAGGTCTCAAATTTGACGATCAATTTTGTTGACTTTTCTTGACCTAGAAGGCAACCCTATTTTATGAGGGAATTGTATTATGATTGTGCATTGTGATGTATTGTGAGAGTTTGATAGTAGATGTGTTGCCTCTAAATCTTTGGTTGGTGATACTTGTTGATGCAGTATTTTGAACACTTTCTCAACACAAGCAGTATGTGGATGCACTACCTATCTTGAAAGAATATTTCCAACAAGAAGTTGCTAAAAATCACCCCAAGGTCTCTCAGGTTTCAGGTCATGACTTGCATGGAATTCCTCAGTTGATGTTTGATGTGATTTTGCTAGTAATCACAGGGTAGACTTACGAAGCTGGATGAAATGAAGTGAATCCTGAAATGGAGCTCCTAAGATAGGAAGTTGATGTGCACTTTGCTGCAAGTTCGAACAACAGTCTAAAACTCCAATATTTTCTTAAGGTTTGGATTTACAATGTGCAATGAACCTTAGCATAGGCTATTTCTAAAAAAAATGGAAAGGGCAGGGAAGAGGAAAGTTTCCTAGTTCTTCAACTAACCATGAACAGTGATCATGGAGGTTCTGCTATGAATAACTTCCTTCAAACAAAATTTCACTTAACCAGAAAATTCGCAATCTCATGAAATTTGTGCTATCTTCTTTAGGCATGTAGATATTTCACCATTCGTTCACCATATGCATGCATGTTACAAAGATAAAGGTGTGGAGCAGCTTTGAATTTAAGTCCAGGCTAACTTTACACAACCATCTACTTGCAACAAACAACAAAAAGTATGGACTAGGAAGGCATCTACACAACAAAAAATTTCATAACCACAAAACAACATTACCAAATCTATCAAAGTAATATGAAACTAACTAAAACAACAAAGCAAATCTAACTAAAACATTTAACTATGGGAGATGAATCATGAAACATGTAGATAAATTCAGAAATGCACCAAAGTCAATGTATTTCTACTAAAATTTCTATAGCATGCCATTACAACAACTCAACTCTCTCTTGAAAATGAGAGGAGACCCCCTATTTATAATGTCCAAAAATTAGAATGAATGGCCAAGATTAATTTGCATTGTGTGTCCAAGATTCACTACAAATTAGGGTTCCACCTACCCCACAATATATTACATTTTAGAATACATTTTTGTCCTTATCCCTATTTTGTCTTCTAGCGGCAACACTGCAACATTTTGTCTTTTGTTGATTGCTCTTTGTTGCAGCTATTCCTTCAGGAGTTCATCATCAATAATAGGGTTTCCCTCTTGTTTCTTCAAAGCAGTATATACCATGAACTTCAAGATCAGTGGTTGGAGTTATCAATTTCTATGATCTGAGACTGTAGCACTTGGTAGCCCTATTGTTTGGACCAGTCGGCGAGCTTTTCCTAGTCTTCATCATATTTGGCAGTGTGGTCTCTAAATAACTCAGATTGGGTGAAGGCTCGGGCGACAAAACTCATAAAGTCAGTGGTGATCTCAGCGTACATCCCATCCTCCATCTTCTTTTGGAAATGAGGCTTTATCTTCTCAGGATCAATTTGCACGATAGACATATCATAGTCTATCATTAGCTTTTAGTACCGAATGCAATCTGCCCTGACTTCCTTAGCCCATTCAATATTCAGATCCACCTTTTCGAGCACCTGCTCCAACCTTTCCTTTCAATTTTCAAAATCCATCCTCCACGTCTCCACGAGCCAATGATCGTCCTCTTTAAATGCAATCTCTTCCTTCCAAGTTTTCTTTGGCAATTTGAGGATGGCCTCAATTTTTAGGTAAGAAGACCCATATATCCTCAGGAAATCTGTATAGAATTTCCTTGTGCTTTCAAGAGTCCTTTGTAACTCCAAGAACTTGTTTTCTATTCTAACAATACGACTGATGCCCATATTCCCAATGTATAAGACCTACCAGAACTAGCTCTCTACGGTCTTATCCAAGTTATTCCTCTTTTCGAGCTTGTCTATTTGCTCCTTTGACATCAACTATGGCGGGGACAAAGACGTGGTAGGCATTTCCTTTGTTGACAACCACTGCTGGATGTAGGCAGTTAGATCAACCACTTATTCTTTGAGCTCTTCCTTCGAAATCTTATCTTGTTGAATTAAATGGACTACTATGGTGACAAACTCTTGAAGGTGCTCCACTTTCTACTCTCTCGTAGTTGTTCCTAAAAAATACTAGAAACATTATAACTTATCACCTCCCACTACTGGTGTAGCTACTTGCATAGTCCTTGATCCAGAAGCATCCATCGTCACCTTGGATATGACTTTGGGCTTCTTCTCTTTCTTGGTATTGATTTGTGCTTGGGCTAAGATAGCCTCTAGTCTTGCTTTTGGATCACTCGAGGTGGGAGCCTTCTTCTAAAGTTGCTTTTCTAGCCATCCGGGCATCTGAGCTTTTCCTTTGGGTGATTTACTTTCACCTTTTTCTTCATCCCTTATGACTTCAATTTCCTTATCTTTGGAAGCTTCCTTCTCCACCCTAGTGTCTTCTCCCTCTTCTTCATCGGAGTCTCGGGTGAATGTTAGGCACTTGATTGGGGACTTAGCAGGCAGGCGTTCTTTGGGACTTTGTTCCCTCTTATCCTCCTCTTCTTTCTCTTCTTCATTTTTTTCATCATGTTCATCTTCATGCTCGTGCTCCTTAGGCTATGGATTCTCGTAGGTTTTAGCCTCTTCCACGGGCTTATCTTCCTCTTTATCTTCCTCCTCCTTGTGTAGAGGCAATATATCTTCATGTTCTTTTCTCTCCTATTCTTCCTACCCTTCAGAGAGAGGAATATCCTCATCATGTTTGGGGCCTTCTTGTTGTTCACCTATTGGAGGTTCCATGCTTTCCTCCATCTTATCATCTTCATGTCTTCTTTCTCCAGAAGGTGGTCTTTCTATTTCTTCTCCAACATCCTTTAGTTGTCGGGCTAGCTCTTCCTCAAAGTTAGGATCAAAAGTCTGCACAACGAATTTGGCACTAGCATCTTCTTCTCCCTCCCCACTTTCAGATGATCCAGTCTCCTCTCCTTCACAGACTACTTTGTCAATTTGCAAGTGTTGGTACTTTGGGTGCTTGTGATATTCATCTGCTTCCTCTTCCAATGCTTTTGTTGCTTCAATCTCTTGCCTTTCCCCTTTTCCTGATATTGCCATTCTGGCCTTCATCTTCGGGCACTTAGTTGGAGGCTTTGAAATTGGAACACTGGCGAGGACTTGTGCCAGGGCAGCCTGGATGGATAGATTCAGTAATACTTCAGAAATTTTTGAGGGAGCATTTTTCATGTGTTAGGAAAAAGCCTCTGGGAGCGAGAGTGTTGACATTGGAATCATTGATGTGGCTAGCGAGAGTGATGTGGTTGGAGACATGGAAGTGGAGGAGAGTGGAGAGGTGGTGGTGGAAGAAGAATCAACCACCACAACTGGCCTAGTTGGTGAAGAAGAGGCAAGGTGGACCGAAATGTCCAGCATAGGTGGGGAGGTAGCCACCATAGCTTGAGACAATGGCGAAGGAGCAGCAGTGACGGAGGCAGCCGATGGAGACTCGAGCTGATTTGTTTCCATTTCTTCTCCTTTGTGGAGTGAGTCCTCTTGAATAACAGGCACTATAGTAGTACTACTTGACCTTCTATGTTTCTTGGAAGGTTCACCTTCCACAACATTTATTGCATACACCTTCGGGCTAGGCTGTTGCTCCTTAGTCTCTTTTCTTTTTTTGGAGCAAGTGAGTGGAGGAGATTTGAATGTTTCTCATGTCAAGGTTGTAGTAGCTCCATCATCCATTGCACTAGGCTCACTTTCAAGTCCTTGACAGGTTAGGACGATCCCTTGCTCCTTCAATTAGGAAACTTGTCCATTGGCCCATTCTCTTGTACGAGCTTCGATTGGTTTTGTTATGATATCAAGGTCATCAACTTCTTGCTTGTCCCAGTCTATTACTGGTAGCAGCAGGTTGTCAACTGCATTGTATCGAGGGTTCATAATTGTACTCTCATCCTCTTCCACTTGATCGGGTACCGGAAACAAGTTCACCCTTTTTACAAAGTAGGCATCATTCACATGTAATGTCTCATGTGCACCTCCTTATCATCCTCGCAATTTTCCTAGAAATATTCAACGCGATGTAGATGGGCGTAGTTGGGTCCAAGTTCCTTTCTTATATGACCGTAAGGGTCCATTCGTGGACGGGCAGTATGTAACTTAAAATGGTATTTCGCTAACTCCTTTTCAGAATTCCATGTACATTGAAAGGTATGCATTTTATACATCCCTTGGCCAAAAGAAAGGGGATAAGGGTTCCCTGCCAAATGCTTGCTGCTTAAACTTGAAAAATATGATGGAGGCTTGGTTATGTTTGGAGATGATACTAGTGCTAAGATTTGTGGGATAGGTTCAGTAAGTTTTGATGACAAGCATAACACTGATGATGTTTACTATGTTAAGGGTTTAAGGCATAATATTTTGAGTGTTGGAAAAATGTGCAGTAAGGGATATGATCATGTATTTAAGGATGAGAGATGTGAGATCCAGAAAGAATCCAAAACGTTGATTGCTACAGGAAAGAAATCTGAAGGAAATATCTATCAACTTAAGGGTGTTGATGGACAATGTTTTTGACTCTAATTAATGAAATTTGGTTATGGCATAGGAGAATGTGTCACATGAATTTTGATAACTTGGAAAGGATTAGTGCAATTCAATCCATGAGAGATTTACTAAGGATTACAAAGCCTATCAATGTTATTTGTAGGAATTGTCAGTTTGGAAAGCAAGCAAGAAGTCATTATAGATCAAAGGAAAAGTCTACTATCAGACTACTAGATTTAATTCATACAGATCTCTATGGTCCTACAAGAGTGAGAATTCTACAAGGTGAAAGGTACTTTATGCTTTTGATTGAAGATTATTCATGATATACATGGGTTACATTTCTTAGAGAGAAATCATATGCATTAGATAGATTCCAGACATTCAAGGCTATGGTTGAAAATAAAGTGAATTTGAGGATAAAATGCTTAAGGTATGACAGAGGTGGTGAATTCAGCTCCCATAAGTTTAATATGTTTTGTGAACTAGTGCATGGAATAAAGAGATAGTTATCTACTCTGAGAACTCCTCATCAAAATGGAGTTGTTGAAAGGAAAAACATAATAGTTCAAGAGGCTACTAGATCAATGATTACTAAGGTTGGTTTACCATAAGCTTATTGGAGAGAAGTTATTCATACTACTATTTATGTATTCAATCGAGTTCAAGCAATAGGAAACAATACAAAGACTCCTTATGAGATATGGCATGGAATAATTCCTACTGTTAAATATTTCAAGGTATTTGGAAGCAGATGTTATATCAGAAGAGATGAAACTTTGGGTAAGTTTGATGCAAGAAGTGTTGAAGGAATTTTTCTTGGATATTCTACTAAAAGCAAAGCATACAGATGTTTCAATAAGAGACTGAAAAAGATTATAGAAAGTGCAAATTTCAATGTTGATGAGATAGTAAAGAACTCAATTGACATTGCTAGATATGTATCTAATAAACCTGATTGTGTAAGAATAGAAGAGATTGTGGAAGAACAGGAAAAGGATGATCAAGAGAAGTAGAACAAATAGAATGAAAGAGAAGATGAAGCTCTAGAAGTGTCACCTAAGACACTTAGATATGTACAAAAGAATCATTTAGAGAATTAGATCATTGGAGACAAAACAAAAGGAGTATTGAAAAGAAGCAAAGTTGTTGCTGAAGTAAATATGTATTTAATTTCTGAGATTGAACCAAAGACTACAAGTGAAGCATGTAAAGATGAACATTGGATGAAAGCTATGAAAGAGGAAATTATGCATTTTGAGAAGAATCAAACTTGGGAATTGGTCCCAAGACTAGCAAACAAAAACATTATTGGATCAAAGTGGGTATTTAGAAATAAGTTGAATGAGAATGGAGAAGTAGTTAGAAACAAAGCAAGGATTGTGTGTAAAGATTACAAGTGGAAGGCATATATTTTACAGAAAATTTTACTCTGGTAACAAGAATGGAAGCTATAAGAATACTCTTAGCATTTTCTGCTCATAAATATTTTAAGGTCTATCAGATGGATGTCAAGTCAACGTTTTTGAATGGTGAGCTAGAAGAAGAGGTCTACATGGAATAACCAAAATGATTTTAGTTAATAGAGCAACTAGATATGGTGTGCAGATTGAAGAAAGCTTTATATGGATTGAAGCAAGCTCCTAGAGCTTGGTATGCGAGGTTAGACAGGTATTTGATTCAACAAGGTTTCAACAAAGGTACGGTGGATAGTAATCTATATTTTAAGATTGAAAATGACAAAATATTGATTGTAGTTGTATATGTTGATGACATTATTTTTGGAGGAAATGAAAATATGTGCAAGATGTTTGTGGAAGAGATGTAGAAATAATTTGAAATGTCTATGTTTGGAGAGATGAATTTCTTTCTTGGCCTATAGGTCAATCAAACAGGGAAAGGAATTTTTATTTCATAGTCTAAGTATGTGAAAGAGATGTTGAAGAATTTTGGGATGGATGGTTCCAAACCGGTATGTACTCCTATGGTGACTAGTTGCAAATTAGGTAAAGATGATGATTCACCTAAGGCTTATCAAAGCAAGTATAGATCTATGATTGGTGGACTATTATATTTGACTGCTACTAGGTCACTATATAACATGCATGTTGTCTGTCTTGTGGCTAGATTTCAAGAAGATCTTAAGGAAACACATGTTGTTGCTGCTAAAAGAATATTCAAATATTTGAATGGCACTCTGAATTATGGATTATGGTCTCCTAGAGATACTGACTTTACTCTAAGTGTTTATACAAATGTAGGTTGGGCTAGAAGTGTAGATGACAGAAAAAGTACAAGTGGTGGTGCATTCTTTCTTGGTTGAAGATTGGTGGCATGGTTGACTAAAAAGCAAGATTCGGTCTCCTTGTCTACTACTAAAGTTGTGTGTATTGCTACTGCATCTTTTTGTATACAATTTCTATGGATGAAACAGACGTTGAAAGATATCACAGTGGCATATGATGATCCTATTTCTATATTCTATGATAATGCAAGCACAATTAACATTTCACTGAATCCTGTGATGCACTCAAGGATGAAGCATATCTCTATCAAATATTATTTCTTGAGAGAGAAGGTAATGGAGAATGAAGTAAAGCTTGAGTATGTTTTGACAATGGATCAAATTGCTAATATATTTACGAAGGCTCTTCCTAGAGATACTTTTGAGTATCTTTGGGAGAAGTTAGGAGTCATTTCCCCTCCTTTCTTGAATTAGATGCATATGGAGATGCATCAATCTAGTGGATCTATGGATCTATCTTCCTTGTGGATTGATGTTTTGGTGGCTACCTCTCAGGGGGAGTAGGTAGTATTAGGTGTTGTCATTGTGAGTATTCTATTTTTCATGTCAAAGGGGAAAGAAATGTAAAATATCTTTTTCCTTTGCCATTGATGTCAAAGGGGGAGAGAAAGCATGTGAAAAAGAAGAGAAAGTATGTGAAAAATCTAGGAATATAAAAGATTATCTACTAAGGGGGAGAAACAGAAAGAAAAATCTTGAGAAGTGCATTCAGAGCTAGTATGTTGTCTTTGATGGTTTTCCACATCATGTGTTGCCATCAATGACAAAGGGAGAGATTATTGCAAGAATGGAAAAGGTGTTGTCATTAGTATCATGAATGAAGGTTATTGGTTGTAAATGTCAAGGATATTGAGAAAATTGTAATAAAGAGATGTTGCAAGTGTTCAATGGTTACTCCAGGTTTTACTCTAGGATTTTCTCCTATATTTGTGTGGTTCAAATATGTTGATCATGGTTGTTGGAAGCTACTATATCCAGATTGGGTAAGGCCAAATTTTTTCAATTGTTGCTTGGGTAAAAGCTTGAAGCTATCCTCGACACCTGGTAAAGTTATGACTAACAACATGATCTACAAGCTAGGGAAGTTCTTCATGGATTAAATTGGGAATTAAATTAAGAATGGAAAAGAGAGTGCAAAAGTAGAATTTGATGAAACTCTTGCAAAGTTTAGGTTAATGACTGATGATTTTGTTCATTGTTATGATGGGAAAGATTCTGAACAGTCATCTTGGAATAAAGAATTTTATTGTGATTTTGAGAGCATCTTCTATACAACAAGTTGTCTTAGATCAAATAAATGAAGCAAACAATTGAGAAAGAGCCAACAATTTTGAATTTGAAACAATGGTATATGAACAACTATTTAGCCTACCTGTTATGCTACAACAATTAGCTATAGGCTAGAACATATCCATATCAGCATAAAATAACAAGTGCAATTCACCTCAAACTCTGTTGTAGTAATTTCTTTGTAAGGAAGTTTGCACTACATAAACATTCTCTATGCACATCAAGATGCTGGTTATTATCTCAATGTCCTTTGTAATCAAAAGAACAGTGAAGTTCATTGCATAACACATGACCATTTTCCAGTGCTATGATCCATAATTTCTCTTTTACTTCTTACTCATTGTGTTCTCAATCACCATGTGCAAATGACTTAGAGGATAGGTCTTTGTCACCATTTGATAGTAACTTTCATTATTTTTGGACTGTTTGTTATGATTCAATCACTGTTTGATAGTGTTCTTCCTTTCCCATTCCTATAGGACAGAGGACAATTCGTAGTTTACAACTCTCTAACAATAGTAAATAGATACAATAAAGATATTTAAAATTTTAGAAGTGGATTTTTTTAATTGCTAAAGCCTATTTATCAATTTTATAACTTAAAATTATTTAAGCTATTTGAATAGCTAAACTTCATATTATAAATCTTTAAAGTACAATAGAATTAGGTACTTAAAATGATTATAGAGAAGTTGAATGAAAATTAGTAAATTACTATTGATTTAGCTTTTCCTTTTACGTGTTTACAAGGTTATTTCTTCTAGGATTTGTTAGGCCTATTTTGGATTCTATGGAAATAACAAAGGTAGTTCCACGTCTAGGTCTAAATGAGGTGATGACCCATCCTTCTATGATGAGGTTTGCAGGATGCACCTAAGAATAGATCTAAAAATATCAGATTTTTAAACCTTGAGAAATTTGAGATCGTTCTAGATTTTATTTGATTTTTGTACAGCTGGACAGATCTAAAAAACCGTTGCTTGAAAATGATGTAAATGAAAATGTTATTTGTTTAGAATAATCTAAGGGTTTTATTTTTCACTTGCACAAATTTTTTTGTCTACCTTAAGATAACCATTAAAATTATCACTTTTTTAATCATAATATTTCATTGTATATTTTTATTTTGTTAGATTGTATTGGATAGTTAATGGTTAATTTAAAAATAAAATTAAAAAATCAGCATAATATACTTCCCATGTACTTTTTTTCATCACTTGTAAATCTAAATTTTTGTTACTTTTTGTGATCATAAAAAATAGAGATGATTATAGTCTCTGTGAAATATTTTTATGCATGTTTGAGATCTCTACAAGGTGATGAAAAAGGCCCTAGGGTTTTGTATGGTTTTGAGTATCCTTATTGTTTTGATGGTAATGTTGTCACTAAGTTCTCTCCTTTCCCAAATATAGTCACCTGAGAAACTGCCTTGATTCTCTTGACTATAAATTACTTTGTTCTCCATACCTTCTCACTATAGGTTTGATTCTTCAACTCTAACAACTTCCCTTCCATATCAATTTATTTTCATGCTCTTGCATCAATTCTCTTATGAATTTATTATTATGACTCTAAAACCTACAACTAGGTCTATTATGATTGTTAGGTCTTTTAGGGTATATTATTTTCTACTACGAACTCTTAGATTGTTACACTTTTGATGATAATTCTCCAAGGATGTTTTCCCACTGACTTAACTCTTTGTATATTCTCCATTATGCATTGAAAATTCATGGTTTCTAGTTAACTATGTATTGGTGTAACCATTGCCATGTTTCTTGGGACTGTCATCCCTATAGGATAGTTTCCTTATAGATCTGAATGTAATTTAAAAGGTTCCCATAAATATTGAAAAGTTTCATAAGACTGTTATGTCAAGGTAGTAGATGGTCATGAAAAGTTTCATAAGACTGTTGTGACAAGTTTCATAATATAGCCATACCACAAGAGCTAAGAAGACATGGTGCAGTGTAGTGGTAACATCTTGCATTACTGTGAAGATCGAGCAATAAGTGTGTGGTATGGCGGTAACTCAAATACTTCTCTCACATCTCTACAAGAGCCAAGAAGACACGGTGTGGTGTAGTGGTAACATTCCACATTACTGTGAAGGCCAAGCATTAATGGTGCGGTACAGTGGTAACATCCTGCATTACCACGAAGGTTGAGCAATAAATATGTAGTGTAGTGGTAACATCCCGCATCACCACAAGGATCATGTCAAAATGATGTGGTATCATGGTTAAACTATAAAAATAAATATCACATTTCTTTGAGGCATTTTTTGGAACAATTTTCTTTCCTTGTGTATATTGCTTCCACATTTTCATGTATGTCTAGCAAGGAACTTGTAACTAAAACATATCGCAAAAAAAATCCTTGTTGTTATGCTTTGATGGATGTCCATTATTACTAGATATCTGATGTAGTGCACATTATTATAGTGTAAGCCTGTTTTTCAGATTGTTTCATTTAGCATCACCAATATTCTCGACAATAACATTGTCCCCGTTTAAAATGATGGAAATGGTTCACATCTCTTAGAACAATTTCTCTTGCAACATTCTTGGAGATGAATTTAGATGCAGTGTGAAAATAAAAACATACTCAAAGGTTCTTAACACTCTAATAGTTGTACCAGGGGCCATGTTTAACAAACCAAATGCAATTGCCAACTTTTCACTACGGTGGCAGATAAATGATTCTTTTTTCTTCTATTCCATAGCATTGACTAAAAGTATTGAATCTAGAAATACCCTGCTGCCTTCATTTGCCAAGCCAATTTCTCCAATTTTTCATAGATCTCCCATGTTTTTGGATGTGATTTGTCACCTACACAAAAAATCATGTACCATTTTATGCCCTTCAATCCAACTACATGCAAGTATCTTTTTAATTCCTCTATATTTCATCAATATCCTTACTATTTGAACCTCACCACACCTACCCGCTTTTGCACAGATGTTTTAGATAAGAACATAAGTTGTAACATTTTTAGGATCCAACTAAAAGAGTAGTGTTGCTAGAATACTTAGCCTATATTCATATATGATCCACAGGAACCAAATGTTTAACTGGCATCTCAGTAATAATGTTTAGGGTTTCCTCAAGATAGCTAGTATGGGCACAAAGGTCAACCATGCACATCTAATGATTAACTATATATATAATGCAATAAGGGTTAGTGCCATGTGAAGTATGTGCAACCCTCATCCACTAAACCTGCATGACTACATGCATCTAGAACACAAGCAAAGCTTACAATGTCGATGTTCTAGAGTGCTTCATTAATTCAAATATTTTGAGAGCTTCCTTGCAAAATCCATTTTGTGCACATTTTGCAATCATATCATTTCATTCCATGATATGACATCTCTTTGACCTGAATTTTGTCAAACAATTCATTTTGTACTACATTTTGGTGTCAAATATTTCATAATTATGGTTAGTTTCATTACATTCAAATTCTTAATTCTGGGAAATTATATATAGTAAATAGATTGATGGTTGTTTGGATAGTGAAATTAGCTCTCTTAGAAATTAACTAAAATATCTAGAAGGATTATTTTAATTAAAGAGGATTTTGTGGTTATTTTTGTAACAATGATTTTATAGTGCAACTAGCTTGCTATTTTCATTCAAGATACAAGTCATAAAAGTCAAGCACATACCAAGAAGATGGTACTCTACTTCAAACCCTCAACCTCACTTAGTTTAGTCTGCTTACTTGGGGATATTAAGGCAGTTGGTAAAAAATTAATATATATCATTTTTTGTTTGTGAAGGAGAATCCTATGAGATTCAATATGGCAATGCATCAATATCCATTTCTTAAGTAAAGATGATTTCATAGTTGGGAAACTTGTTGTGAAACATCAAGTTAGTAGTTTTTGGATGTTAAGGCTTCCCGATTGGATATCAAAGATCTTTTCTCATCAACTTAATTTGAAATTTATGTATAAATGGACTCTTTAATGGTGTAGGTATTTACTAAGATAATACATGAACTAGGGTTGACATTTTTGTTGTCCAAGTCTGATGGTATTCTTGGGCTTGGTTTCCAAGAAATTTATATCGATAATGTTGTTCCAGTTTGGTTAGTGTTGATAGCCTTCATTCTATAATATGTCAACTTCATTCTATAATCTGAGCGTATCACCTTTCTTAAATTTTGAACAAGGTTCTGAAATCAAGGGTTCAATATGCATATTTCAGGCCTATGTTGAACACTCTATTTAAGGAATTTGTAACTAAAAATTCTACAATTTTTTAATTGATTTATCTTTTTGTTGTGCTTGGACTTTCTTTTGTAAACTTGCAATATACAATGCACTTTTATTCTTTTTGAATTGAGACTAATATTAATTTTGTTGGTTCAATTGAGACACATTTTCATTCATGGCAGAAAAGGCAGCACCCTATTGCTCATATCAGATGGCATGTTGCATATAAAGGAGGAAATATTCTAGCTAGGTTATTATTGACTATGTTGAAGGAGAGAGATTCATATATGGGACACAATCAACACTCTCCTTGGACTTTACACATTACAACTTGCTTGAGGAAGAATTCCCACACTGTAGAAGTTTTAAGAGATGAAAGGGGCATGTGCTCACATTGAAGGGATTCAAGCATGTTTTTCCATCATTGTAGAAGTCTTTTGGAGAAGTTCACTTCTTGCAGTCATTTCTCTACAATATTGTAACTCAGATTTTTAGTCTTATGACTAAAAATAACAATTGTAATACTCTATTTGTAAGTTGTAACTAGAACACCTTTCTTTTATTAATAAAGTTCACCAATTTTTCCTTCTCAATGGTTGTCTTATTGTGTGCAATTGATGATTGATGTGTATTTATGTGTTTATGCTTAAATCCTCAAATATCAGCAAATTAAAAAGACTAAATATACTACTAATTGACATAAATTAAATATACTACCAATTGACAGAAATCAGTGAACAATGAATAAATATGACTAGATATATGGCCAATGAAATCAATGAATAAAAATGACTAAATATACTACCAAATTAATCAAAATGACGATTAAAATTAATGACTAAATACACTACCAATGCACATAAATTAGTAAATAAAAATGACTAAATAAGTGACCAGTTAACAACAATTAATGACTAAATATATCAGTGAATAAAAAATGACTAAATAAGTAACCAAATTACAACAATCAATGACTAAATCAACAACTAAATAAGTGACCACTTAAATATATCACTGAATTGAAAATGACTAAATAAGTGACTAGATTATAGCAATCAATGACTAAATCAATGACTAAATATATCAGTGGAAAAAAAGTGACTAAATAAGTGACCAGATCGTAGCAATGAATGACTAAATCAATGACTAAATATACTACCAAATCGATCAATAAAAACAACCAATAAATGACTAAAAATGGTTTATTCATCAATTTGGTCGTGTTATATATGATTGGCAATAAACTACTAGTGGTCACGTGACCAATTGTAGTCATTTATAAGCAATTTTTAGTAGTTTTTTCAGTAGTTTATTGTTGTTTTTGTACTAGTTTCTTATTTTGTCTGACATGAAAAGAAAAAACCAAGGTACCTCCAACTTTACCCTTTTTCTCTAGAAGACTTTCCTTCACACAACTTTCTGAGTTAGCAAAACCAGATTCATCTTTTAAAGCCAAAAACAAGCATTCATCATTAGCATCTCCATAATCAGATTCATCATCATAAATACCAACATCTTCTCTAATATAGTAGCTTTTCTTGATCATTTTCCCTTTCTTTTCCATATTCTTATTGTTCACAGTTCTATTTGGCTCTTGAAGCATAATGACCTATATTTCTACAACTAAAACAATTGAAAGGTAATTTTCCTTTGTACTTACCAGTGCCTTTTTTCATTCTTCTTACAAAGTTAGCTTCCACATCATCAAGATCATCACCATCTGAGTATTCACTCTTTTATAATTTTCCAGTTTTGAATTAAGTCTTCCCTTTTCCACCATTCTTCATACCAATTTTCTTCATCTCAAATGAAGTTAGTGTGCCAAATATGTATTAAAATTTGCAACTTCCTCAATAGAAAAAAACTTTTCACTATAAGAATTAGGAAGAGTTCTAAGAATTTTCTTTACCACTTTAGGTTCTTTGACTTATGCACCAAGACCTCTCATAGCATTACCAGTTCATCAACCCTATGCATGTAACATGTAATTTTTTCATCTTCAGGCATTCACAAAGTTTCAAATTATGTCTTCAAATTCTACAGCTTAGCTTGTTTAACCTTATCATCTCCTTCATAGATACTTTCTATCTTATCCCAAAATTCTTTAGTAGTTTTTAGATCCATAACTTTTACTAATTCAGAATGTGCAAGACTTCTCAAAAGAACAACCCTTGCCTTTCCATTTGTTTCATAGGCCTTGATCTCATCACTTGTGCTTGGCCCATTTGGAGGTGTGGTGTATGCAGTCTTTATTTCCCTTGCATATATCGAAGATAAATCAGATAGCCTTCCATCTTCACTTTCTAGAATGTATAGTATGTGCCATTAAACATAATGATCTCCTTCTTGCTTGCCATCCTAGATCTACCTCAAGGGGTTAATATTTTCTTCAAGGAACCTTGCTCTAATACCAATTGTTAAATGAACAACACAATTGAGAGGGGGGCTGAATTAGTTGTACCAAATTAAAACATCAAAACCATCAATAGCAGTCAGATCTACATGCATTCATTAAACCTTTAATCTATTGTAATGTTTAAACATGAAAAGTAGATAACATAAATTGAAACAACCAACACCATACACAAGAGAACTCTATATTTACATGGAAAACACAATGAGGGAAAAACTACAGTGAGGATTAGCTCACAATATAAGTAATTGCAAAAACTGATGCAAAGAGGCTCACTACCAAAACAGGACATGCTATCCAGAAAGGCTCACAACCCAGACTCACTACCGGAATAGAAAGAAGAAAAGAAGATAGAATGTTACATAGAGAACACGCTCTCAATGCAACAAAGATTCCACCACAATAGCTCAACCAACACTTGGAGTCTTCAAGAGATCAAGATACCTTAGCTCACTGCATTCAACAATCTTGTGTTATAGCTTGCACTACATTCCACACTTATGCACTTAATTTCACATCACAACATTCAACTCTATTCTAAACTTCCTCTTACATCAACTCATCTTGCATTTATACCATCTGCAACTTGAAAAACATCTTCAAGTCGGCTATACTCATCCTACTCTTTACAAATTCAAAATAGGTTGACACTAAACATTCTCGCGGTGGATAGGAATGAAAATCGGACCAAAAAAAACTTATCTGGGACTCAAATTAACTCTCACACACCACCCTACACTTTCATTAATGCTTGATGATCATCTTTTAATGTAGTGTAAATACCAAGTTGGTCATTACCCGTGTGAACACCATTAAACTTTGAATTATATGCTTCCTCAAATCCAAAGACAACTTGCAAACCACATACCATGCTTCATCACAATCTAAAATATTCCTCTATCCTCCTGTAATTCATTAAACTCCTTTGCAACAATTCATACCTTCAAAATGTATATATCTTGTACACTCAAACTACACTACAAGACACTGCAACTCTAAAAATCCATCTTTCGAAGCACCAAGTTACAAATCCTCTTGACAGAGGCAAGAGATCAAAATCATCAACATACCTTTAGAACCACATGACCTGAAGAACAAATGCAGAGAAATGTGAAGCAAATACATTTCTCCCAGACACCTTTGTAAGCAACTTTGCACAACTGGTTCACATATTTGTGAACATAACTTCTTTTGACCATCGATCCAAAAGCATAAATTCTGGATATAAAAACTCTAAACACCTCTATCCAACATATCCAAACCACATAAGCATATCTTCAACCTAGAAGAAATGCAAAGAAAAACCAAAATACCTTTGCAAACTGGAACACCTTTGCAACACCTTGTTTCCTTATTTTATCAATTTTCTCAATATCATCGACATCTAAATCATAAATAGAAGCTTATCAAAACAAAACCAGATGTTAACATCAACAACTTTACTAATGACAACATAATGCAACTAGTCAAAGAAATAATCTTTGCACAACTAGATCATTAATGACAACACAAGCTTGTTGACATCAATGACAACACCTTCATACTTGCAACATAATTAATCCCCATTATTAGTTATTATAGTATTGGATAACACAAAGAAATGAAAAGAAATATGTAACTTACTTGTTCAACTATAATTATTGTTCAACTCTAGTTATTATAGTGTTATAGTATTGGATAACACAAAAAATGCATATAAAGGAATATGTAACTTGTTCAACTCTAATTACTTTTCAACTTTGAAACACTTGGGATACTTTGTTTCATAAACAATAGTTTCCTCACAAGATTTACAAATTTTAGTTGATATGAACATCAAATTTTATTTTTCTCTTCTTTATATATTTGTATGAGTATCCTAATAAAACATGCAAATTGGATATATAGTCTTAGGGCTTATCGAATGATCTATGGTAGAGAAGATAATTTTCATTTTAGGATGAGACATCCTTAATTATGAGCACTCTACTTCACCTATCAACTTTAATTTTTTTAAATAATACCATTGATTGCCTTTCCATGTTATGATTGATGGTTATATCAAACATTGAATAATAGGAAGCTATTGACCTATAGAACTCATCAATGCAAATGCACCACCTAATACAATTAGAAATAACTACTTTTCAATTTTCTATAAATAACTTGTAACTTTACTAGCTATTGGTCATAGCTAAAGATGGGACAATTGAAGTGTTCACTCAAAAATAATTCTTTTGACATGTAGTCTTTATCTAGTTAATGTATTTTCATGGTGGAGATAGCATGTAGCTTTTCATGAGGATATAATACATTAGCATGTGAATAATGCATTCACTAGAGCACTTGTCAATGCAAAGGAATAATGTAATGTAATGAAAAATGACCATGTAATGCATACTTTTGGAAGAACATTAGTTAGATAAGGCTAGAATGTGATTTTTACATGAGGGCATGACTAGGATTTGAGGTGAGTATTTTAGAAAAATATTCCATGCCTATGACTAGTTGGATCAATTAAGTGGTCATGAAATTACTAAGATTTAACATATAAATGAATAGAAAATGAATATAGTTTCAAATTTGAAAATGTTGGGGACCACATAGGAATTTACTGCATATTAGTGAGTAGTGATTTTATATTAATGGGAACTCATTAACACCATGAAATATAGTAAAAATATTGAATGTGTCATTAATCACACAAGGAGAAGGGGTGGGCCAATGGTTCAATAGTGAAGTGTGTTGCACAAACGGTTGTCGTTGCACCAAAAGATCGACCTATTAATGCCTGATACAACTATTAGAGTTAATGAATCCACGAGAGGCAGTTAAGCCATGTCACGAACCTGAGTGCTGCACTACACAACACAAGGAGACCAAGGGCGCACACCTTGCAAAACTCCCCCCAACTCAAGCAAGGGGTTCAAACCTGTGACCCAAGCTCTGATACCAATTGTTGCATAGACGATTGTTGTTGCACCAAAGGATTAGCCTGTTAATGCCCGATACAGCCATGAGAGTTAATGAATCCACGGGAGATGGTTAATCCATGTCATGAACCCAAGCACTCCGTTGCACAACACAAGAAGACCAAGGTCACACACCTTGCAACAAAGTGCTCTAAGTGAATAGATATCTACTACATGGTTATATTTGGAGCACAAGTGAATATTCTAGCATACAACATGGTCAACAACCTACAAGTAAAATATCAACATGTCATCATATCCTACTAAAAAATAAGGAAAACATAATAAGAGAAACACAACATTGGTAGGTGGGGTAGTTATCAATTATGGAAACTTGCTAATGTTAAGAGATATTGTAGTGGTGATGGTTATCCAATGGTGATGGACACATAAAGTGCACTCTTAAAGGGATGGTGACCAAGAGTAACAAGTCATTGACAAAACATAAGTGTGAAACAAAAGGGGTTAACATCACATCAAGTATTTATGTTTAGACCATTATTTTAACACATTCAAGGATTCCAAGAGAACACAAATGACAATAAAATAAATAAACCAAATTTAGAACAAATATTTTAATCGACATACATGACTAATTCCAACACTACAAATGAAATTTTTATGAGAATTAGTGATAAAATACAAACTTGTAAATGTAAGTAAGCATGATAAATAAAATCAAATTGATATATTCATGGGAAGAGTTTCCATGAAAAAATAGTCCAAGAATCAAGCCTTATGTTGAAGATCTTAAATTGCTAAGAAAATATGGGAAAGTTTATAACCAATGTATGTGTTGATGGGAGAAAATGTGTTTAGTTATCATAGATGGGTCATGTGAGACAAACAAAAATTGAAATATTTATAATTACGAGATACAACCAACAAATATATCACTAAGATTATAAGGTTGGCTCCTTATCCATTCTATCCTATGTATAATATATATGAAAAAATAAAGTAAAATCTGTCATAATGGATTTCTCTATACACCTAGATAGAGTTTCTCAACCCATGTATCATAATCATCAACAAAGAAATAAAATAATACGCATATCAATAACAAGACTACATAATGTTTTTCCTTTCACTCAGGCCCCATTTTTTATTTCCAAATGGGGCCCCCTCCCTTTTTTGGGGACCTTTTCTTGCTTTTCTTTGTGTTTTATTTCCTTCCTTTGTTTTGTCTCCTTCCTTAGTCTTTTTTCTATTCTCTCTTTGTTGGATGTCTAAGGTTTTCATTCTTAGTGTGACATTCACGTTGTCCTCGATCCTCGATGCTTGTTTTCTTTGTCTCAAAAATATCATCACTATCAAGTATTGAGGTTTGTATTTTTGACATGCCTCAAGACACAAGCCCAATCATCAATCTCCAATGCAAGGTGTGTCTAATCAACTCACTTACTGTGTGGCACTACATTTATTCTTCTAATGTGTATTAATGGAAAACTTTGGCATGCATATTGGGTAGGTTTTTATGGTTTATCGATGCATTTCAATAGTCACTTTTACTCTTGTGCTTTGAAGTGTTTGAGCACTCTCTATGTGTGCTTTATCTTTGCATGTCAAGTGCTCTTATCTCTAGAGGTTTTCTTTGGTTCATATTTGCGTTGGTGTTCGTTCTCATGCTTGTGTTCAAGTTTGTTCTCGTGCTTGTGGTTGTTGGTGCCTCCCTTTGTGTCATTCTCACCTTTGCCATTGTTACTTGGTAGGGATTCAACCTTCCCTTTGAGTTAATGGAATTGTGTTTTTTTGGTTTTTTGTGGTTTTCCCCTTACGAGATTTATTTCTTCTATTTCCCTTGCTTCATTTCTTGTTCTCTACTACTTCTTTCTTTCTTTTTTTTCTTTTAGATTTGTTGATATTTTATCAACTGAATATATAATTTTTTTACTCAAAGGGTTAGTTGGGAAAAGTTCTATAAAATTATTTTTTTTCATAAGTGAGTTTTAGTTGTTCATTAAAAAAATTGAAAAAATTTCTAGCAACAGAGGGAAAAAAGGAGTGAAGTCTATTTCCTTTCGAAAGAGTCAAACTTCATCCACATAGCAGCAAGGAGTTAGGGTTTTCTCTTGTGTTTGCATTGAAATAATGCTCCATTTTTTGCTTTCATACCAACAAATGATCACTCCAATTGTGACCCATATTTCAAAGGCATTGAAAGAGTCTATCCCTAAGTTTGGTGTGGAAGTTTTATTACCACACCTAGCTGCCTTGTTACCACAAGCATATTGTGGATCAAATCCATGCTTTTGAGATACATGCCTTAACACCTCACTAGACGTGACTGTATAAGTTGGGCATTTAGCTTTGGCCTTCTCTTTTTCTCTGAGACCTTAGTAGGTTTTGGTTTTTATGTGGACCTTCCTTGCTAGTGACATGTGACACCCCTACACTCACTGGCTACAAGTAGGTGAATTCAAAAGGATGGAAACTAACCTCTACGTGGCATCACCGTGTGCTTCAAAAAGCAGAAGGGTCCCCTTAGTAGGAAGAAGATGTGTCATTGGTTGAAGCACCATAAACAGTCTAAGTGGGGCACACATCAACATTAAGAGATCATTGAGCATTAAGGTAGCGGCATGCCCAAATTTGTAAATCGTATATGTCTGTGCACCAAAACATTTCCAGGATTTGATTTTGTTACTAAGGCCTCATTATGGAAGCAAGTGGTAGACTCTAGGTGTCATGAAGGCTCCAAGTGTTGTGTTTTCTTAGCCTTGAGAGTCCTAGCCATGTAGAGCAATGACGCCTATATACTTCTAGGGGTGATATCTTTCAAAAAGGCTCTCCCTCACAAAGAAGAATTCGGTTAACTATTTTCAGAGAGAACAACATTTGTAATCTTTTAGTTTGAAATGGAGATAGCTACAATTTTTGTTTTCATTTTAGAGACCTTAGCAAGTGCCCCTCATGGGAAGGATTGAATATTTTGTACTGTGCCCTCAGGCCTTTGTAATTTTTTCTCCACCCAATAATGAAGAGGACGTGGTGTTTTGTGTCAAGTTGTATGAAATTGATAGTTGTCTATTGTTTTTGTTCTTTGGTTCTAAAGTATAAGCTTTTGATAAATGTTGTAGGCTCTAAATCATGCAATCACTCTTTTAAATTTTTTTTTAATATTTTACAGGTTTTGATCTATATATTATATGCAAGTTAGGAGTGGATACCAAAAGTACTTTTGACATATCACCTTAGTTTTATTTTAGTTTTTCTTGATTTTTCTTCTCCCTCTTTTATCTCAAGATATTCGAAGAGTCGGCTTCTCAAATCCTAGAGGTTGCTTCATAGACAGAAAATTTAATTCCCACATCTATGAAACTTCCCATAGGACGTTGCTTGCCTATAGCAAAGGTTTTAAGCATCAAAAACTCCTTTTATGGAGAGCTTGGTGGGACTTATTCCAATCTGACTAAAAGTCAAAGTTTATGAGCCGAAGGCCCATTACAAGGTCATTTGTAGAACAAAATCTAGGTTTACTGCTACCATCTCTTGTGGTTGTAACTCACCAAAGAGCAAAAAGGACGAGCACAACACAACAACCACTGCAAATGGTTGTGCCAAGATCACCAAGAATTTTGTCGCATGGAATAGCACAGTAGCCTACTTATCCCTCTAGTAGCTCTAGTTGCTTGAGATCCTATTCTTGCTAATACCTTAAAGGCACTCCCCAAATTCATAGGGGATAATTTTAAAAGTGTCAAGGAGCATCTTCAAGATGTAGCAAATATTTGTACAGTGCATCATGTTACAGAATAGAATGTAGCTTTAAGGCTACTAGTTGCCTCTTTCAAAGGGCAGGCTCTCGACTAGTATAGATCTCTGGTGCCCAACTCTATTACCACTTGGGATCAACATGGAGATGCATTCTTCAACTAATTCAATGAAAAGGGAGACTATTCATCCCTCCTCCAATAGCTAATTACTATCAAAAGAGTCTCACAAGAGGCTATCATAGATCTCAATACCAAGTTCCATAAAACCTGGAAAAGAATCCTAGTTGCGGCTCATCCACCCACATGTATAGCTATTGTCTTTTATCTCAAAGATTTCAACTCAGATATAGTTGTGATGATTCAGTCACTTAAAGGTCAACCACTATCAAATGCTTACGAGCTAGTTGTCCAAGTAGAGAATAACTTGATGGATGTCGAAAAGATTCCCCTACAGTCACAAATGCCTAGTTCCCAAAACTATCACCACCGCAAGAGGAGGTTCCCAGCACCTCACAAGCCACATCTCTCATGTATGTGTATCCAATTGCTCAAATAAGCGTAGTCACTTCATCATCGCTAGCCACAGAGATGAATGATATAAAGAACATCCTACAATTTTTTTTAATGAGGTAATAAATCTCAAAAGGAAACATTCTATGCCTCCTAAGCTCCCTTTTTAGAATTATCAAGGCGATAGACCACCATATTAGCATAACTAGCACAACTAGTACTAGGGAGGATAGAGACCAAATCACCAGACATAGCTTACAAATCAAATCATCCTAGTTGATGCTCTGTTGCAAATGATATCACAAAATCCTTACAGGGAGTTAGTCATTGGCCAAGACAATTTAGCGGATGACTCAAATTCATGGTGTTTTTTGTGCAATGATGCACACACACCCCAAAATTGACCCAAAGGCAATTTATAGCAGAGAGTTGCCAAGCAAAGAAGACAAGGGAACACATTGGATATATCCCCTTATGGATACCAGTCCCCTGGTGTTGAGAACACCATCCTAACACTTGGCTCAAGTCCAGGGTATGTCCATAGAGCAAGAAGAAGAGATAACCCTAGAACATGCACTTTTCTCATGGTTGGAAGGTGAGGATGCAGCTTTTGCAAACAAGACCCTCGTAATGAGAGCTTCGTACCTGTCCAATTAGACTATTTAAACATGCTCTCTAAGAAGAAGTTGGCCAAAGCACAAGAAGCTTTTGCAAGGCCTAAGGTGACTTTTGGGAAAAAATTAGGACCTCAACCATCACCCCCAATATACCAAAATTGGAGCGATATAGTGCAAAACAAAACGAAGGAACCTAATGTCCGGCCTCAAGGGTCATTAAATATGGTTGAGCAGTTGAAAAAGGCTCCAGCCAATGTTTCTCTCTAGGACATTTTATCAATCCATGAATCAAAGAAGCCACTTACAGTTTCTAATTTAACCAGCATAAACCTCTGCAAACCTCAGTTTTATGTCAGGTCTACAGTAGATGCCATTATCGTCCTTATAACTATGTGGGTGGAAAATTGTCCTATGCTAAAGTTGTAGACTTAATCCACATTTGTGGGGATGGATTGTTACCATTTATATGAGACAATTTCATCACCCATATAATCTCACATTTTAGATTTGATATGTCACAATTTCATCACCCATATGATCTCACATTTTAGATTTGTTATGTCTTCTTCATAATGTCTTCCTCTGTGGCAACTTAGAATTTTAAAGTTCCCCTGCTGCTTGTCTCTCTATGTGTCAACTTGGATGGTCCTAATGCACACCTTGGCCTAAGCATTCAACCCTGAATGATAACCTCTGAGCAATAAGCAAAGGAAAATTAATTGATTGAATTACTATATCTGCTGCTTGTCTCTCTATTTGTCAACTTGGATGGTTCTAATGCACACCTTTACGTAAGCATTCAACTCTGAATGATAACTTGTAAGCAACAAGCAAAGGAAAAAGTTAATTGATTGAATTAGTAGAACCCCTACCCAGAACTTGACTTTTGATAAACAGGAACAGAAATCTTACTTTCAGTGTATAACTTCTCATTTTATTGTACCCACAGGGCAATATTGACAAAACCTATGATTGTGCATTGATTTCCTATTGTATGTAATTTTAAAGTTGTATGTGTTGTAGTGATTTATTTGGTTTTCTGGTTATCTTATCTAATAAATTTGTGGTTGTGCAGGAAAACTGCTAGTGACGACTCCTCTCCATCACTACCATATCCAGGCATTTTATGCATGGCTTATGCTTGGAATCTTATTACTTGGTCATCTAATGATAGCAATAGACAGGGCAAGAGTATGTTTCCAGCTACCGTATCTCTGGAAGCTAACTTGGCAATCTTTTGGACAAATGTGATTTGGGAAGTCTTCAGCCTTATATCATTTTGCTCAGCACCAAAATATTTGTCTATCTTTGATGTCATATAAATGGAAAATGTTGATTTTCTTTTAATCTAAAATCACAGGTAAACAGAAATATGCAATGGCCTTTTGTTAAAAACTAGGTTTGTCCCCTTCTCTTTTTGGTTAGTGTTCCTCAAATTCTATGAGGCATCATGATGTACCCTCTTAACTTGCCCAGTTTTGGAAAATTATAAGAGAAAAAGTGTTTGAGGCTTTTATCTGTTGGTTAGCCAATGGAAATTGTGCATATCTATCTGTATGCATACCCAAAAGGTCTATAAATTGCAATAGCAACAAAGACATGTGGTAAGAAAAGGAGCAGGAAGATTCCAAAGGCATAGGCTAATTAAAGTCTCGAGCAGATTCTTTCCATGCTTTAGGTTCTTCCTTAACCAGCATGCACTTCCTTCTGAAATTACTTTTTCACCAACATTAAGCCAATTTATCACCAACTTCTCTGTGAGCTGTGCACAATGCCAACTCATAATCCATGAATTTACTACACAATAATTAGTTGCAATCCAGTTGATTCTCTATCTGCCAGGTTTGTTGTCCAATAAGTCAGGCAGGCCGATTTATTGAGGGTTGTTTGATGTTAGATTTATTAAGAATTTATTATATCTAAATAGATTTTGTTGATTTGAAGGCAGATCAATTTTTTGATCTCATAAACTGTTTAATCTCCTAAACATCATTAAAAAATTTCAATTCATTTCAGAAAATTCGTAATCATATTCAGATTCACATTGTGTTATTGGGTACTATAGCACCGATGAAACAGGGGAGGACGTACAGTGGTAATACTAGTTGTGACTTTTGGGAGTGGATAAAGAGGTAATACTAGTTTTGAGCATGTTGACCAACATGCTGCACAGAACAAAGTACCAATGTTGTTTTATTCCTGTAATAATTGATGAGACAAAAATACATGCACGGTGAGTCCCCAATGTCAATGTTTGAGTGGATTCTGTACTGCCTGTGACATTTAACATTTACATGCATTGTCTTTTTTTATATTGGAACTTGGGATGCAAGGAGTACGGTATAAAGATGGAATAGAATGGACAGTTTTCTTTGAGTGGCTCAAATGAGTGGGGTATGCAGAGTCCGAGACGAGCTACTTTAACTGGTGAATGCCAATTCAGGTTCTTTTTGCCGACAGCGTCTCCATCCAATCTTTATGTTTATTACTATGAAGGTAAAAAAAATCTTTCCTAAATTAACCCTAGAACAATTAAGTTCAGAAGAAAAACAACCTTTTCCTAATGTTAATTTAAGCTAATGAAATCAAATGCATACATTTAAGCATATATCAATCTAGTCCAACAAAATTAATGCCAAACAATTGATCTTTTAGAGCAAGAAACTTCTAGATTTGATACTATAAGTTTTATATGAATAATATTTTTAGATTTGATTGTGTAGTTGTTCTTTTGTCATCAATGTTTCAAATCAGATTACGTGATTCATCATCAGGATGAAAGAGAGTTGAAAGAGAAAATGAATTGTTGTAGACCAAGATCGGCTAAAAAGAGAGAGATATAGGAGAGGAGGGAGGAGGCACGCGGTTCAAGGATAAGGATGACTAGGACAGAGAAAGATGAATACAAGAAGAAAAGAAAGGACCAAGGAAAAATGGAGTCCAACAAAAAGGTCTAAGAGTAGTGAGAAATATGCAAAAAAACAAAAAAGCTAGAAGGATAAATCAAATAAAAAGAATATATTAAAAAGAATAATCTTATGATTCATTAAAAAGAATAAACAATAAAGATGAAAGATTAATGAAGAACAACAATATAAGATTAATGCCAAAGATTAATAATTCTAAAAGATTAAAGGTAAGAGATTAAAGATAAAGAAACAAAGTTAATGATTAAAGGTAAGAGATTAAATATAAAGAATCAAAGTTAATGAATGTTAAAGATTAATTACAATCAATAGTAAGAAATAAAAGAGGAAATAATTAAAAATACAAGGAAATAACAAGACTAATATAAAATATGTAATCTATCAAAATAAATTATAATCTACAATTATACTAAAAGAGAAAGATATTTATAATCTATAATCTATAAATATAAACATAATAAAAAAAGCAACAAAGTTATAATCTATAATTATAAATTATAGATTAAAGTTAATAAAAGGAAGAAATAATTATAAATTCTTACAAAGAATTAATGAGATTAATCTTATAATCTTATTAATTCCTAATAAGAATAAACAAATTAAATCTAAATGATAGAAAACATTAAAAAGGCCACAATAAAATTAAAATAAGAAAAGAGAAATCTACAAGGAGAAAAATGAAAAATGAAAGGCTTAAAGAAAGAAAATTAAGAATAAACCAATTACTTATAATCTTAAAAATTCTTATAAAGAATTAATAAGATTAATCTAATAATCTTATTAATTCCTTATAAGAATTAAACAAATTACACAAGATAAAAAGAAAGAAAAGAAAAATTGATAAAAACTAATAAGAAAAGAATTAATCAACAACAAAAAAAATAGTTAAAGAAAGCAAGAGACTACAATCTTATAATCTAAATCAAGAAACAATCAAGAAAGATACAGGAAAAGAAAGAACAAAGAGGGATAAGAGAGGAGGGACCAAAAAATAGCACCAAATTATTAGATTATAATTTATTTTGATAGATTACATATTATTAGATTAGTCTTGTTAGATTATAATTTTATAATCTATAATCTATAATCTATAATATGTAAAAGAAAACAAATTATAATCTATAATTGACTAAAGAGCAACAAAATTATAATCTATTATCTATAATTATAAATTATAGATTAAAGTTAATAAAACGAAGAAATAATTATAAATTCTCACAAAGAATTAATGAGATTAATCTTATAATCTTATTAATTCCTAATAAGAATAAACAAATTAAAACTAAATGATAGAAAACACTAAAAAGGCCACAATAAAATCAAAATAAGAAAAGAAAAATCTACAATGAGAAAAATAAATAATGAAAGGCTTAAAGAAAGAAAATTAAGAATAAACTAATGACTTAAAATCTTATAAATTCTTATAAAGAATTAATAAGATTAATCTTATAATCTTATTAATTCCTTATAAGTATTAAACAAATTACACAAGATAAAAAGAAAACAAAACAAAAATTGCTAAAAACTAATGAGAAAAGAATAAATCAACAACAAAATAAATAATTAAGGGAAGCAAGAGACTACAATATTACAATCTAAATCAAGAAATAATCAAGAAAGATACAGGCAAAGAAAGAACAAAGAGGGCTAAGAGAGGAGGGACCAAAAAATAGCACCAAAAATAAAGCAAATAAATTAGAGGAAAAAAAAGAGAAACAAACCATATAGTCAAATCCAGAAGTTTCTTGCTCTAACATAATGGACTATGGAAATCATATATATGCAATTGGTATTTGTTTTGTGAAATAATAAAAATGGGAATTTCATAGTAAAAATTTCATTTGTTTGGGTATTAAAAAAAGGTAATTTGGGTATATTTGTTATTTGGGATTCTAAAGAGAGTTGTAGTTTATTGGAGATTGATTCTAGTTGTAGATGTACTTTGTGTTACGTGGTTTTGATCTCTAGTGTACAATACTAATTTGTGTAGTGTAAACTTTTGCTATTTGATTGGTTGGAATTTGTGTCCCTTGTTAACTACTAAAGGTTGAATCGTCAGATTGCAATGACCAAGTTCTCCTAGACTAATCCTTTTGAGTGAATTGATGTTACAATTGTGACAAAGATTGGTAGATGAGAGACATGCATGTAAGTGATGATTTTTATGCAAAGTATCATTTCTTATAATGCCCTAATTCTATGTTCCTAGGTCCCTATAAATGTGAATGACTTTTTCATGTGATTAGATGTGTTTTAAACATCAAGTGTATGTACTTTAAGTACCAAGATATAACAATTTGTCATACAACTATGTACCAAGTTGGCTTCCAATGGCTTATGAGAAAAGGGTGAGATTCAACAATTTAAATCAAACAACTGATTTTAAGGTTAGATTTTTGTTGCATGGGGTCAATCTTGTGTTCCATAGAAATGATCCAAGATGAGACATGCAGAATTTGAGGATTAAGGATGAGTGTATGGATGCAAGATTAATAAATGGTGTGAATAGCTTGGAATAAGAGTGGATAGGATAGGGATTAGGATGGATGTATGGAAATGTGTGAATAAGGGGGTGTTGGCAAGAAGTTGAGTCCACTTTTTGGCCAAAAAGTGGAAGTGTTTTCCCTAATTTTTAGAATTTGACACATTTAACCTTAAAATTTGAAGCACTTAGAGATGGAATCTTCAAAAAATTCACTAATCATAAAATGTAGTACTTGGTGTCTAGTTTCCAAATAAGTAATTTATTTCAATACCCAAATGGTACAAATTGAGTTTCAATAGGCATTTCTAAAAACCACTGTTTAAAAGTCACTTTTTTTTACCATACCGTGCATGTGTAGGACATCCATATTTTGACCTAAATTATCGTATTTTTCTAAATCCTTTTGGGAAAATATTTTTGACTCACTGAAGCACGTTTTTCGATAATTTTTTTGTAATTTTTTATTGAATATTTTTTTTTGTTAAATTTTTATTAGCCATATTTGTCGTTTTGAAAAATTGTCATGTACAACACACATAAGATGACCTAAACTTATATTTTTTTTAATTTTTTTAAATTGAAAAGAATTGTTTGAGGTACATTCTCATGCAATCCATTTGTCAAAATGTTATGTTGATCAAAAGTTATTAAAATAGTAAATAACCCTAATATTTAAATTTTATGGACCAGTTTCATCAAAAATTAATTGAAAAATAGAAAAAATAATCCAATTGTAAAAAAATTTGCATATTTGGAATCTGCACTGTCTCATCTAAAATGGGTTTTAATTTCGTCAAAAGATTCTGCAAAAAAAGTTGTCAGCCATATGTCCAAACTCGGTATTTATGTTTGGCATTATTAGGTCAACTTGAAGGTCAAACCATGTTGAAGGCCTAAGTTCGGATTCCCAATGCTTTTCCTGAACCAAAATACAAGTCAAAAACCCAATCACAAAGCAAATCCAATTTCAATCTTTTAGAAATGGGATCCCGATTTACAAAACGGGATCCCGTTTTGTAAATCAAGATCTCATTTCTTAATATTAAATGCGGTGACCATTGACAGGGAAACAAGATCCTACTTTATAAATGGGATCACGTTCCTTTGTCAATGGTCCCTACATTTAATATTGTGGAATGGGATCTCGATTATAAAACGATCTATCTCATTTTTAATAAACGGGATCCCATTTGTTTTTAACCATTTTATTTAAATTTATTGGAAAAATTTACTATGAAGTCTGCAACTTCACATGTATGGCCAAGTGTGATATATTGGGCTATTTTTCATCAACTATTGTCTTTACAGGTGGTTAACTTGCATTTTTGACTGATTTTTTCAAAGGAGGCATCATGTAAACCATTTTTGAAGTGGAATTGTGTTAGTTTTGTACTTGTTTGGAGGAACAAAAGGTCTTCAACTTGCAATATGGATTGAATTTTTCAAAGGAGGCATGAAGAAAATAGTTTTTAAAGTGGAATTGTGCTAGCTTTCTACTTGTTTTGAGGAACCTTATAGGTCTTCAACTTCCAATTTGGATTGAATTTTTTGAAGAATTTCACTATTGACATTCATTTGCGCTTGAGAATGGTTCAAAAGCTCATAATAAGAGGAGGAAGACATTGACTCCTCAAGAAGTTGAAGCAAATAGAGAGAAGGAGAAACAAAGACAAAGAGAAATAAGAATGAGAATTAAATCAATGAATGATGGTGGAGCATCCAATTCCACAACTATTCAAGATGAAAACGTTGAGGAGACCATGGTTGTAGATGAAGCTAATTTGCAAGAAGTCAATTTGGAGAAGAATACGATTATACAAGAAAGTCCTACTATGTCTTCAAATCCCTCTTTGAATTCTATGGAGAATGTTTCAATATGCACAAATCCATGTACGTCTTCAAATCCACATGTTAGTGAAATGGTAAATTCGTATGTAGAAGTTTTACAAGATGTTGGACTTAACAATGTTGACATTGATAATATTCAGAGAGATGAAAATTTTATAGAATTTGTTGAAAATGAAAAAGAAAAATCTTTTGTTGAAAATGAAAATGAGAATGATCCTTTTGTTGAAAATGAAAACAAAAACCATTTTGTTGATGAAAATGAAAATGAAAACCGTTTTGTTGATGAAAATGAAGATGAAAATGTAAATTGTTTTGAAGTTGAAAATGAAAAAAAATGAAAATGAAGATGAAAATATAGAATGTGATGTTGAATTTAATGAAAATACTTTTTTTTTTAAAATTGAAAGTGGTGTTTTCAATAATCTTCCTAGTCAACTTTATTGGAGGCAAATAAGAACACATGCAAATAGAATATACAAAAATTCTTTTATCGTAAAAAAATATCATTTCAATGTCAACCAATGATGCAATTGATGAGAATGTAAAAAATGAGGAAAATAATGAAAAGGTTAGGCTTTTTTGTTAAACCAAAAAGAAAATATCAATCATTAAAACATGTTATGTCTATTGTTTCTAGTGACATTCAATCTATTGGGAAAAATAGTCGATCTAAAGATAAAAATGCAGCAAGAAGAGCTATAACAACTGCTATAGTTAATAAAGCAACTTTGAATAAAAGAATGGTAAGCAATATTAGTGAAGTTCTAAAAATACATCCTAGAACATTGCTAAGAGTGGCGAAAAGAAGAGAAAGTATAGAAAATGATCCTATCAACTAATGTTGGAGTTTTAGTGGTCGACTCTCGAGGTCTGATATGAAATTGAATGTTGAAATTAAATCTTTGAATGAAAAATATTGGCATGATAATACTAGGGTTTCATCTAATGCTAGAGATGTTTTAAAATTAAGGTGGGGTCCAAAGTTCGCGATCCTCACCCAAAACACCTATTAGATACAACACAAAATTTAAACCCTGGTATGTAAAAATTAATAAGCAAAAAATATCTTGTTGTTGTAAAACGCATGTTCAATTTCGCTATTTTTATGATGTTTTTCGATATATACGTTGTACCTTGCCTACTAACATGATTATACAGGAATTTGGTATTAATATGCCACCTAAAGCAATAAGGAAGTTTATTTCAAGTTTGTTTTGTGAAAGATCTAATGGTAAATTGTTTTATTTAAGTTCTTGTATTTCTGGACAATGCATTAACTGTGGAAATCTTTCATTCTTAAGAATTTGTATGCATGAAAGTTTTGATAATGATTTTGGACAACAATTAATAGATGTTAAAAGATTTAAGAATGTTCACTATTGTTTAAAAGATGGAAAAATAGGAAAGTGTTGTGATTTAGTTACAAAAAAAGTTAGTGTGCATGCATTCATGAATGAATTTAAGAATAAGATTGTATCAAAATATGCCATGCACTCTCAACATGCTCGATGGCTTGATGGAAAATTTCACGCATGTAGAAACACATTTCCAATTGGTACTATACTTTCAGTGGTTGATTTTGTGAAAAATCAGACTCTAGCTCCGCAAGAGGAAATTCAATCACAGTATTATAATTCAGTGCAAGTAGCTATGTTTGTCCATATTGTTTATAGACATGAAGATGATAGCACTGAGGATGATAGAAAAGTTTTGAGGGAGTATCATTTTTATTTGAGTGACAACTGGATACACTCGTCAGAGTTTGTTCAATACCGTTTCAATATATATTTTATAGAAATTTAAGAGAAAGAGGAATCTAGATGAAAGAACACCTCATATGGTTAGATAATTATATGGGGAAGTTCAAGAATGCTTGAATGTTCTATTGGTTAAGTAGGGTTCACAAGAAACTTAATGTCCAACATATATGGAGTTTTTTTTTAAGCCGGGCATGATAAAAGAGAACATGATGGAGTTGGTGTATGTGTCAAAATAATTCTTGCTAGAGAACAATTAAAATTTGAGGATGCAGTAAAATTTAAAGATGAACGGGGGATTGTGGATTGGTGTAATACAAGATTATTTGCACCTGGTTCAAGTGAGTACTCTACAGTTCATCGATTATTTTGGTTGGTTGAAGAAGAGAACATTATACCTAGAGTTAACTGTGAGACAACTAGTGGATCTACTAAATAGGATTCATTTAGGAGTTCGACAACAAGCACATGGACTATCTGGACAAGGGAGTTTTCCTTTTTTTGCTATTTTTGTATCTTAGGAGATTGGGAAGCATGTGGAAATACAAAATGGGTTGAATAGTGGGAGCAAAGATTGTTGACACCTGCACAAGCACATGATCAATATGAAAGAACTATTGAAGAAAATGATCAAGTGTTTGCATCTGAAGACTATGACTGTGTTTCAAACCTTGTACAAGAAGGTAATTTAATTTGATTTATTTCACTTTATTAAGTTATTTTGTAATACTAAATTATTTATATGGATATACACAAGTTATTAAATCAAATTTTGTTTGCAGGACATGTGTATGTTGTTGTTGCACCCAAGGGGAATGAAGAGGAAACATAATATTGGTTGGCTCATTGTGTGGGGACCAAACATAAGTTAATAGCACCTTGAGAAGATGATGATGGCTATCATTATCCAACAGGTACGGTGATCCCCTTAAGACATTCCCTTAAGCAAATTTTGATAACAAGTTTTTGATCCCCTTAAGCAAATTTTTAGAACAAGTCTTTGATCCCCTTAAGAAAATTTTGAGAACTTATTTGATGATGGTTTTCATGTTTTCCAATAGGATCAGTGGTGGTTGTTGGCACTTGGCTATGAAAATACCTGAAAAGGAAGAATGGTCTACCTACATTCGAAGATTATGAAATGCATAAAAAGATTATACATTATTCACATTTGGTGGTGGCAGCAAATATAAAACTAGATCGATATTGTGGAATACCTACAAATAAAGTTCTATGGAAAATTTCTATGGAAGAGCATGAGACAATCATAGATGCATTGCAAAAAAGAGAGGATGCAGATGGTACAATGAAATAAGTAAATACAGGTAAATATAGTTTCAATTTTATATTGTCCTTTTAAATAGATTAAATACATGTTTCAATATTGGTCAAGTGTGTTATTAGTTGAAATTGATTTAAATTGTCCTTTTATATATCCTTAAGCCACAATCACAAAAGGATCTAGTCCATGCAGATTCAACCTAGACAACATGGAATACTTGGTAAAAATAGGTAATTATTAGTTAAATTATATTAAAATACATGTTTTGATTACATATTGATATTGCTTGTACATTAATAGTTAAAATTGATTTATTATCCTTTTTTGTATCCTTAAGCCATCATTGCATTGATCTCATACTTTGAAACAAAAAGGAGAGGATGCCTGGATTCAACCTACACACATGTACTTGAGTTTTGTACATATAGATAGTTTTATATAAATTAAAATATGTATGTTTTGATGATTTCATTGATATTGCTTGTACCTTTTTTATATCAGGTGGTGTGAAGACCTACTACATTCTGGGCACGAGTTTGAGATGATCTTGAGATGGCATATCCAAATTTCGTAAACATTGTTTTGAGATGACATATATGTACATAAATAATTAAACATTTTGTACAAATTACAAATACATATACATACACAATTATGTACTCTATGTACTTCTATGTATCAAAATTGATATTCTATATATTTTGTTTGTTAAATGTGCATGTTTTCCTACTTTGAAACTTTATATTTGATTGTATAATCACTAAATATCATGCATAAATTATTGTTAAATCAATTATATCCTTAAGACGTATTACAGCCCCTTAAAACATCCCCTTAAGACATGGAGGTGGATTCACATATCCTAAATATTATACTTAATTATATCATTTGTTATGATGACTTGCCCTAAAACTTATAATACTTGTTTATATCACTTAATATTTATACTCAATTATACTCTTCTTTGATGCCCTTAAGACGTCGTATTAGGACCTTTAAGACATCCCCTTAAGATGTGTCGTATTAGCACATATCCTAAATATTATACTTAATTATATCATTTTTTATGATGACTCACCCTAAAACTTATAATACTTGTTTATATCACTTAATATTTATACTCAATTATACTCTTCTTTGATCCCCTTAAGACATGTCATATTAGCACATATCCTAAATATTATACTTAATTATATCATTTGTTATGATGACTCACCCTAAAACTTATAATGCTTGCTTATATCACTTAATATTTATACTCAATTATACTCTTCTTTGATCCCCTTAAGACGTCGTATTAGGACCCCTTAAGACATCCCCTTAAGACATGTCGTATTAGCACATATCCTAAATATTATACTTAATTATATCATTTGTTATGATGACTCACCCTAAAACTTATAATACTTTTTAATATCACTTAATATTTATACTCAATTATACTCTTCTTTGACCCCCTTAAGACGTTGTATTAGGACCCCTTAAGACATCCCCTTAAGACAACCTACAATTAGTGTTGGATGCTATTATTTTTTTTAACAACTTATAAATTAGTATTGATGCCATTATTTGTTTTGACAGCTTATAAATTAGTATTGGATGTCATTATTTGTTTTGACAACTTATAAATTAGTATTGGATGCCATTATTTTTTTTGACAACTTATAAATTAGTATTGGATGCCATTATTTGTTTTGAGAGGTTATAAATTAGTGTTGGATGCTATTATTTATAGAATTTATTAATGATTTTGTTCTCTAATCTTGTATGGTATTGTTTATTTCTTAAAATTTTATCCTTTCTGATATATAAATGGATTGCTTTTGTTTGTAAATTATGATTTATTGACTAATTATTGATTTACGTGAATTGAATAAGTTCATTGACTAATTATCGCTAATTATTGAATGTACATATCATGTATGAGATCACTAAATTTGTAAAGTATAAATATTAAAATGTCCTATTAATTTCAACTTTAATTTCATATTTATATTTAATTTCACATTAATGTCCTATATTAATGTCTTGACTATGAACATAAAATGCATAAATGTACGTGTAAATTAAAATTTCAAACAATAATAAAGTCCATAATTTACAATATATTAAGTGCATGAAACCAATATATTAAGTGCGTGAAATAAAGTCCATCAGAGTACAACCCATGAACTAAATTCCAACTAGGTACTCGAGCTATGAAATATAAATTCCAACAGAGTACATGAGAAACCAAAAATGTAGTCCATGAAATAAACAAATATAACCCATAAAATCATGTCTCTAGGTCATATATTGTCTCTATAATCAAGATACCTCTTCACGCCATGCAGACTGTGTGGATGACCTTAAACACTCTATACAAGAGAAAGATGAAATCAGATGTAAGACAATGAAAAATGATTTAATGAAAATTTAATTTATAATTCATCATAAAATTAAATTACCATCATATCTGGGTCTAGATGCTCTAGTGCACCTAAACCAACCTCTAAATTCTCTGAATCAATCTACATAAACAAGACAAAGAAAGTTGAAATTAGATGTAAGTCTACAGTTAAAAATGATTTAATTCAATTTAATTTATAATTTATGATATTTTAATTGTCTGGGGTTGTGCACCCTCTTCTCCAGGACCTGTTTGTACATGCTCAACTACAAGATGTGTCTCATGCTATAAAAGAAAAAGAATTTAAAACAAGTATTAGCTCATATTATACATACTCAATTTGAAATTTAAAATTAAAGTTATATTCAAAACATATAATTTATAATTTACTTTAAATCTAATAAAAAATTTAAATTACCATGATATCTGGAGCCTGTTTTGAATGTCCTCTTGGAGGTGTAACTATGTTTGGGTTAGGGCTGATAGTCACACTAACAAAGTACTACAAGATCAAATTTAAAGCATGTATACTTGAATTAGGTTAATATATATATATTCAAGTTTGCACATTTTGTGTAGAATTTTTTTTAAACAACCTAAAAATCAAAGGCCTCACGAGTAGCCGCAACATCTAATGTTTTCCTGATGCCCATTCTCATTGTGGTATCAACCTAGACATACATGTAGACATTTAACACTTATAATATTTACAAGTGTACATGCACATTTCATATTTAGTGAATTCAAATTTCATAATTGTAACTATAGTAATGTAAGTTAAAAAAATTACAATATAAATATACCTGCCCCTGATCTACAATGCTCGATAGTGGAGGAGTGCTCAACAACCCCTCAACTGGAATCGACGTGGAAGCCGATTGACTCACCTAAACCAACATAAATATTTTAAACATATGTTCATGATTCAATTATAAATTTAAAATTCAAGTTAAAAATCATTTCATATATAATTTAAAAATTTGAAATCAAAATACCCCATAAGGGTTGCCAAGTAGGATGGTGTCAATGTATGTACTCATGGAGTGGATGATTTCCCCATCGTTAGTGTCATTTGTACACCAAAAAGTTTGATTGTTAAAATGTATTGCAAACTTTTCTTTGATATATACATTCATCAAAATTCTTATAAAATGAACATGTAGATGCATATTTATACCTATGTCGCAGTGTCCTCAGGGTGATGGTCTACTGTAAGAAATTCTACAAATGCGCTGATGTGACCAAATGAACCACTAGAATCTCCACATCCACCTGAACTAGGTGTAGCCTGATCAGGTCCATAGCATAAGTGATGACAACTAGTACATACATGTGGGATGGGCCTCGACACTCCTGGAGTGGTACTCAGATCAGCTCCATAAAAAACTCCTCCATCATCATTGTCTTTATGCTCCCTACTCACTATCGCAAAAGCATGTTGATCAAGGTCTCTTGCAAGTGTACTAAGGGATCCTAATGTCGATATCATAGCTCAATGATGCATAGGTGCAGGAATGGGAGGACCAAGAGTAGCAACAAGGGGTTGTGCATGCATGGGGTGTTGGGGATCAACCCTTTCCCCTAACCTTTTTTGTGGCATGCCACCACCAACACCTTGAAATGATTTAAAATCAAAATAATTGGACTCTTGCCCCATAGAAAATTTATTATACATACAGTCTCCTCAAAAAATAAAATGGGCACTCCCAATTAGCATGTGGTGGACTTTCAAAAACCATATACCATCGATCCCAAAAATGTGCACTCATTTGTGGATGTATGCACCACCTCATGGATATTCTAGATTTATTGGGAGGAATGGGCTACCAAGTAACAAGGTCAAGAAAGTAGGGGGCTAGGTGGGATTTTGTTATTTTAAGGTCTAAATTTTTTTTATAAGAGAGATCATTTGCATAAAATTGTCCCATCTGCTCTCTCTCTCGTCGATGCCTATCTAGATCAGAATCAATAGTCTTGATGGCATCCAAAAAAATTTGCATCACAGATGCAAAACGTCTCACGTGAGGTGGAATCAATGCTTGATTTTGCATAGCATTGATTTGATTTTGTATGGATGCAACCTAATCATTTATGCATGCTCACAAGCGAGCCTTATCAGATGCAACAGGTGCTGGAGGTGGGATATTAGGTTGAGTGGGTGGAGGGGGAGGTGGAGGTGGCTGAGGTGGTGGATTGATGATATCATCAATGTTAAAATGATCCATGATATCAGATATAAGTGTGCACTTGCATTAAATTATACAAAATTAATATACAAACTTAAAAAATTACAAGAAATAGTTAAATTTGAAATGCACATGCAAATTTGTTGAAATAGGATGTGCATACATATACATACACATGCATATACATTGATTGAACTTGATCATGTGCATACAAAATTCAAAATTTAACATGTACATACATTTAAAATAAAAAATACGATACATAATTTGCATGCATACATCATTCAACTAAACTATGTACATACATACAAATTTCAAAATTTAAGATCTAGAACTATATACAATTTTAATACATGTACATACTAAAAAATAAACTTGAAACATTCACAAAAAGCTCATTTTATGTCTAAAGCATATATATGTATATATATTACAATTTTCCAACAGGAGAAATCATGATCTAGTATATAGTCATAAAATATATACTATTATAAATTCATCATTATAAGTTCATAAATTCCACCAAATTCATAAATTCATGTCACTAAAAATATCCATCTAGAACCAAAATCATAAATTCACGTCACTAAAAATATCCATCCAACCAAATTTATAAATTCATCACACAAAATATCCATCGAACCAAATTCATAAATTCATAACTATTTAAGATCATTGTCTCAATTTAGAAACTATTGTGGCTCTCCACTACATCTCTTCATTTATTTGCATTTTCCTTTTTAGAATCGGAAGTTCTCCTCTCCTCTAGCCATTTTTGATGCTCATCTAAGATCCCATCCATAGCCCTAATAACATCAACAATGGTTTGCATCCTAGATGAAAACATCCTCACAGGTGGTGCGGCACATTCTTCATTTTGAATAATGTTGATTTGATCTTGGATGGTTCTAACATTGGCATTGATTCATTCTTGCAAACAAGTGCCATCGATTTCAGGTGGTGGAGGTGGGGGGTTATGAGGTGGAGTGGGTGGAGGTAGAGGTGAAGGTGGTGGAGATGGATTGCGTGGAGGTGGATTGCGAATATTATTGAATCAATCCATGTGATCTCTAAGATATGAGTGAACCTGCATTAGATTTGTAATTTCAAAATGTAAGATACATGTTTAGGAAATCTTAAACCATTCAATATAAATGGCCTAATTGAGTACAAATGATAAAATATGTAAGCCTCATTTATGTCTAAGGCATGTTACTTGAATGAAAATACAATTAACTATTAATATAGGACAATTTATGAATGCTATAGGGTTTACGGTTTAGATTTTAGGATTTAGGTTTTAGGGTAATAGGATGGCTTAAGGGGATCTATGTAGTAAGGTCCTAGTACAAAATGACATGACTTTTAAGTGAATAAAATTTGGTGAAGATGCCCAAGGAAACCAAATTTCATTAAGGTCTGAGGCAACTTCACAAAATTTTATTCACTTGAGCCATGTCATTTTGTCTTAGGAACTTACTATACATAGATCCTCTTAAGCCATCCTATCACCCTAAAATGTAAATTTATCAACCTAGATCATGAAATCTCATTCATATTATAATCTTGCATGATCTTATTATTATTAAATTTGGTTGCCTTGGGCAACTTCACCAAATTTTGAGAACTTATTTGATCCCCTTAAGAAATGCCATATTAGGACACCTTAAGACATCCTAAAGTATGGCTTAAGGGGATATATGTTGTAAGTTCCTAGTACAAAATGACATGGCTTAAGTGAATAAAATTTGGTGAAGATGCCTAAGGCAGCCAAATTTCATTAAGGTCCTAGGAAACTTCACCAAATTTTATTCACTTGAGTCATGTCAGTTTGTCCTAGGACCTTACTAGACATAGATCCCCTTAAGCCATCCTATCACCCTAAACCACAAATCGATCAACCTAGATCATGGTTTATCTCATTCATATTATAATCTTGCACGATCTTATTATTGTTAAATTTGGTTGCCTTGGGCAACTTCACCAAATTTTGAGAACTTATTTGATCCCCTTAAGAAATGTCATATTAGGACCCATTAAGACATCGATTTACAGTTTAGGGTGATAGGATGGCTTAAGGGGATCTATGTCTAGTGAGGTCCTAGGAAAAAATGATATGGCTCAAGTGAATAAAATTTGGTGAAGTTTCCCAAGGCAACCAAATTTCATTAAGAGCCTAAGAAAAAATGATGGCTTTAGGGTTTAGGGTTTAGGGTAATAGGATAGCTTAAGGGGATCTATGTAGTAAGATCCTATGAAAAAATTGCATGGCTTAAGGGAATAAAATTTGGTGGAGTTGCCTAAGGGAACCAAATTTCATTTTAAGGTCCTAGGACAAAATGAATACTTTAGTGTTTAGGGTTTAGGGAACTTAGGGTGAAGTTTTGGTGCCTCTTGGAATATAATGGACTTGCAAGTTAGTGAAGAACATTTTCTTGTGGAATAGTTGATTGAGATAGCTCTTGTTTCAACTTACCAACCTAGACCATGAAATCTCATTCATATTATAATCTTGCACAATCTTATTATTGTTAAAATTGGTTGCCTTGGGAAACTTCACCAAATTTTGAGAAATTCTTTGATCCCCTTAAGAAATGTCATATTAGGACCCCTTAAGACATCGATTTACGATTTAGAGTGATATGTTGGCTTAAGGGGATCTATGTCTAGTGAGGTCCTAGGACAAAATGACATGGCTCAAGTGAATAAAATTTGGTGACGTTGCCCAAGGCAACCAAATTTCATTAAGGGCCTAGGAAAAAATGATGGCTTTAGGGTAATAGGATGGCTTAAGGGGATCTATTTAGTAAGGTCCTAAGACAAAATGGCATGGCTTAAGGGAATAAAATTTGGTGGAGTTGCCTAAGGCAACCAAATTTCATTTTAAGGTCCTAGGACAAAATGAATGCTTAAGTGTTAAGGGTTTAGATTTTAGAGTTCAGGGTTTAGGGTTTAGGGAACTTAGGGTGAAGTTTGGGTGGCCCTTGGAATAATGGACTTGCAAGTTAGTGCCTAGTTTATGAATATTTTTGTTTTTATGAATATATTGACTATTTTCGTAATAGAAACACATAATTATGTATTATTAAGATTGAGTTTAATGTATATTTTAACTAGATATTTTTTTAATTGAATATAAGATTATTTTATTTAACATTTTTTTCATTAATATTTCCCACTTAAATGAATTTTATGATATAAAATGTATAATATAAAATTAGTTAATGTTGAATCAAGTATTTTATTTTTTGATTGTTTGGAATTGAAAGAACCTAAAAGAAAGAAAAGAAAAATATTTAGATTCTTTTAGTGTCTAGGTATCTAGTGCAAATTGATATTTTAGACTAAACTAGAAGCCTAATTAACAAGTAATTGACTAGAATGAGGGTTAAGATTGTCAAAAGACAACAAACAACACATGCAAACAAGAAATGGAAACAAGGCATGACTAAGAGAGATCAAAACATAAAATAGAAATGAATGTTGAATATTATCTAATTAAGTGACAATTGGAAATGGATTGTACACTTGGATTTATGAATTTTCTAACTAAATTTGCAAACAAACATTGATAAAATTTATGAATTGTAACTATTCTTTAACATATTGTTTTCTAATCTAATTATAATTTAACATTGAAACTAAAGTTTAACATATTGTTTTCTCCATACAATGCAAATGGAATTTAAAACATTTAAGCAATGCAAATAAATTTTCTTGAGCTCAAAATTAGGGTTTTCAAAATCAAAATGATTTGTTCGATTTCAATTTAGGGTTTTAGCAATTTTTTTGTTTCAATTCAATTTAGGGTTTCAATCTAAGCAATTAGGGTTTTTAATGCAATTTTTTTGTTTCATTTCAAACTAGGGTTTTCAAATCCAATTTTTTGTTTGATTTGAATTCAGGGTTTCAAAAAGCTTGATTAGGGTTTCCAAATGCAATTTTTTTATTTCATTTCAATTTCTAGGGTTTTGAAATGCAATTTTTTTGTTTCCTTTCAATTAGGGTTTTCAAATGCAATTTTTTTTGGTTTGATTGAACAATTTAGGTTTCAAAAGCTAAATTTTGTTTCTAAAATACAATTCAAGGTTCATTTTTTCCTTTATATTCAATATCTTCTGGTTTCATTGCATTTTTTCATCTATTTCTACAATTCCTCATTTCTACTGCTACAAGAAATAAAATGCTTAAAATGTCAAATAAATTAAAAAAAACATGCTAAAATCTATTCTTCTATTAACAATTTCAATAAAAAATGAAAAAATGCTAAAAAGTGGGGGTGGAGGCATAGCTGGAGGCTGGTTTTGTAGTCATTGTCACTCACCAAATCGGGATCCCATGCGCAGTGAAAATGAAGTTTTGTTCGTTTTTAAAAAATAAATACCATTACAAAACGGGATCTCGATTATTACAAAACGAGATCCCAATTTTTATAAATTGGGATCCCGTTTCATACTAATCAGGATCCCATTCAGTGTCCGTCAGTTCAGGTGCCTTTAACAAACAGGATCCCGATTTTTAAAAAGCGGGATCCCGTTTGACATTTAGGCTTGAGATCCCAAAGCTAAATGGGATCCCGATTTTTAAAAATTGGGATCTTGTTTATAAAAATCAGGATCCTGTTTTTGCAATGCTGATTTCATTTTTTTGGCTAAGGCAAAAACTTCCACATTTCATGGACTCAACTTTGTGCACTTACCCAAGGATGGATATAGATTGGGGAAGGAGACAAATTTAGCACAAAAGTATGTCACATTTATCTATGCAAAATTGTATTAAAAGACATTCTTTCAAAATTGGCCTAAAGCTAAATTGGAATAGGCATGGGTATGCAAGTTTTACCATTTTATTTTGTTCCCACTTTGAGGTGCATGTGAATCCTAATAGGAACTTGAACTTCAAAGTAAATCAAAACTTGCAAAACATGCATGCAAAGTAAATGGATCTAATCATAAAAACGATATTATTGTTCATGTAAAGTAATGGATCATCTAATTTGATATATTTGTGAGTTTTTACATTGACCCAATTGGAAAAAATTGTGTGTTCATCCTTGTCATGCATGATCCACAAGAGTTTGAAAATTAATAAAAGATGTAATGAGTGTCATCCTCTCACAAGTGGAATAAACACAAAACACAAAGTTGCGTTAAATTTCTAGGAAAATGAAAAATAAGAGTATGATTGGGAATTTTTATGTGTATGGGAAGTGGTGTGGCATATTAGTCATTGTCACATTATGTCATCAAAATATGACATATTAGGAAAATATATCTCATGTAATCAGTCTCCTCTTTGATGCAATAATAAGTTGTCTCAATAACTATAATTATATACAAGCTTAAAAAAGAGTGTTAGTAACAAAATATGTCTATTGTTAAATAGTGGCATCTATTAGACGTCAGGAGTTGGATGAGGAAAAATAGTATATGAAAAGTAAATGTTAGTGTGAAAAGTGTTATTACACACCCAGTAGACTTATTCACACTAGAACAACTCATTTAGAGGTTTCTTTATTTTGGTGTTTCATCTCATAGGAACTTTATAGATGTCCTCACACATATCACAAGTGTTTTATGTGTGTCATACTTCTTGGAGGGTTAGTCAATAGTCTACTGCTACCTTCATTTTTTATCCTTGTTCTACTTATAGATTCACTTTAATATAGTTTTTGGAATTATTGTGTGCACATTCATTTGTAGAATACTTGGTTCTAATGCACATAGGTTGGCCTAAGCATTTAACCCTAAATGATAACTTCAAATTAGTAAGCAAAGGAAAATTTGATTGAATTACTACTATTGTTGCTTGTCTCTCTATTTTTCAACTTGAGTGGTTCTAATGCACACCTTGGCATGGGCATTCAACCCTAAATGAAAATTTGTAAGCAATCAAATAAGAAAAAGTTAATTAATTGAATTAGTAGAGCACAAACTTGAATGATAGTTCAAAGCAGTAAGCAAAGGAAAATTTGATTGAATAACTACTCATACTACTTATCTCTCTATTTGTCAACTTGGATGGTTCTAAAGCACACCTTCGCATATGCATTCAACCCTAAATTATAACCTGTAATCAATAAGCAAAGGAAAATTTAATTGATTGAATTAGTAGAACACCCCCTACCCAACACTTGACTATATGATACACAAGAAAAAAATTCTTACTTTTAATGTATAGCTTCTCATTTTATTGTACCCATAAGTTTATAATGATAACACTTGTGATTGTGTATTGATTTCCTCTTATATGTAGTTTTATACTTGTATGTGTTGTAGTGATTTATTTGGTTTTTTGATTATCTTATCTAATAAATTTGTGGTTGTACAAGAATACTACTAGCGACTCCTCTCCATCACTACCATATTCAAACATTTGGGTGTGGATTATGCCAAGAATCTTATTACTTGGTCATGTAATGATAGCAATAGATAGTGCAAGCACATGTTTCCAGCATCTACATCTCTAGAAGGTAACTTGGCAATTTTTTGGAAATGTGATATTTGGGAGATCTTCAGCCCTATATTACTTTTCTCAACACCAGAATATTTGTCATAATTGATATCAATTGGTGGAAAGTGTTGAATTTCTGCTCCTCATGTTGGATTCCCTCCAAAAAAGGCTTTGAAGACTTAAATAAAATCATTCGACAATTCTTGTGGACTAATTGGGATGGAAAAGTGGGTTTTAGGGCCTCCTCTTGGCTACATTGTATACAACCTAATAACATAGGGGGGTTGGGCCTTTTGGACCATAGGACACAAGGGATTTGTTTATCTACTAAGTAGATAATAAGAGTGTTGTTAAGAGAAGAACAATGGAAATTTTTGGTGGGTTATCGTTGTTCACTTATTGCGATGAACAAAAAATTGTAGAACATGGGATGGCCAGGTAAAATTATGATTACCTCTTTTTTTGAGTTAAAGCATATTTCTCATTGCAATCTATATGGAAGGAAATTGGCAACAAGTTTGCAAGTTTCTAAATTGGAGGAAGGATTATTTACAACATGGTTTCAAGTTTGCTACCTCTTCTATTTGGTGGAACAAGCTTTTTCAATATCATGAGCAACCACTTGTCACTTTTCCTAAATAAAAATCATTATCTATTCAATAAACGGGTGAAACAGTTTGAAGATATTTGGTATTTCAATTCCCTTGATTGGTCCAGTTGAGAGGATTCCAACAATTCCTTTAATTTAGACAAGTCTAAAGGGTTCATGGCTTTTGCGAAATCATTTCTTCTTATAGAACTCCTTATGAAAATTTGTACATCTTTACATTACACCTTCTTCAAGGACTAGTTGTGGCTTGAAAAATACCCCTTCTTATGGTTCCCTTTAAAGAAGATCTATTTTAAGCTTCTTTTGAATATGAAATTGAACCCAATACTTAAGAAAAAATGGAATTGTAGATTTCAAGAAAAGAAATGGAGAATTCTAAGTGCTCAATTTTGGAAGTCCAAGGTGGAGGAAAATTCTCAAATTTTGACCTAGAAAATCTTGCATCATAAGCTTCCTATAGATAATAGATTAAAATATTTGAAGATTCAATAAGGAAAGTGTCCTTTTTTTCAATGCAATGAAAGCTTAAAACATATTTTTTGGGACTACAATACAGCTAAAAAAAATAGAACATTATATTTGGTCATTTCCCTACTATTTTTTGTCATGCCTTATGTTGGAAAGAAGCAACTTTTGGTACTAGACTTCATAAAAATATAGTTTTTGATACTATGGGCCTTGAAGAATGTAGATAATACCACAATTTGGCATGACAAATATTTGGGTTTGGTAAACTACTCAACAATTATACTATGGGCCTTGAAGAATGCAGATCTTGTAGATGTTGCTTTAGTAAGAGGATCATAAGTTGTTGCTCATTTGGAAACAAGTGTTATAGTTGTTGATAAAGGAATTTGGAATGGAGTTCTAGAAGCGTGACTGAAAAGAAAATAATGAAGATGTATGTTTGAGAGTACCAAACCCCTCAAGGTGTAGAACTAGTCAAGGATTCCATTCAAGAACATGACCTTTTGGGAAAGAATCACAAACTTGGTTGGGATGATTGGACTCGTGGTGTCAAAGATTATAGTACATGGCTCATTTTGAGTGTTGTTTTCCATCCCAATACTACTGATTCCAATATTATCAACCTTTTCCACACACTAGAAACAACCACAAAACAAAGTTTGATTTCATGGAAAATAAAATTTATATTGTTTTTCTTCAAAGAGGTGTTCGAGTTTTATACAAGGAGGTTTCTAGCTATTACAACTTTACTTCTGAGCAAGAAAAGGCATGAGCACAACCATGACAAAATGTTGCAGTTGATTGCCTCATGCTTGGACAGTGTTAACCTGGCAAGTGTTGAAGAATTTCCTTGGTTGAATCTAGGGACAACATTTGGTGGATTGGGAATTGTTCTTTATCTCAAAGGAAGCAAAGAACATCGAAGAAAAAATATCAGACTATAATGTTAAGGGCCTATGCATTTAGAACCCGTTTGTCTCAGGGACAATAAATATACATGCTAGATCACAACTTTAGCTTTCACTTATGCAAGATGGAAAACTTTTTGGTCAGGATCTTCTTCCTCATGAAGTACCAATAGAGTTTGTCTCTACCTGTTGGCACATGCTCATAAGTATAAATGGAAATTTTTTAGAAGAATATTAGACAATCAAAGAATAATGGGAATACATAAGAAGATACATAACAGGGAGCTCTAGCCAATAGAAGGTTGTTAGAGGATATTTTAATGATGAAATGATGTTGATAGAGTTCAAGAATTAGACTTGTAGTGAAAAATCAAAGGGGTAGATACTCACCATGAAAGGTAGGAAAAAATAATATTAGATGCTCAGAAAATAACGATGAAAGGAAACCAAAGAAGATAATTAAAAGGACTCGATATTTGCTTTGCTACATCCTAAAGGTGAATGACAATGTTGAGAGGGAGATCTAGGCTTTCCCTACATTAGCCCCAAGACTTTTTACTAATTCTAGAGATTTTTTTACAAAACTTAGAAAAACCAAACTCATGCAAACCCTTCCCAAAGCTCAACAATGGTTAAAACTCGAGTAACACCATGCATACCTGATATTTATGAAGTAGTAATGAAAGTGTATCTATGTGCACCATGCCATACTCTCTCTTTTAAATTGCAACATGTATCTTCATCTAAAATGAAAGTTGTTGATTCCATGCTAGGCATGATGAAAGTTTCTCCAAAACCTTGCAACATGCCTTTCAAAACTTTGCAACATGCCTCTAGAATTTAGGAGCTAATAGCCCCTTTGTTGTTCCTTCCATGGAAGACTCCTTCAAACACAATGTGCCATAACCCCAAACCTTCTTATCACGCAAGTGTAATGAAGAAAAAATTGAAACCATTTCCCACTTTGGCACCTAAGCTTTGAACATTTTATATTTTCCAATATCTTTTGATTTTCCCCTTCAAACAAAAATTCACTTGCTTTTAGTGCTTAAAATTTTAACAATATGCTTTTCAAAAGTGATTCTTTGAAGACATAATAAAAGTGTCAACAAGTGACTAATTATTTAGTCATTTTTATTTGTGTGACTAATTATTTAGTTGTATTTTTTACTTGACGATCAAATTAGTCATTTATTAAGTCATTTATTGTTCTGTCTGCAAAAAAATAGTAGAATTTAGTCATTTTTAGTTTTCGCGACTTAAATTTTTAGTCACGTAGTCATTTATTTTCCAAATTCTATTAGTGATTCAACAATATCATTTGTTTTACATTATCACAACCATAATTTAATCATTCACATAACACTACAATTTTATTTTTTATTTATGTTACCCTAGATTGCTCTATCAATACCACACTAATGCTATTTTACTTGGAAGACATATTGTTATCAATTTTTCACCACAACTCAAATTGACAGAGCTAGCTAATTCAGGTTCATTTTAAGGTGAAATTTTTTCAATTAACTTATGTAGTTGCTTAAACCTTTGCATGTATGTGAGTTTTAAGGATTTGTTCAAAAGTGTGCAATGTGTTTCAGTTTTCCATTCATGATTTACAACATAAAATATTGCATGAGATGTAAAAGAAAGTGCTTTCATTTTGTATTTAGTTATTCATTCCATAATGTTCCATACATTTGTTGCAAAAGAAAAGTACAAAATTGAACAAGAATTGCATAAAAATGTTGTTTTATATTCAGTGGGATGAAAAGAAGAATCAAGTGTCCCACACAAACCGTGGGAATAGCTGAGTCAATGAAACACAAGGAGTGCACTACTCTACTGCAGATAAAGAAGGAAAAGAGCACATAAGAGGGAACATAGTCATCATTTCCTGAATGTGTCTTCGAGTTGCCTTCAATGTTGTGCATCCCTCTTTGATCCTATTCTCCAAGTGAACTTGCAAATGATTGGAAAGGTTTTGTTAGAGCCCGGGTTATGAATCCTCCTATATGATCTATTAGTAGTAATATAGAACATTGCTTGTGGTGCATTGAATCAATTGATCAAAGACAAGAAGTGTGCAAGAGAATACAAAGGAGGAAACATCATAAGAACTTTGAACTTATTGTTTTTTTTTTTTAATCTAACATTGCTTGTTTCTTATGCAGGTATAGGAAAAGCCATGTTGTTGATCTGCTTTGAAGACTTATAGCATAAACAAGCTCCCACAAGGGTTGAGCTCAACATGTTGCCCCTTAACATTCAAGAGGGGGGTTGAGAAAGGAAACAAATTCATAATTGCTCAAAAGAGATATGCATCTGAAGGAGTACATCATAAGTGTCATAAGAGCTCAAGCAATTGATCATTTAGGACAATCAAGTCTGAAAATGCAACAAGTTGAAGATCATAAATGATCAACTACTCACATAGACCATCACAAAGAGTACATCATCAAAACATGATAGTGAACAGGCATACATAATGCTAATCAAAAGTGGCCACTGAAGCAAATGGAGAAGCTTCAAAACACCATCATTAGGTGTTTATATTTCAAAATATTCTATGCAAAGATTAGATTCACATCAACTGTAGTTTCCCAAGAGAAATAAAAATACATGAAGAGTACAGAGGGAAACCTTCTCTCCATCAAGAAATGGAATTACAAGTGGCTGCAAATGAAGGATGAAAGCCAAAAGATGAAGGAAAAATAAGCATTGTTGACTATGGGCACAATACATTAAGTGTTTGAGTTGAATGAAACAACATCACTATGTCAATATATTGCAAAAAAGCTCAATTCTTGCTTCAATATTATTGATGCTACAAATATAAAAGAGGATCTCATTTCATTGTTCCAAGAAACTGTGGTAAAAGTGAAACTTGAAGTGCATTTTTCTGAAACATTCAAGTGTTGAGAATGGGTGACAATGAACAACAAGTGACCTACAGAGATATCATGATGGTCGAATGCAACACTACAAAAAGTAAGTGAATAGAATAGAGGCATCACTATGTAATACATTTGGGAGTAAGTAGAGCTTTTTCTCTGTGTGTTTCATAAAGCAAGTGTGTGCAAATATCATGGCAGCCATATTAAAGAGTGAATAAGAAAGTGCATGGAGAGTATGAGGAAACATGTTTTTCAGATAAGCAACTGAAAAGTATCAAATGGGAGTTAAGTTTCATTGAGTTTTACAAGAAAAATGTAATTATTAACAACCTATGCATTCGAAAGGACAGAATACAAATGCCATTGGAGCAACATGTTCTTCTGAAAGCAAATAGTACAAGGAAATTAGCTTTCTCATTAAGAAGAATTTATGGGTGAAGTAGAACTTACATTTTGAATACAAACAAGTGAAGCTACAGTAACATGAACATGAAAATGAAATCATTTTTTCTTTTCAAAACAATGAGCCAATGTTAAAATAAAGCTAGGGTTTCGAAGCAATGGTTTCTTTCTCATAAAAACTCAAAAGAATTCCAAGCTTTGGCCTTGCTTGGAAAGGCATACATTGTGGTTATCTTTCAAGAAAAAGGTAGAAGAGTAATGTTGCTCTCTACAAAAAAGGATTTGTAATGCAAGAGAAACCCAGTTGTGCTCTCATGGTTGTGGCCTAAGAGAGTTTTTTCTTCACAAATGAGGATACCCACTTGGGGTTTTGTTTTGAAAATACAAATATAGAAGGAAATGATAAGGGTTAGAGATTATACCAACAATAAATCTCTCAGGAAACAAAGATAACACATTCAATGGCCACTGCCATGAAGGGTTTTACAAACCCATAAAACAGTAAGCAAAAACACAAGAGATTCTTTCATTCAATAGTAATATCACTTTTGCATCATGGGTCGAGCCCAAAGTAAATTATTTTGTCGAAATAAGGAAATGCACATGGTGAGGCCGTGGCCTATGCAAGGCCAAACTCATAAATTCATTCATTATTTACTTATTTCTTGTGAAATGAGCTCATATCGAGCATATTTAAGAGGGAAATGCATAATGTAGGAAAGAAATGAAGCTTACCATGGTTTGTGAATGGAGAAAACTAGTTTAAGTCCATTGGCCAAGCTTTCAAAAGCTCGAACAAACTCTCTCATGGTGGCCAATGTGAGCAAGACATCAACAAAAAACACAAAAGAGAGCAAAATGCATTAAAAAACTAGTCATGGTCATGGCCTAGAGCCCCAAATTTTCCTCAAAATAGAGCCAAAATACATCAAAATGGTGACAAATATCTTACCATTGAATTCAGGAGAAGATTCGACAAGAATGGCAAGGAAAGCAGCTCAAAATGGCGAAGTTCCACTCTCAAACCCTAGTTCCTCATGGTGGCCAAGTGTAGAGCCTTCTTTCTCCAAAGTCAGCCAAGTGAAATGATGCTAAGAATTAAGGATTCAATTTGGTTTTGTTGTTAGGGTTTGCCTTGTGCCCTAATTCGACTTTAGGATTTTTATCACATTCTTTTTAAAAATCAAATGACTTAAGTCAAAATGCCTTGCCTTGTGAATGGTTATGCCTAGGTCGAGCCTTGCCTTAGTCTTTTTCTTTGAATTTTAAAGAAAATCATATGTGCCTTGGCCTTTTTCATTTTTAGACAAGCCTTTCTATACCTTGGGAGATATTTGATGCATTGCTTAAAATCATGACAATAACCTTAGGTCTTTTAAATTTTTCCTAAGTCTTGAATACTTTAAGCTTCCCTTGGACCTTTGAATCACCATATTTGATGAATGCCTATGATTTTTTATGATTTTAATAGAAAAATCAAGCATATAGGAGCCTTGTTTTAAATATTTTTTATTTTTGCAAAGCATTAAATTTTACTCCAAAATTGCAAAAATTAGAATATTTGAGCTCGAACTGCAAATATCAAATGTAATAGGGGGGGTTCTATTTTTTTTTTTGAAATTGCAAGTGTTGTAAAACAACATTAAGGTAATGTTTCTATAAATTGCCTTGATGCTTGTTATTGTTTAAATGCATTTGATGTACTTGAGTCCTCACTAAAACTTTCTATTTTGACTTAAGTTCACTTGGGAGAATTTGGAAAAGAGGAGGCAAACATAAGTTTCCATTTTCAATTTCCAACTGTTTGTACCTAATTTTGTGGGTTTTTTGGATCAACCCTTTGGAGGTGGAAAGTTTCTATCTTTTTTATGGTGTTTGGAGCAGTTTATGACACTATTTTTTAGGCTTTTCCCTTGAGATTGAAAATGGAAAAAAATTGCTATTCAGAGATGCAGTGAAGTTGATTTTTTTCTATTTTCACTATTGTGACACTTGGAGGCTATAAGTTGGAGAAAAATCTATTTTTTCTCAGTTCAGATTAATGGTTTCTTGCTCTCCTATTCACTCAGAGAGTTTTGTAAACTCATTCTTGTACTCAGATTTTGAAATTGTCACTCCTTCAATTCAATAAAACAACATGATTTCCTTTCTCATCTTGTTTTAAATTTACAGTGAAAATTTGATGTTAATTATGATTTGAATGTAGAATCCTATTTATGTCTTGTCATTGTAATTTTTTTTGCAAAGGTTTCATGTGATTCAGGTTGCATTTTGTGTTTTGTCTGATTAACCTCTATGCAAATCACTTTTGGATTATATGTTTCTAGGGTGGGATTGTGAGAATCTGAGTTTTAGAGACATTGTTGTGAGTGAAAAATTTTCAGAATCTTCAAATTGCTAGAAAATTGTGCCTTAGGTTTAGGATCTCTATTTTTAGTTTTTCCTTCTACCCCTTTTCTCTAAAGGTCTATTAGATTAGGTATTTTACTGGGGGAACCAGCCCACTCTATAAATTTTCTCTCACCTACAGATTTACCCACAAATTTGAGAGTGTTTGCATGTTGCAACAGGATAGGAAAGTCTAACTTGGCTAAGGGTGTAATCTTGATTGCCAACAGTTTTTGGCACACTTGGTGGGACTCTAGGGTCTTGTCTTTAGAGTTGTTTTTGAAATTGTAAGTTGTTGTTTGGTATATACAACAACATTTTCTACCTATAGAGGTTTCAAAATATACCTAGCGACTCCTAATTTCTTGTTACATTGTAAATTTAGTGTAAACAGGTTATGAGAAGGATTCAAACCAAATCTAGTCCAACTCCTTTTGAATATTTGCAACTCTCTCCGCTAAGGAGAGGTAGAATGCCAAGGAGGATCTTTGATTCAACTAGGAGGGCGAAGTCTACACCTTCGGAGCTCAGTCTTATAGTTTTTTGTGAAGAGGAACCTGACTCTTGTGTCTCAAGCACCACCTATGGCGAGACAATTTTCCTTCACACCGTTTAAACTTCCCAATTGCTACACTTAAAGGACTACCGTACTCACTTGCAAATCTACTAAACCACCCCTATTGAACATATCCGGGATGTGGTGACCCTATGTTCGATGCACAATGTGACAAAAGAAAATGTGGCTATAAGATTGTTGGTTGCTTTGTTGAAGGGGGAAGCTCTTCAGTGGTTCAGAGGGCTTCCTGCGAATTCCATTGCAACATGGGACCAACTTGGCAGTGGCCTACACTAGTAGTTCATGGATAAATCATATCACCTTTCATTGCTAGAGCAATTAAGAACCATCAAGAAATCTCCCCATGAACACATGGTTGATTTCAATTATCGGTTCCAGAGACCCTGGGATAGGATCCCTCTAATAGTTAAACCCTCACCCAAGCACACTTTCCTATTCTTCCTAAAAGCCCTAAATAGTGAAATTTCAATTATGATACAGTCCATGGGAGGGTTTACATTGCCAAATGCCTATGATATCGCAATAAGAAATTTTTTTTATATCATTCAAGCCAGGAAAATGGCCCCGATACCATCTACACCTATCTTTCCCAAAATTTAGCTACCTAATCCCTATGAATTTTCCCCTATAGTTGTTGTACTGCAATCCCAACGATAGGTTATCAGGCTGATGTTCAAGAAAATTCCATCCCAAACCAGAACAAAGAAATCCAAGAAATAAAAAATATGTTGCAAACTTTTGGAAAAACCTTTAGTAATGAATTTGTGATCCTTAAGAAGCAAGTCGGGTAGGAACATAGGCCTTACCAAGCCCCTTATCAATAGAATTAACAAAATAGGCCACCTTTTCAAAATGATTTCCAAGGTAAAAAGAGGAGTTTTAATCCCAAGCCTTTTCGACCCTATGATCCCATGTTGTTGGCCCCTCAAGGGAACTCATATCGCAAAACAACTTGGATCAAGAACATGATTGGTGCTACCCATGCAACCAACCACACAATTAGGCTGTGTGCATGAGTAGGATGGAGAATCAAGCTCTCATGGTGTAGAATCATTATGATGGCCCAGATAATTTTCCAATCAAGAATGTGGAACAACAAGGTAACTCTAAGGCTGCTCTATTAAATTGGCAGAGTATTGAATACTGTGGAGTTAACCATTTTAAAGGTTAGAACCAACAAGGTTCACCCATTGCAGCAAATACAAGGTCAAAAAGGAGAGAAGTTGAAGCAGAGCAACAAGTTGTAAATTCACAACAAGAAGCTGCAAAGGACAAAAGTCATGCCATTCCACCTCAAACTGTCCTTGCAACATAATCGAAGGTGCAAATTCTACAAAGAGGAAAACAAAAGGTAAATGACGTTTCTTCTTTAGGACAACAAAAGGTAAGTCCCATGTCCTTTAATGGGGTTGAGCACTTAAAGAAAGCTACAGTCATCATGTTCATTATGGATGCATTACATATCCCAGGTCAAAAAAAATTATTACAAGATGCATTAGCTAAACTTTCATCTTCAGATGCTAATGCAAAAAAGAACATAATTGTACTTGTGAATAGCTCAGAGGTCAAATGTAGGCAAAAAAATCAAGAAGTGAATCCCCCACCATTCTATTTGTGTGTGAGAAAATATGTGAATTAAATTAATCAATAACACACAACATATGCAATGTATTACATTAAGGAAATGTAAATTAACACAATTCGATAAAATCATTCCTTAAAGCCATTCCTTCTTCCTCTATTCTTAAGGATCCTGGTAATAGTGCTCTCAGATCTTAATTATGAACTGAATTACAGGGATGACACCTAAGAAATGAGTAGCCATTAATCTAGAACGTAGAAACTATGTCTGCACCTACATGATTTGATGATGTGATTGAATGATGGACTAAATGATATGCTAAATGGTGAATTGTTGTATACATAATGCTAATGAAATGATGAAATGCTGAACTAAACTAATAGAAATGTCATGAGAATGATTCTAAATACTGTATGCAAACTAAGACACGTCTAAGAATGAGCCATGATTCTAATTTACTTGCTAAACTATTCTAATGTTGAATCAAAATGCAAATTAAGCTCTCAACTGCTAAGATAATTTTTGTAGAGTAATTGTATGCAATGCTCTCTTATCAAAAGTTGTAAAAGAGCCTCTATTTATAGATTTCACCAAGGCATTAGGTGAGTTGGAAGCAATGGACAATCAAGATTTAATCTGGAGAGATCAACAGTGAGAAATGAGGAGGTTAGAGAGAAATACGGAAGTTGTCCCCTTTAGTAGAACAATCTTGCCAAGTGTAGAAAGGAATAAATGGAAAGGAGAAGCCATGTGTCCTTGAGTTGGTTGAGATTGTTGAGGGTAAATACCCATTTTCAAAATTAGGAATAATTATTTTCATGTGACACATGGTGAGTTGGAAGATGATGTGGAAGGAGGTTAGAAGAATATGGAGAAATGTGACAAAATTTGAATTAAAAATTCAAATTTAATGAGAGGGAATCAATCAAATAAAACAAATTAGTTAAATTTGTTTATTTAATTAAATCATGAAGAAAGTGGCTTAGATAAGAGGAATTAAGAAATACGAACTATCTAAATAAATTTTACAATTTATTTATATAGTAGAGGAAATAAAGATTTTTATTAATCAAATAACCAATATTTAATTAATATTCTCTAGACCAATTTTGGATGTATACATTTTTCCCCTCTTTGAAGTGATGTGTTTACACATTTCTTCAAAGAAAAATTTACCAATGTTGCTAAAATTTCGACGATGCCCCAGATGGTGATTTTCAAAAGATAACGAATGTATGCCCCCTCGGGAGATAAATCAAGGAATTTTTGATGATTTTTTGAAAATTTATGATGATTTGTGATGATGTTGATGATGAAATTTTGATTTGATGATATTCTGATGATTTATCTCCTGATATGGAAGAAATGAGCTGCCCTTTGATTAATTGATCCTTAAAAGAAATTAAAATACCCCACCAAAATCACACTTTTAATTACCCTTTATTAAGAGGTAAAAAGTGAAAAAGGATTCATTTGTGCATTGTGTGATTTTGAAAATTGTAGAGTGAGAGAAAACTTTGAGCATTTGAGTGAATGGTGATCCCCTAGGAGACACATCAATTCAAGCGGGTGCGGCGACACAATCAGCCAGCAGGATACAGACCTTCGGTATGAATTTCAAAAAAAATCTTTTGAATTTTGAATCAATTTTCCTGCCTTTTAACTTCAGAATTTAGATTTTTGAATTCTTTCAGTGAATGCAAAATTTTTTGCGGTGCATAGGTTAGTTTTTTCGGTGCATCCACCTAGGGTTTTAGCACATAGGCTAGATTTAATGGTGCATCGACTGTATATAATGGCACATCGACATTTTGGCGTGTTGAAAATCTAAAATGGCACATAGGATTATAAGATAGTGCATCCCTTAGAAACGACGCATCGAATTTAGTTTTTGTGCATCCACCCAAAGGAATGGTGAATCAGATTTGATGGCACATTCAAGAGATTCCCTAGCGCATCTGAGGAATTCTTTGGTGCATTGCTAGACTGTAACAATGCATTCAACCCTTTTAGTGGCGCATCTGCCCTTTTGGCACAACAGAGCACTATTATGGCACATCTAGGTCAGTATTGAAGATTTTGGAAATTTTCTCCTAAAATTTGATGATGTTTACTCACGTCAGCCAATGATTTGTTGTTGGTGAAAGATTAGGTGATTTATTGATCTCATGATAGGTGAGATTCAATAATGATGTTGTTTTGAACTCATGATAGGTGAGGATCAAAAATAGATGTTCACAAGATTTGATGAAAATCTCACTAGAACTGATAGGATGATTGATTGATGTTTGATTATTTTGCTGATTTGATTAATTGATTGATGTGCTGATTGTGATTCTTTATAATGATAAGAGATAGACTTAGATAATCTTCAGTCTCGAGAGAAATTCCCATGGACTTGGGAGTTGATACCACAATTATCACATGCTGATATGGATATCATTGAGCGATGTGGCTTATCTTCACTGATTGGCATGCCCTGAATTAGGATTAATCGGGGATTGTTGATTGCATTGGCAGAGAGGTGGAATAGTGACCACAACACTTTTCATCTAGCCATTGGAGAGATGACTGTGATGCCAGAGGATTTCTACAAGATTTTACAAATTCCAATGATGGGTGATATCGTGACAGATGACCATACTGAGCAGGGAGGGATAGATGCTTTGCACCAAATATTCCATGATGATCATATTGGCAGGTATGAGATGCCCTGGCAAGAGATTTTTGAGAGATATGCCCCTTTTCTATCCATTCTTGCGAGATTTTTCGGTGGCTTCCTATGTCCCGACAAGAGGGAAAAGGGATTGTTTATTGGTTGGGGTCAGACACTAGAGCAGATGATCTAGTTTGGGACCCGTTTCACTTGGGGTTCATGCATGCTAGCGCACTTATATCATGATTTGTATTAGGTAGTGTACCTCAGAGGAGCTAGTCTATCTACAAGGGTGACCCTATTATAGATGTGGGCTTGGGAGCATATTGTGGTGACACGGCCAAATACAGACAAATTTCAGCCATTTGGGAGACCCTATGTCTATGGTTATGCAGGTCCAGTTGTCCAACATAAGCTGGGAAAATTGGAGTATTGGAGATCAGTATTGGATGACTTGGATTCAGTTACATGGCGACCATATGTAGACTATGAGCAGTGGGCAGATGATCATTTGGATATGCCTTATGTTATGACAGTCAGGTATCTTATTGGATGGACATGCTACATTATCAAGAGATTCTTATTGCTGAGGGTGCTTAGACAGTATGATCGAGTGCAGGGGATACCACAGGGATTGGCCATGTATGCGCAAAGAAATTAGGATGCAACTAAGTGGGGACCCATGTTATCTTATGATGTCGCATGTGATGAATATCATCACTTATAGCCAGTGATCTAGGACTACCATCCAGAGATCATTGAGGGATATATGACTGAGGAGTACTCACAATACTTTGGTGAGAATCCATTTCCAAGGATCTCTAGGCTTGATGAGCCAGTTCCAACATTAGAGGATGATGAGGACAAACCACCCAAATGGAGGAGAGGTAGAGGCGATGGAGATGAGGAGGGAGATGGTGGGGATGACGACAGAGGTGGTGATGATGGTGGGGATGATAGTGGAGATGATGGTGGTGGTGATGGGGGAGGTGGTGCTCACCCAAGATTGGATGTCAGAGTGCCTCGTAGGAGGTGATCCCTAGTGGTAGCAATGCAACAGTGCGTACAAATATAGTTTCCTTCCCAACAATAGTAGCCCTAGATTACACGTTGCATGCCCAAGTCCATACCTTTCAGGACCAGCTGACACAGGTGCAGGGACAGTTACAAACATAGACACAATTGTTGTCACAAGTTCAAGTACAACTTTTATAGGCCCAGGGGAAAATATAGACTCTAACAGCTAAGAGGGATGTTGTCAAACAATAGCTAGCACAAGTGCAGGGCTAGGGACAGGTGTAGGGTCATGTTGTTGCATTGATTGTTGAGAGAGATGCATTGAGGCGACGGGAAAAGCAGGCAGAGGCTATTACTGAGAGATTCCAGCAGGCTGTGACAGCTATTGGGTCATCAAACTATTTTTGAGAGATTCGTCGCACCACCCAGGAGGTCGAGTTTTACAGAGGTCGGTATTATGAGGTGGTCCCTCCTGAGTAGTGGGAAAGCTTTTCTTGGTCCCGATCTGACAAGTCACAGTCTGAGACAGTGAGTATGGGTGTCACATAGCCATTTCTTGGAGATCAAAGAGATCCAGGTGCAAGTCCATCAGGTGCAATAGGAGGTACAGGTTCAGGGATGCCAACACCATCTGGGGGGAGCACTACATAGCTTCGATATTTGATGCTTTATTGTGATTTGGACATGTATACACTGATACTTGATGATTTACTACCATTTTTTATGATGTATTTCTTCATATTCATATATCCTTGTACATTTGACATTAATTTTGAAACATATATGTAGTGATGATGATGGTTATCCTATGCGTTTATGTGTTGATCATGATGAATGCATTTAGTTCCTATTATGTATGCTATGTGATGTTTTATGATGATGATGATGATATTATATGCTATGGATGCAACATGTGTTATGATTCTATGATGTTTTATGAATGGAATATGCTAAATTCTATGTTTTTGTACTTTTCTAATGCAAATATGTGAATGTATGTATGAAATGAATGAATGGATGATATCATTAATGATGGATAATTCTACATGCTCTTATGGATGTATGTTATTATCATGTATGATGTGTATGGTATTCTATGTTTTTGTATTTTCTGATGCAGATATATGAATGCATGTATGAAATGGATGAATGGAAATTTACATATGTTAGTGTGTTGTGATGCAAGTGTATGACTAAAATGTATATGGATAGAAATGATGTGATCAATGCATTTGTTTTTGGATTTTCATGATACAAATATATGACCTAATGACAAAATTATATGATAATGTTATGAATGATATCCTAATGCTTATGCATCTAAACGATCTTTTTGGTAATGTCAAATGTACTCAATCTATTAATGATAGAAATAACATCACTCGCAACATTGTACCAGCCTTAGAGAAATCTATAAATACCACTGTAACACCTAGTATAAATGTAGCCTAAACATGCAAACCTAACAATGCAATGTTGTCATCCCAGTAATTAATTTATTGTGCTTGGTATCATCATTGAGCTTTTAAAATGTTGAAAGTGAGTAAAAACATCAATGGTATAATTAAACCATGATGACCTGAGTACTACTTTCATGATGTTTGATAGTGCAAGTCAACACAAGCATCTAGGTATAATTGGACCAAGATGACCTGAGTGTTTCTTGCGTAAAAAAACAAGAGTTAATCATTTTCCTATGTGAATCTGGAATGTCATCAGTGATACTTTGTAGAGCACGTCCCACGATGATTCACATAGTATTAATGATTGACTCACAAAAAATAGAAAAAAGAAGAATATCATTCTCAATCCTAGCTTCTTTAGTTCCTTGACATCCTTGAGTTGCTCCTGAGAAATGATAACAACAATCATAATGCAAATAATTTGAATATTTGTGTGAAAGTGATAAAACTGTGATTCAGAAGGTCATCACCAAATGAGATTTGTTTTTTGATTGATCAATCCTATTGTTGTTGGTTCAGATGGTTGGTTTTGGTGATTCTAATTGATGTTCAATGTTGTAGCTCACTTGATTGTTGTTTTTTTACCAAGTTATCATACTATTGTTTGTCTGTTGTTTTGTAATCTTAAAGATGAATTTACCCCCGGTGAGTTCAGGATTTTTCCCCAGTGGAAACAAACCAATTTATTATGGATATGTACAATGACTAAGAAGCCAAGGTGAGACATGACCGACACAACATAATATGTACATGAGGCTCAAATGAGGGATGTGGATAGTGATAGTAAAGAGCCAATAGTTGACACACGTTCCTATAGAGGAAGAAGCTAGCCTATCACAAATAGCATATGTGTTGCCAGGTTTTCACTACTTGCTTTTATTGCACTTTTTTCAGATTTTATGATTTTTTTGTATTTTTCTCTTTTTTCTCTTTTTTTGTATTTTTGTATTTTTCTCTTTTTTTCTCTTTTTTTTTATTTTTTTGTATTTTTCTCTTTTTTTATTTTTTTTTATTTTTCTCTTTTATGATTTTTTTGTTGCCACCAAGATGCCTGCTTGCCAAGTTTTCACCAAGGCGACCATTTTTTCAAGACATTTTTTGATGTTTTTAGATTTTTTCATGACTTTTTCCGATGCAGTGGACAAGTCATGTGTAGAATTTCTTGAGATGGAGGTTGTTCATGGGCTCTTCAAATAGGTCCCCTTCTGGCATGGATAGCTGGTATGCTCCTGACCCATAGACTGATACAATGACAAAGGGGCCCAACCAATTCAGTTCAAACTTAACCTTTCTTCTTTCTATCCTGCTGGTTGTGTGGGTTCTCCTTCAATACTAAGTCACGAACTTGAAACGTTTGGGGTTTCACCTTATTATTATAGTTTCTAGACATCCGTTGTTGGTAGGATTTCAGGTGGTTCACTATATGTTAGCATTTTTCATCTAATAGTTCCAGTTCTTGCAATCTAGATACTCGATAGTCCTCATCAGAGGTGATAACCTTCAATGAAACTCAGAGTGATGGTAGCTCAACCTCAATGGGTACAATGGCCTCAGACCCATATACCAGAGCGTATGGTGTGGCTCCTATTGGTATGTGAATACTGGTGTGGTACACCCATAGAGCAAGGTTTAATTGGGTGTGCCAATCACGTCTAGCGTCATTGACCATTTTCTTCAAGATTTTTAAAATAGTTTTGTTGGAGGCCTTTGCTTTTCCTTTTCCCTTAGGGTAATATGGTGTAGAGAAGCGATGTTGGATGTTGAACTTCTCACACAATTCTTGCATGTCTTGATTTTTGAACGGTCTCCCATTGTCAGTGACAATGGATTAAGGCATGTTGTACCAACATATGATGTAATTGAGGATGAATGATGAAATTTTATTTCCCGTGATGGTGATTAGAGGAATGAATTCAATCCACTTCATGAAATATTTTGTAGTTGTGATGATAAACTTGTGTCCATTTGAAGAAGATGGATGAATTTTACCAACAAGATCTAGTCCCCACTAACAAAAGGGCCACATGGATGCAAAAGGTTGAAGTTCTTGCACTGGTGTGTGGATGAGGTTGCCATGAATCTGACACTTCTAGAATTTCTTGACAAACTGAAAAGACTCCTCCATGTTTGGCCAGTAATATCCTAAATGAAGGAGTTTCTTGGCTAAGGTTAAACCACTTGAATGCGTTCTGCAAACACCCTCATGAAATTCCCGTAAAGCCATTTCAAACTCATCGTGTTTTAGACATCAAAGGAGAATTCTATCAAGACCTCGTCGATATAGTACATCCATGATAAGAATATGTCGGGTGGCTTGGCGAATGAAATTGTGTTTTTGATTTCTAAGCAATTCGAGTGGAAGAGTGTTATCTTTTAGGTAGGTATAAATTTCACCATAGATTGAGGTATTGGTATCAGCTAGGTGACATATAACTTGGGATTCGGTATCGTCATAGGCAGGGGAGAACATTTGTTCCACCAAGAACTTGTAACAACTTCTTTTCTCTAGAATTTGTAACAAGAAAGCAATAGTTGCCATGGCATGGACAACTTTATTTTCCGCTCTTGAAATTTGTTCAAATTTGATATCCACAAAGTATTTCTTAAAATCATCCATCATTCTTTTGTAGGGCATCAATTTGTCATCTTTTGTTTGATAATCATCGACTTGGTTAATGACCAACTGAGAATCTCCATATACTTGCAATTCTAGGATTTTCCATTCTACATCTGTTTTAATGCCAATGATTAATGCTTCATACTCTACCATGTTGTTGGTACAAGGGAACATCAATCTATATGATTTTGGTATGGTATGTCCTTGTGGAGTGAAAAATAGGATTTTGACCCTTGATCCATGTTGGGTGTGTGATCCATCAAAGTATAATGTCCACTATTTTGCAGCCAAGGTAAGGACATCAGTGTCTGGAAATTCAATATGTAAAGGATGATTATCTAGTAGAGGTGCTTCTACTAACTGGTCAGCGATTGCTTGTCCTTTTATTGCTTTCCTATCCACATATTGGATGTCAAATTCACTTAGTATCATAACCCACTTGGTCAGCCTTCCAGTTAGGTTGGCTTTGCTAAGAAGGTATTTGAGTGGATCTATTTTGGCTATTAACTTGATGGTATGAGTTAGCATGTAGTGTCATAGTTGTTGGGTGGAAAACACTACTTCCAAGCAAGCCTTTTCAATGGAGGTATAATTGATCTCATAGCCATTTACATCTTGTTGATGTAGTAAATTTCTCTCTTTTCCTACTGAATGCTCTTGTGCTAAGAGAGCTCCCAATGATGTCTTAGTTGTTGTGATGTATAGCAGGAGTGGCTTTCCTTTTGCTGGTGGTACTAAGACGGGTGGAATCATTAGGTATTTTTTCAATTGGTTGAAGGCTCCTTCACATTTCTCATCCCATCATAAAGAAACATTTTTATGTAGCAGATGAGTGAAAGGATGGGTCTTGTCCACTAGTTGTCAAATAAACCTGTGGATTGATTGAAACCTTCCTTGTAGAGACCGTAGCTGGATGATGTTTTTTGGTGGTGGAATTTCCATAATAGCTTTAACTTTAGCTAGATTTACCTCAATTCCCTTTTTTGAAACTATGTATCCCAGGAGTTTGGTAGACATCACCCCAAACACACATTTTTTTGGGTTCAGTCTTACATTGAATTTCTCTAGTCTAGTGAAGATTTTGTCTAAGATCTCCAAGTGTCCTTCCTTGGTATATGATTTAGCTAATAGATCATCCACATAGTCCTCCATGAAAGTATACATCATATCATGAAATTTTTTTGTCATGGCACACTGATAATTAGCTCCTGCATTCTTCAATCCAAATGGAATGATGTTCCAATAGAATGTTCCCCACGGACATGTAAAGGCTATCTTATCTTGATCCTCTAGAGCTATCTTGATTTGATTATACCTAAAAAAATCATCCATAAGTGATAACATGCCATGTCCTTCCGTTAAGTCTACTATGATGTCTATGTTAGGTAGAGGAAAATCATCTTTAGGACAAGCTTTATTAAGATCTCAGAAATATGTGCAAATATGAATGTTCTTACCAGGCTTTGAGATTGGTATAATATTGGAGATCCACTCATCATAGTCGATGGGTCTGATGATTCCTGCATCTAACAACTTCTTTAGCTCTGCTTTTACCAATAAGGCAATATGTGGATGCATTTTCCTTAGCTTCTTCTTGACTGGTTTTACTCCTCGTGGTAAAGATAGATGATGCGTGATGAGTTCTAGATCAATCCCTAGCATGTTGGCATATGACCAAGAAAAGTTGACTTGCTTTTCTGTGAAGAATTTGAGGAAGCTTGGTTTTTCTTGGTATGTCAAAGATGTTGCTAGATGGATGGTATTTACTGTCTCTACATTTTCGATATTGACAGACTATGTGGGTTCAATCAATACCTTTGATATTTCTTGAAAGTGTTCTAGGAGAGTATCAAATCTTCCATCCCTTGATGCCTCAGAGAGGTTTTAATCATTGGATGCACTCTTTGTTTTTACTTTTTTTGGATTTGACACTACCAAGTAATGGTTTTCACCATCAGATCTATTTCTTGTATTATTTGTTTTGCAGCTGGAAGATTTGATACTCCCCTATTTAGCAGCTTCATTATGATGTTCAATGGTGGAATCTATTTTAGGTTTGTTGGCACAAAGGAAATTAATGATGGCATCATCGTTTGAAAATGTAGGGATATCAAATGGATCAGTTAGGTCCCAATCTATGAGTTAAGGATGTATTAGGGGAAAGAAGTCACCAAACTAGTTAAGGTCAGAGATGGTAAGAGTTCTGATAGCAATTTCTTTGATTTTTCCAATAGAAAAATCAAGGTCTATATGGTAACTCTGCTTTGAATTATCTGTTTCCCTCCGAGTCGAATCGTCTTTGCTAGAATCATCAATGTGTTGCGATCCTAATTCAAATGGTCTAGAACCTGACCCTTGTCCCTCCTTGAGTAGGGGTGCATATTTGTGTACCACACTAATGTACTTGTCATGACAAGACTCTTCTGATAGTGAATCCCACTCATATTCATCAGTTTCATGATCATCACTGGCTTGTAACTGCAGGATTCTTTCAACCACCTTCTAAGTCATCTTTTCTTTTGTCTCCTCTTTATAACCCAACCCAGTCTTGTCTTTTGGATTGATTAAGATGGGTTGAATTGGTTCTACAATTCCTTCCTTTCTTTTTCCTATAGGGCCTTTTCCCTCATATCCCATATTTTCCAAGATAGTAAATCCTTTTCCATATTGTGTTGTTTGTACATTTGTCATTGTTGTTTGAGATTATTCTTCATCCTTATAAAGCTAGTTTAGAACATCTTTGTCTTCTACTTCGTCAACCCTAGTGCTTGTTTTTACAAACCGACCATCAAAGAGTGTAACTAGTTGTGACATCTGTTGTGTTGATGTTGAGGGTTGCCCATATGACTTTGGGGAAGAGAATTGTGAAAGACATAGTGGTCGTTCAATAAAATATTCACCCACACGTTTATCTTTGACTTGGAATTTTTTCTCAAATTTTTTTGACAAAGCATTTAATTGGGCTTCATGAATTGTGGATGTGGAAGGAGCAACTTCTCCTTTCTTCTTAGACTGTTTAGACATGGAACTGGATTGATCTTCATGATTTGAGGAAAAGACTAACAATTTGGATGGGGAACTTGATTGGCTTTGATCATTGGAAGGGATGGGAGTGGAAGCTTCTCTGTTACAAGGCACAAAGATATCTTGGACAAATTTTAGGGTACTGCAATGCTGAGGACTATTTGAATAAACCGAGATGGTGATTTCTTTGCCATCACAAGGAAATTTCAAACATTGGTGGTATGTTGATGGGACCGCTTTCATTTCATGGATCCATGGGCAACCCAATAGTATGTTGTAGGTCAAATCCTTGTCTAAGACTTGGCAGATTACATCTTTATGAATTGGTCCTACTTGAATAGGTAAGACAATCAATCCATGTGAAGATCTTTCCTCATCACCATATGCTTTTATTGTAATCTTTTTCTTTGAATCAAATGCATTCTTAGAGAATCCCAAGGCATGAAAAAGCTTTAAATTACTTATATTCAAGTCATCTCCATCTATTAGGACGTGTTTGACATGATGTTTATGAATTAGGACTTCAATATGGAGGGCGACATTGTGGGGATGAGAAATAGATGCGTCATCATTTTTTGAAAAGGATAAGCAGTGTGGTGCAGTCAAATGTCCCACCATGGCTTCAAATTTAAAAACTTCCAGATTTGTTGGTAGTGTTGTGTCCACTAGGGCCTTTTCCAAAATCTCTTTGTGGATAGGTGAAATTTTGAGCAATCCCAATATCGATATTTGTGCAGGTATTTTTTGTAATTGGTCCACTATGTTATATTGATTGGATGAGGCAACAGGTGTTTTACATGAAATTCCTTTTAGGACATTTTTGGCATGTGCTCTTGTGGTTGTGTTTACTGGAATGTTGTCTAGTTTCCCATTGATTTTAATGACATTGACTTGAGTATCAATTGCAGTCATATCTGGTTGGATGTCATTAATTTGATTTTCAAGGATGATGATGTCTTGTTCTTGTTCAATTGGAGTGTCATAGATTGGATTATCGTTTGTAGTAATGTCTTGATTGTCATTGGTTTCAATGGTATTTATTTGATCTTCTGCTACTGAGATATGATTTATGACAGTATCATGGACATAGTTTACATTCTTTCCTTTGTTGTTTGTTGTAGAGGACTCCCATTTTTCATAATTCGGTAAAGGATTTTTTAATGCTCTGTGATCTACGTTTGTCTGGGGTCCTATTCATATGAATTTTTCATCTATTAAATCTTGTATCTTGTGTTTCAATTGCATGCAACTATTTGTTTGATGACCTTTGCATCGATGAAATTCATAGTAATAAGCATAATTCCACCATGACGATTTTACTTTTGGTTCAAAGCCTCGAGTATCAGGTAGTGTTATGAGGTTATTTGCAAGAAGTTCCCTCAATGAAAATTCATGTGATTGAACCAAAGCTGTGAATTTTATGTGGTTTGATTGTGTTTGATAAGGTGGAGGTTTTGATGTGGTATTACTTTGATTGTGGCTTTTTTGATTGTTAGATTGGTTGAAATTTTGATTAGTGCCTTGATTGATGTTTTGATCAGTCTTGGTTGTGGTTCCTGATAGATTAAAGACCGATTTCGCATTATGTGTTTTGACGGCACCATCGTTGGCATTCTTGTTCCTTGTCCAAAATTTGGGTTTCTCATTGTTGTGATGGTTAGAAGAGATAGCATTGTTTGATCCCTCATTGTGAATTTTCAATACCCCTCTTTTGACTAAAGCTTCTTCAATCTTGACACCATTTTCTACCATCTTCTCAAAGCTAGGGGGACATTGTAATTGTAGCCTATAGCTCATTTCACTCTTAAGATTATCAATGAAAATCTCCATCTTTTCTTGTTCGGGTATGGGATGAGCGTATCGAGCAAATAACCTTCTCCACCTTTGTAAGAATATAAGAAAGGATTCCCCATGTTTTTGTTTGGTATTACAAAGATCCTTCATGGTTATCTCATGTGCAATGTTATATGAATATTGAGTGATAAATTTGTTGACAATTTCTTCAAAGGATTTTATGCCTAGTTGTACTTTCAAAAACCATTCCATACAACGGCCTCCCAAGTTGCGAGGAAAGAGTCTCATCAAGTATGTGTCCTCATGAGAAAACTCAAGACTCATGGTTCAAAATTCTCACACATGCTCTATGGGATCAGACTTTCCATTGTATTTGTCGTATTTTGGTAAGTCGCAATTTGGAGGAAATGGTATCATGTTTAACATTCTATCAAAGGGGTAGGGACAAATATCTTGTAACAAGTATCTTTTTGTAGTCCCTCCTTGCATATCTTGCAATTGTTGTTGAAGGTTCTCCATTTGATCTGTATTTGGTGTTTCAATTTCAGTTTTCTTTGGGGTTCCCTTCAATTTATTGACATCAAAATCACTTGGTAATTTGACCGCTTGGTTTGCTAACATTAGAAGGTATTTTTCTCCATCCTTTTCAAAGATTCTCTCTAGGAATTTATGAAATTTGGGATCTTGATTTGCTTGTTCTATTTCCTCCTCTGTTATTTCTTCCATTTCATTTTGAGAAATTTTGTGAAATGGATTTTCTTCTGGTTCACCCATGGTATTTTGAGGTTCAAGTTCCTTATCCTTAAGTTTTTGCTTTTGGGACCTTGTTAAAATGGGCATACAAGTGATGAAGGTTTGCTAAAGTTTGATCTTTGTTTAGGAGTGCCAAGAAATACCTAAATCAAATAGAATAATGAATCCTATTGATGGGACTAAGGTAATAAAATTTGATGTAAAGTGTGTTGTTTCTAGATGAAGGATGATAAATCCTGACATGGGGAAACTCAACTTGATAATCAAATTTATATTTTGATGATGATTGGGCCCTTGTAGATGTTTGATCAATGTTTAGGTAAAGGATTTCACTTGTAAATGCTAGTTTTTCCAAGTTTATAGCAATGTTGGGATGAGGAAGGAAGTTTTTTGTGAAAAAGATCCCTAAATCTAGTTTCAAAATGGCGGATAGGAGTCAAATTCAGCTCTCTGGTTATGAATTTTGGTGAATGTTCCATAATAGTCAATGGATGCACTAAAAGGCAGATGCACTATAGCATGACTTGGATGTGCCAGAGAAAAGTTTAGATGTGCTTCAGAATCAGGTATATGCACAAGGGAATAGCTCAAATGTGCCAAATTTTTAGGTGAATGTGCTACAAAATTTGGTAAATGTACCACATAATGCAAGGGATGCACTAGTAAAAGTGGTGAATGAGCTATAATAGCAGGTAAATACGCTAGAAAAAGCAGTAAATGCATTTTAACAGAGGGTATATGTGCTAGAAAAAGCAGTAAATGCACCAATATAAGTAGTGTATGCGCTGAACTAAGGAAATATAATAGTTTGTTGCTAGTTTACTTGATTTTTTTGGTTCTCAGTGAAAGAACAACTTGTTTCAAATGATTTTTTCTGAATCACATTTTTGCACTTCCAGTGGGTGAGGTTTTTTTTTAAGTTTGTTTTAAAAACACTTTGACAAACACAATCAAGCATGTACAAATCCTAAGGTTGTGTAAGACTGTATTATTTTGGATTCCATATGGATTTTAATCTAACCACACTTATTCTTAGCGGATGAATTCAGAAGCTTGGCCACATGGGCTCCCCCTTATAGTGCACTCACTTCTCAGGTCAACCAAGATTCTAGCCCCCATAAAACTTCCATGGTGAGCTAATCATCTCTACTAAAAACTGCGAGAATGTGGATGCTTTTGCAACGACCGTTGCTGCACCAAAGAATAGATAAAGGTTTTTGGTCTACTATAACAAGGGTTCTAGTTCGGACATTTCGTTTGTGGGGGATAATCCATGTGGCGAGAGACCATTGTTTCCCTTCTTGTTGGAAGCATCCTCATGATACTTTCCTTTCAACAAGTACCCACACTTATATACTGGTTGGAAGTCACTTGGCTTTAGCGTGTTACTGGTTGGGTCATTCCCTTGGTTGATTACTTTTTCCCACAAGGTAGGCCCTCTAAGATAAACAAAAGCAAGAAAGTATACCCGTAGTTCAATCAATATTTATTTTGTATGAATAAAGAGAGAACACATGTTGTATACTCCACTCACACTAACAGATAAACACGAATGGGTCTAGCTTTTTGGTCACCCAGTTAAGGGGAGAGCATATGCCTACCATTCACACACACAATAGACATGGTGTTATTTCCTTCCTAATTAGTTTAGATTCCTAAATTAAGAAAAAAGGAAATAAATCACTCCATCCCCTGCATCAAATTTATGAGTAGTTTACAATAAATGTTTCTTTGGAAATGTTCTTGATTTTCAACAAAGTCTCTGGCGATGTTTATGAAACCTACACAATAGAAAAACATCCATTAGTTTTCAGACTCAGAATAAATTTGCAAGAGAAAATCAAATGTGCCATTACAATAAGTCGAGCCCTGAAAAAGGTAAATGCGCCACAAAAATAATTAAATGCGCTACAGAAAACATGAAATGCACTATAGAAAGTGGTGAATGCACTATAGAAACCCCCCTATGTGCCACAAAATGGAATGGATGCGCTGGGGAAACCCATTGTTGTGCTGAAATAGTCGGTGAATACATTGTAGAATGCTTTAGATGCGCCAAAGGAATTAGTAGTTGCACTAGAGAAACTCACGTCCGAGGCTGTAAAACATACTTTCTAGAAAAAAACATCAAAATAATAGGGGCTAGGCCCCACGGTGGGCACCAATTTATGTGTGTGAGAAAATATGTGAATTAAAGTAATAAATAACACACAACATATGCAATGTATTCATTAAGGAAATCTAAATTAACAAACACAATTCGATAAAATGATTCCTTAAAGCCATTCCATCTTCCTCTATTCTTAAGGATCCTAGTAATAGTGCTCTCAGATCTTAATTATGCATTGAATTACAGGGATGACACCTAAGAAATGAGTAGCCATTAATCTAGAATGTAGAAACTATGTCTACACCTACATGATTTGATGATGTGATTGAATGATGGACTAAATGATATGCTAAATGGTGAATTGTTGTATACAAAATGCTAATGAAATGATGCAATGTTGAACTAAAGTAATAGAAATTCAATGAGAATGATTGTAAATGTTGTATGCAAACTAAGACACATCTAAGAATGCAGCCATGATTCTAATTTACTTGCTAAAATATTCTAAATGCTAAGATAATTTATGCAGAGTAATTGTATGCAATGCTCTCTTATCAAAAGCTGTAAATGAGCCTCTATTTATAGATTTAATTTGGAGAGATCGATGGTGAGAAATGAGGAGGTTAGAGAGAAATACATAAGTTTTCCCCTTTAGCAGAACAATCTTGCCAAGTGTAGAAAGGAATAAATGGAAAGGAGAAGCCATGTGTCCTTGAGTTGGTTGAGATTGCTGAGGGTAAATACCCATTTTAGAAATTAGGAATAATTATTTTCATGTGACACATGGTGAGTTGGAAGATGATGTGGAAGGAGGTTAGAAGAATATGGAGAAATGTGACAAAATTCAAATTAAAAATTCAAATCTAATGAGAGGGAATTAATAAAATAAAAAGAATTAGTTAAATTCGTTTATTTAATTAAATCATGAAGAAAGTGGCTTAGATAAGAGGAATTAAGAAATACAAGTTATATATATAAACTTTACAATTTATTTATACAGTAGAGTAAATAAATATTTTTATTATTCAAATAACTAGTATTTAATTAATATTATCCAGACCAATTTTGGATGTATACACTATCTAAGCCTTATTATCGGGGATAATCTTGTCCACAACTCTATGATAGACTTGGGTGCTAGTAGCTCAGTTATGCCTAAAAGTTTAGCAAACAAGCTAGGCTTGGTTTATGAACCTGTGTCAAAAGGTGTCGTGCAATTAGATGGCTCTACTGTTCAAAAAACATGAATCATTAAAAACTTGGCTCTCACATTACATGCTTGCCCCAAATTTTTTGTTTCCCAAGATGTCTATGTGATTGAATTATTCCCCATTTCACACTTTGCATCTCAAGAGACTTTATTGCTAAACTAGGAGGATTCTTATCAACTGATTGGTCCCACTTATTCTTTAGAACCGGGTACAACACCAAAGCGACCATTAGATATGAACCATTAGCTAAAGACCACATCGAGCCATACATTCCTAGCCTAGTAAATGCTAACTTGTACACCACAAATGGATTGGAGAATCAACCCATGACTTTAGACCCCAATGCACCCAACAAAGAAGAAAATTTGGACAAGTCAGCTGCCTAAAATCATGACCTTGATATTTTCAGCCACATGGAGGAAGAAAGGTTAGGTAGTTACGTAATCCATGAGCTTGATACAACAATCCCTTTTCTAGTTAAAGGCCCAAGTTAACCTTTAGATGGTGACACAAAGTTCTTGAGAGATGAGAAGGTTGTTAAAGAATGGAAGGAGCTACTTTTTGAGGGTCAAGTTTCAGATCGAGAGGAAGACCTCAAGGAAGATGAAACATCTTTAAAGAATGGATGAAATTACTTTTTGAGAATGAAGCTTCGGATCAAGATTTGGATAAAGAAGAAAATCTCAAAGAATATGGAGAAGTTGATCAAGAATTGATGGAAATGTAGTTTGATGATTGAACCTTAGATCAAGGAGAGGTTTTTGAAGAAGAATTTCTCAATGAGGTAAGTAGAACCATTGAAAAATACTTTGAGAGGAAAAATAGCTCCCCTTCATTCAATAGCCAGGATGAAGATAAGGAGAATCCATTGTTGGAGAATTTTGAATTTCCTATTGAAAATTGTGAAAATGCAATCAGTGTTAAACCCCAACAATCCCCAATTGATTGGTAAAAAGAGCTTCCCAACTTTGATGATGAGATTCAAAGAAGCATGTTCATGTTGGAAATAGTACCAAGCAATGAAAAAAAATTATATGAAAGATATTTTGATGAAATCTTGTTCCAAAAAGCTAATGTTCAGTTGAATGAAGAGCTGAACGACAAAATGATAAAAGAGTTATGTGGAGAAAAATTTAGAGATTTTATCGTTGGAGACTTTGTGCTCAAATGGGATGAGCACAAGAGTAAACCTGGAAGGCATTCCAAATTTTATGCAATTTGGGATGGCTCGTACATGATAACAAAATGCAAAGAGCACAATTTATTTCAGCTCTCAAAGTTAAGTGGGGAGGTGCTTTTGATCCCAATCAATGGGATCCACTTAAAACATTGTTTATGACATTTAAAGTTCTACCCCTATACTATAGTAGAGTAGTTGCTGCTAATAAGTTCTTGAGGCACTTTTCTTTTCAATTGTTTCTTTTCCATAAGTACTTCTACACATTGTTTTTCTGGCCACCAGGGCCTTGTAGGTTTGCTTCTATTTGTTTTGGTTTTGGTTTCTATTGTTGTTTGGTGTTGAAAGTTTTAGTTTTCAGATCTCTTGAGTTTTGGAAGGGCAGAGCTGACTCCATGCCCAATGGATCTACATAAGGAAACTGGTCTAATACTTAGTAGGAAAGCATCTAGTAGAGGTCACCAAGAGTGTTATCAATTTTTCACCAGAGCTCAAATTGACAGAGCTAGTTAATTTAGGTTCATTTTAAGGTGAAAATTTTTCAATTAACTTCTGCAGTTGCTTAAACCTTTGCATGTATGTGAGTTTTAAGGAGTTGTTCAAAAGTGTGCAATGTGTTTCAGTTTTCCATTCATGATTTACAACATAAAATATTGCATGAGATGTAAAAGAAAGTGCTTTCATTTTGTATTTAGTTATTCATTCCATAATGTTCCATACATTTGTTGCAAAAGAAAAGTACAAAATTGAACAAGAATTGCATAAAAATGTTGTTTTATGTTCAATGGGATGAAAAGAAGAATCAAGTGTCCCACACAAACCGTGGGAATAGCTGAGTCAATGAAACACAAGGAGTGCTCTACTCTATTGAAGATAAAAAAGGAAAAGAGCACATAAGAGGGAACATAGCCATCATTTCTTGAATGTGTCTTCGACTTGCCTTCAATGTTGTGCATCTCTCTTTGCTCCTAAATTCTCCAAGTGAACTTGCAAATGATTGGAAAGGTTTTGTTAGAGCCTAGGTTATGAATCCTCCTATATGATCTATCAGTAGTAATATAGAACATTGCTTGTGGTGCATTGAATCAATTGATCAAAGACAAGAAGTGTGCAAGAGAATACAAAGGAGGAAACATCATAAGAACTTTGAACTTATTATTTTTAATCTAACATTGTATGTTTCCTATGCAGGTATAGGAAAATCCAAGTTGCTAATTAGCTTTGAAGACTTATAGCATGTGGTGTAAATTGAGAAAAGAAACAAATTCATAATTGCTCAAAATAGATATGCATCTAAAGGAGTACATCACAAGTGTCATAAGAGCTCAAGCAATTGATCATTTAGTCCAATCAATTTTGAAAATGCAATGAGTTGAAGATCATAAATGATCAATTGCTCACATAGACCATCACAAAGAGTACATCATCAAAACATGATAGTGAACAGGCATACAAAATGCCAATAAAAAATGACCACTGAAACAAATGGAGAAGCTTTCAAACACCATCATAAGGTGTTTATATTTCAATATATTCTATGCGAAGATTAGATTCAAATCAATTGTAGCTGCCAAAGAGAAATAAAAATGCACGAAGAGTACAGAGGGAAACTTTCTCTCCATCAAGAAATGGAATTACAAGTGGCTGCACATGAAGCATGAAATCCAAAAGATGAAGCAAAAAGAAGCATTGTTGACTGTGGGCACAATACATTAAGTGTTTTAGTTGAATGAAACAATATCACTATATCAATAGATTGCAAAAAAAATCAAGTCTTGCTTCAATATTATTGATGCTTCAGATACAAAAGAGGATTTCATTACATTGTTCCATGAAACTATGGTAAAAGTGAAAATTGAAGTGCATTTTTCTGAAACATTCAAGTGTTGAGAATGGGTGACAATGAACAAGTGACCTATAGAGATATCATGATGGTCGAATGCAACATTGCAAAAATTAAGTGAATAGAATAGAGGCATCACTATGTAATACATTTGGGAGTAAGTAGAGCATTTTCTCTGTGTGTTTCATAAAGCAAGTATGTGCAAATATCATGGCAGCCATATTAAAGAGAATGAGAAAGTGCATGGAGAGTATGAGGAAACATGTTTTTCAGATAAGCAACTGAAAAGTATCAAATGGGAGTTAAGTTTCATTTATTTTTACAAGAAAAATGTAATTATTAACAACCTATGCATTTGAAAGGACATAATACAAAAGCCATTGGAGCAACATGTTCTTCTAAAAGCAAATAGTACAAGGAAATCAGCTTGCTTATTAAGAAGAATCTACGGGTGAAGTAGAACTTACATTTTGAATACAAACAAGTGAAGCTACAGTAACATGAAAATGAAAATGAAATCATTTTTTCTTTTCAAAACAGTGAGCCAATGTTAAAATAAAACTAGGTTTTTGAAGAAATGGTTCCTTTCTCATAAAAACCCAAAAAAAATTCGAGCTTCGACCTTGCTTGGAAAGGCATACGTTGTGGTTCTATTGATGGTGTTTTTTGCACAACAACAACTTAGACAAGATACAAGTATCCTATCTCTTTTGAAAGGTAAATCTCTATTAGCAAGCCTCAAGAGATAACCCAAGGTCTCTAATGTCAGGTCTTGACAATGCAAAAACAACTTAGTGATAAATGTGAAAATGTTGGTAATCACAAGGGACCTTACAAAACAAATGATGGAAATCTTAAACTTATCAGATTTTGCAATATGATCATAATTTAATTCCTAAATCTAACCCAAATGATAAAAGAAATAGAAAAAGATAAGGGTTTAGAGAAATCTGAAGATTAAAACTATTCCTAAGATCAACAATGCAAATGATGAAATACTTGAAATGGACGAATCCCTCAAACTCAATTTCTAATTAACCAAAATTTCATCTGCAATCTCACAGAAATAGTGCAATCTTCTAAGGTATTAAAGATTTTCAAATCATGAGACATTCATTCAAGCCAACCCTATTTTGCAATTGAAATGAATAAAACATCCACAATTGAACTAAGCATAATAAATGCAAGGTCTAGGCTAACTTTACACATCAACTCACACTCAACCAGTTGCAAAAAGTATGGACCAAGGATTGCTACAAACACTTCAAGCACCAAACCATAAATTCCATTGAATTGCTTCTAATTCTAAATCTAATATATATCCAATTTTTTCCAAGAAATCTCAAAAGATAGAATAACAAGAACCATGCAAGATAAATCAACACAAGAAAGATCACCAGAGCACAATGTCTTAACTTATATTGAATCACCCGAAAGTTGCAACAATTCCAGTATTCTATGTTATAGCACTTGTGTCAAAGTAGACTAACTCCTAACTCTAACTCTTGCTCTATTACTTAGGATTTCCAAGACACTGATGGAAATAAGAGATTTCCATCCAGGGAGGAAATACCTGAAACCAGTGAAAAACTCAAAAATCACCTCAAAACTTAGGATTTTCAATGAATAACTTCAAGGGATCATTCGCATGAGCAGGATAAACATTCAAGCATGCTTCAAAGTAGCCAAATTTTCACAATCAGAGGATCAAAATCACCCAAAACTAAAGCAAGAGAGGGCCCCTGCTTTTAGTGGGGCATGTGTGTGAAAACTGCACAACAAATGGCGACTCCACTAGGGAAATCCTTTGGAGCATTTCAATGACAAACCAGAATCAAAAACCCAAAATTTCTACTTTCAATCCTTACATCAGGTCACCTATAAACAGGATTTCAGAATTCATAGGCAAGCAAACCTTTCCTATACCGAGGTCAAAGTGTGTGCACATTTATTCATTTCCCTTTCCTTAGTTGCAACAAGAACCAAACACAGTCTAACCAAGCTACATAAGGATTCTAACTCCAAAAGCATCCTAGATAGAGCCTCACTGCCAGCTATGTGTCCATAGCCCTGACGAGGTTATCGTTGTGGTTTCCCCTAGCATAGCCCTATTGCCAGCCAGGCGTCTATAGCCTCGATAGAGATACTAGGATACTCCTGATAAGGAGAATATTTCTTTTGACTTTCAAGATTCTCTTTTCTGTTCTTTTTTCTTCTTTTTCTTTTTTGATATTCTGATAAGATCTTTTAAACTTCCCTTTCACCTTGTAAGCAATGAAGCTCACACTTAGGGCTGAGAACCATAGTGGTACTGAAGCAGAATATAATATTTTTCACTTGACCAGACTTAGTAAGGACTGCATAAAACCTTGGAATCCTTAAAATATGTATAGAAATATGAGACCCAAATACATTCCAAATTTAACTTAATCCAGTGGCCCATCCACTTGAGGACATGTGACATGAGATAAAGGAATTTCATCGACTGACTCTGGAAGGATGATTAAAGTTTGTAAACTAAATATTCAGAATGGTCCCAGATAATAAAATGATTGCCATGCAGGTGCAACAAGCCCAAAAGAAAATAGGAAAACCCAAAGCAAGAGCAGAGGAAAAAGAAAACCTAACCTAACCAAAGAAAACCTAAACTAACCAGAAGCAAAAAACAAGCAAAGCAAAGCAAAAAGGGAAACCTACTCTAACCAAAGCAGAAAAAAAACAAAAGAAGGGAAACCTAATCTACTTATTTACAAGGAAAGAGTTGTAAACAACTTAGTATTGGAAGTAATGCTTCAAATACTGCCCATTGATAGGCAGTGGGATATCCTCTCCAGTGAGATTTTTCAAGCAAAAAACATTATCTGCTAGAATCTTTGAAATTTAATAAGGGTCGAGCCAAAGTTTATCAAATTTTCCATGTTGCCCTTTTCGGTCATGTGCTTTATCCCAGTAGAGAATCAAGTCAGAGATTCTAAAGGCTTTTACCTTGTCCCTTCTATCAAACCATCTCTTAACTACACCTAAATGTTTGGAATTTTTTTCTAAAGCTTCATCTCTTCTCTCCTCAAGGTGTAACCGTTCAGCTAGGCGGGCTTCACGCTTGTCCCCTTCATCATAATATTCATTAATGAAGTGCAAAGTAGGGATCTTTAACTGGATGGGAAATACATGTTCCAAAACCATACACAAGGAGATAAGGAGAGGTCCCTAGGGAGGTCTTATGTCTTGTACAATCTTCCCAAAGAGATAATCTAAGTTGAGTGTGCCAATCCTTGGGATTCTTCTCTAACAACTTATGGATGAGTGTTAAAAGGTTCTTATTGGAGGACTCAACCAAACCATTGCCTTGTGGGTAATAATTAGATGCAAATTTGATGATGATTCCATTATCGAAGGCCCAGTTAGAAAATTTCAGTGATGCAAATGCAGGACCATTATCACAAACTAAAGTCAATAGACACCCAAAGCGATTAATAATACCTGATTCGATGAAATTGATTACCACTTCAGAAGTGCATTATTTGCATGCAATAGCCTCAATTCACCTAATGAAATAGTTAGTGATAGTAAGGATATACCTGTGGCCTGCAGAAGAAGGTGGATTGATTTGACCTATAAAGTCTAATCCCCACTATACAAACAACTTTACCTCTATAACTGGTTGAAGTGGAAGAGTTGCATACTTCTCTCTACTTGCTATGGTCTGACACACATGATAGGTTCTGACATGGTTGTGTGCATCTTTGAACAATGTGGGCCAATAATAACCAGCCCTCAAGATCTAATTTGCAATGGAGGGTGCAAATCCATGGCTTGTTTCATATCTATCATGAAACTCTATCATTACTCTTTCAACTTCTTCTTTTCCTAGGCACCTCAAATAGACACCCTCATGATTTTTATTGTATAGAACAGCTCCTTTCATCATAAAACTGCCACTCTTCAAATGTAAAGCTCTCCTTTGTACTGAATTAAGATGTTTAGGACATTGTTGATTCAAAAGATAGTAGATAATATCAGCATACCAATCTCCTGGGGATACATCTTGGAGGTGGTAGTGCTGAGTTGCAAGATCAGGACCCATCTTTGCCATTGTTTTGGTTAGCCCTTGTCCTCTCACCAGCTTCATGGGTTGAATCTCAATATCGTATTCCTGCAACATAGTTACCCACTTAGCTTTGCGTTCTTCCAGTTCATTTTGCATCAATAACATCTTGAATGCAGGATTAGGAACTATTGCAAAGACCTTATTCCTTAGAATATAATGTTTGAACTTCTTTACAGCTTTGACTAAGGCATAGGCTTTCTTTTCCACACTTGGATACCTTAATTTTGCATCTTTTAAATGAGCACTCATAAATGTTATGGGGTGCTCATTTCCTTGATCAGACTTCTGGGTCAACATACCATCACAAGAGTGGTAGGAAGAAAATGAATATATGTTAAAAGGCTTGACATAGTTAGGAATTATGTATACTGGGGCCTCAGCAATGGCTCTCTTAATTTTTGCAAATGCTTCTTTTGCTTCTACACTCCATTCAACTTTAGCTTCTTGCTTCAACATTGCATTCAATGGCTTGACTATTTCTGCAAATCCAGTGATAAAATTCCTTACGAAGTTAATTTTCCCAAAGAATGATTTCATTTCCTTCTTACTAGTAGGGGGCTGAATCTTGAGTATGGCTTCCACTCGTTCAGGGTCAATAGCAATTCCTTTCTCTGAGATAACGTGTCCCAACAATTTTCCTTCAGTAACTCCAAAGATGCACTTCTTTGGATTAAGGGAGATGCCAAATTCTCTACACCTCTGAAACACTTTGGATAAATTTGCTATATGATCACCTCGCCTTTTGGAAAAGACTGTCAAATCATCCATATAAATAATTATGCATTTACCAATGATATCCTTAAAGGTGATATCCATAGCTCTCTGGAACATGGCTCCAACATTGATTAGCCCAAAGGGAATTCTCCTATAAGCAAAAGTTCCCCATTTTTTAGTAAAGGTAGTTTTATGCCTATCCTCATACTACACCATAACCTAGCTATATCCAAAGTACCCATCTAGAAAATGAATCATTTGAGATCCATTGACAATCTGAAGCACTTCATCCAATGAAGGGACTAGATAATTATCTTTTTTTGATGCTCTATTAAGGTTCCTAAAATCAACACATAGTCTGATCTCTCCATTTTTCTTTCTCACTAGAACCAAATTTGCAACCCAGGTTGAATGTCTTACCAGGAATATGATGTGAGCTGAAAGTAGTTTCTGCACCTCCTTTTGAATGAATGGCTCCAACAAGGCATTAATTGGTCTTTGCCTTTGCTGAAAGGTCTCGCTCCTAGCTTGAGTGGAATGGTGTGTGTAATAATTGAAGTTTCATATATCTTTAAGTCCTCATAACTCTATGATATCACATCCTGATATGTATGCAAGGCGTCAACGATTCCTTTCCTCTCCTCTGGAGTACACACTTTACCAATAAAGACATTCTTGATATCATCTTGAGTCCCCATGTTGTACATTACACATTGACTGCTGAGAGACTCTTTCTTAGCATCTTGCTCTTGATCTCTGACCCTATCAAGATCAAAAATCCTCTCTAGCTACACCATTTCCCTCATAATAGTATTAGTCTTCAAATTGATGATCCCTTCTAAGTCCATCTTTGCTTCCTAGGGTTCAACTTCATCAATGATCTGTGAAGTAGAGACATTAGAACTTGTGATAAAATATGTTTGTCATCTTCAAATACCTGAAAATTAGTCACATTGTTAGGTATTGAAGGTACTAGAGTTAGCTCCATAGTGAACTTCTTCAATCCAGAAAGCGACAAAGGTTGCAAGGTACTAGCCGCCTGAGCTAGAGAGTCTACAATTTGGTTCTTATTGTGAGCTATCAACTGGATGTTAAAGGCATCAAACCCCTCAATAAGGTCCCATACCCTATGACTATAATTGGTCATCAATCTATCATGGCATGAATATTGCTTTCTAACTTTCTTAACCACTAGCTCAGAGTCCCCAAAGACTTGTAGAATCTTAACCTTCTTCCTTAGTGCCATGAGAAATCCATGAATCAGAGCCTCATATTTAGCTAAATTATTGGTACAATGATACTGGAGTCTATGAGCCACAAAATAAGTCTTACCTTTAGGGCTTATCAACTCAAATCCTACTCCAACACCTTGCTTTGATTTGGATCCATCAAACCTTAGTGTCCAACAACCAACAACTCCAAATTTCTTCGTCTTACCTCTTGTGTTGTTACTATTGGAAGGTTCTTTAGAGTGTACCATGCTCTTTCCTTTGGCATCATCTTGAGTATTTTGTATATTAATTCTGACTACTTGAGTGGGGTTAATGCACTTATGTACCTATTCTACTGCTATTTGGCACAAGCAACATTCCAACTCTGAGTGAGAGACGTTGTGAACTCTACACCAAATGGGTAAGAGTAATTCTTCAAAATTCATTCCTCTACCTAGATGAATATGATCTTCTATACATTTTTGGATGAATTCTCAAAAAATTTCCAGCAAACTGAGTTGGTTATCTTTAGGATTATCATCATCAATTGGTTCCACCAAGGCTCCAGTACTACTAGATTTTGTTGTAAGATCAACAGGTGTGGTATGAAACATAAATATTTCTTCTACATCAGACTCTTCAATAGGGGCTGCTAGCACATAATTACTCATGCTTACTTTTTATATCAATATTTCATTTGGAGTATTTTGATATTCTATGATCACATACTTCATTCGGGATCCTCTTTCAATCCTGATCTAGTTTGGCACCCCCTTCCAAGGAAGCCACATATGGGACTGATCAGTTGATACATATTCATTCAAGGTCTTAGTAAAGTCTCTTCCCAAAATCAAACCATAAGTGTCAAGTATATCTGCTACCTATATATTAATGACTTGTTGGATTCAGGGATCTGAGGCAATTTGCATAGGGGTCATGTTCAGTTCCCCTACCACATTAACTTCTGTTCTATCCAGTTGAGTGACCTTATTTTGGGAGACAAAAGGGGTAATTCCTAGAGATCTACATATAGCAAAGGGAATCACATTGGTGGAAGCACCTAAATCTAGTAGACAATTGTGCAAATTCTTCCCAAATAGATGAACAAAAATCAGAAATGGAGGAGATTTTGTTCTACCTTGGAACAAAGTTAGGGGAGTATCAACCTGAGCAACTTGAATTTTATCTTTTCCTTTCCCTTTGTCTCCAGGTTGTGCGTAAACTTGACTCTAATCTTTTAATACTTGAGAACCAGATGCTTTATCAGCAGTCCTACCAACTAGTCTATCTTGTAATACTGAATTTATATTGTAAGCTCCTAGGACTGCATTTCTAATAGCAGGTACTCTCAACTATTCAAATGCATAAAGGCTTACCTTTAGTTTCTTGAGTTCTTCTGCAACATATGCAGCCAGCTACTCTGTGCTCATGTCAATATGAGTCTCCTTGAGACATTCTACCACCTTGTCTTTGCTTGCTTCAACACTCTTCCCTTTTGATGGATCAACTTGTCCTTGATCTTTGGATAAGTATTTCCTAGGTACATGAGGATATGTTGGATTATTGTTGGAATTGGTATTTGGAGGTATGGTGAATTTTTTTGGAGGAATAGAAGTGGTAAATAGACCTCTAGCTTGTGGGCTTCTAGTTGGTCTATTCCTCAAATCATACTTCTTTATAGGCTTTTGGAATGTCTACACCTCTTTAATGTCCATTTCTTCTTCATCCAAAGGGCCATTATCATTCTTGGTGATTTCGTTGAATAACTGTCTAATCTCATCTCCATTGCATACTCGATTTACTTCCTCTTCCTGCTTACTTGGCTCCTCTTCAAGTTCATGTTCCTCACTTTGTGGGAAAGGAGCATGATTTAGCACTAGGGTAGGTGAGTCATAAGGCGTGGATGGTAATAACTCCTGATTGTTGGCATTATTTTCCACCTCATACTAAAAGATAGACGCAATCGTCTGGAACTCAGGGTAGCCTAACTTAGAATGTTGACTTGTCTTATGGAGCCTACACCAACCTGATAAAGCAGCTTCAACCAGATACACACCACTTGGAGGCTTTTCTTGATTAGTTGGCTAATCCAATGGGGTAGGGACACCTTCATTGTTTGGTCTCATATTCTATGTCCTATTATGTATGGGGGGTTGTCTTCTATTGAATCCTTGTCCACCAGCCTCTCCTCTATCAAAATTTTGACCAAAGGGTTACCCTCTTTCAAAGTTCTACTCTTTGTCAAATTTTTTCCCTCATTCAAAATTTTGTTCCCTTTCAAAGTGTTGTCCTTGTTGAGGCTCCCAATTTTCTCTATTGTTATTAGATTGCATACTCCTTTGAGAAACTTGGAGTTTAATATTTTGATTTCTCGGATAGGTAACCTCCATGTTCAACTTCTTCACTTGTTCAGTGAGTTCATCTAACCTTTCCTTGTCAGGATTACTATATGGATTCTGGTTCACACTATTTTGAGGATATCCTATTGCCACACCAGAGCTTGGTGACTGGTTCAATACCTCAGAATTCTACAAATATGTGGTGAAACTAGTCCGAGGTTGTGGATGGAGGGGTTGATTAACACTTTGCTGAGGATAATTGATCACTAGTGGGACTTGATTTATAGGGGGCCCTGGATGAGTGACTAGAGGCAACTGAGGTATCAGATTCATAATAGGAGTATGGTTGGTAAGAGCCTGATTGAGAGCTTGAACTTGCTAGGGTGAGTAGTGGGTCCTAATGAGGGTAAAGGCCTAGATAAGTTTTATCTCAAATCAGTACTAACCTTAATAACTTTTGTGTATGCATCAAGCAGGGTGGCTGGAGGGTTAGTTATCCATTTCATGAAGGTAGTTGTCAAGCTATCAAGACCTTCATAATAGACTTCTAAAGTAGTGGCATCATCTACAGCATAGGGGCTTTGCAACCTAGTATATGCCCGATGGAATCTATTATTAAAAGACCCTATAGGCTCATCGAATTCCCTCTTGACTTTAGTAAACTGCAAATAGAGCTCATTAGCACTAATAGGAATTTTGAACTTTTGCAGAAATGTAGTCTCAAGTTCATTCCAATTATGAATAGATCCAGCAGGAAAAGTATTATACCAATAGAATGCATCTTCTCCTTGGGAATAAGGAAAGATCCTGCATGCAACATCCTCATGGTTGATTCCCCTATCTCTAAGACAAGTCTGAATTTTTTTGATGTGTTCCTCTACTGTTCTATTAGGATCATTAACATGGAACTTTGAACATAAGTGTTTAGGATTCTTGGGCATGACATTGTAATTTTTGAAGGATAATGGAGATGGATTATTAGCTAGGAAAGCCATTGGTGGAGGTGAGGGTGGTAAAGGCTGATTTATGGCTAGTTGAAGTTGTTGAATAGGAATGGCTTCAGAATCAACTAAAGATGGACTTGATGAAGATGAGGATGAAGGAGATGATGGAAGTGGCTGGAAGGATGATGATTCTCCCCTTCTTTTGGCCCTTCTTGACTTGGTAGGAGCTTGCAACTCTTGAAACTCTTCTCCTCCTAGTGTAGATCTAGTTCTTCTTTGAAATCTTTCAGGAGAAATGGAAGACAAAAATTGATCCAACTTGCTTATTCAGGCCCTCCTTCTAGCGCCAATCTATTAATGGTGTTTTCTGCACAACAAAAACTCAGACAAGATACAAGTATCCTATCTCTCTTGAAAGGTAAATCTCTATTAGCAAGCCTTAAGAGATAACCCCAAGGTCTCTAGTGTTAGGTCTTGACAACACAAAAACAACTCCGTGATAAATGTGAAAATGTTGGTAATCACAAGGGGCCTTACAAAACAAATGCTGGAAATCTTAAACTTAGCAAATTTTGCAATATGATGATACTTTAATTCCTAAATATAACCCAAATGATAAAAGAAATAGAAAAAGATAAGGGTTTAAAGAAATCCTAAGATCAACAATGCAAATGATGAAATACTTGAAATGGACCAATTCCTCAAACCCAATTTCTGATTAACCCAGATTTCATCTGCAATCTCACAGAAATAGTGCAATCTTCTAAGATATTAAATATTTTCAAATCATGAGACATTCATTCAAGCCAACCCTATTTTTCAATTGAAATGAATAAAACATTCACAATTGAACTAAGCATAATAAATGTAAGGTCTAGGCTAACTTTACACAACAACTCACACTCAACCAGTTGCTAAAAGTATGGACCAGGGATTGCTACAAACACTTCAAGCACCAAACCATAAACACCATTGAATTGCTTCTAATTCTAAATCTAACATATATCCAATGTTTTCCAAGCAATCTCAAAAGATAGAATAACAAGAACCATGCAAGATAAATCAACACAAGAAAGATCACCAGAGCACAATGTCTTAACTTATATTGAATCACCCAAAAGTTGCAACAATTCCAATATTCTGTGTTATAGCACTTGCTTCAAAATAGACTAACTCCTAACTCTAACTCTTGCTCTATTACTTAACTCACTCCAAATTTCAACTACCTAGCCCTTGCAAATGAGGTGAAATGCCCTATTTATAGAAATTCTATGCTATGTCAGCCCAAATAGGGTTACAAAGATGGTTGGCCATAAACAGGTCAGCCGAGAAATTTCTAGAATAAAACAATATTTTGCACCCTGTTGAATGTAAAATTCAACAATCCAGTGTAACATGGGAATGACCTTAAAAGTATAAAATTTATACAAGATCAGACCTCTGAAAAAAGGCCGGCTTCCTATGCTAGCTATATCACCTATACTACTGGTTTTTGTAAAGTAAAGTGAGAAGGTTACTTAAAGCAAAACATAAATGGTAGAAACTAATCCCTATGGTGATACACCAAACTGACAAAAATCATGAAAAGAAAACAAGATGAACATACACTGGAAAACTAATGGTAGCTATTTCATTTGCTCAACATAAACTTTGTGACCTTATGCATCATTCTTGAAAAGGCTTAATCTGCATATGTATTTTAAGAAGGAAAGATGAATTTCACAACTTTAAAGTTCAAATGCAGATTTAGAAAAAGCACAGTTCAAAACTTACATAATCTAAAAGACAAAAAATGAAAGTAGTATGAATACTAACACCGATTTCCAAGATAATCTCTATATTTCATATTCCAAAATCCAAATGAGTTACAAAGCATACATCATCTGAGAAAGGATTTAAGAAAAATCACTAACTCTCCAGAATGCATAATCAAAACTGCTTTACAAAGAGGAAAAAATTCCCTATATACAAAAGTCCCAGCCCCTATGGCTTACAAAAATATCAGCCTCCAGAAAGATCCACCCCTAGATCTTTTTAATGAAGTTAATGCTGCATTAAATGTGTATCCCTACTGTCCATGTCGGTGAAGGGTCACTCCAGGAATGGCCTCCTTGATCTTTTGCAACAATCGCATTAACTTATGGCCCCCTTGTCCATGTCAAACTTCCATCAGAGCCGCTTTGAATGTCCTAAAGCATTATCATAAATGTCGCTCTACCTGTGCTAGTAGATATCCCAGTTGTACCTGAGACTAGCGGCTTCTTCCCCCTTGGCATTCCTCCTATTTCAGATCTTTCCTCAAGTTGATCCCCCTGAGAGATGACATCAAAAGTTCCCTGTTGTCAGACCCCCATAGAGACAACACCACTGGCTTCGAACCGATTCATCATCCTTGATCACAGAGCAGATCCATACTGCTCACATTTCGTTGATCTTCTTCACAAGGATAGTCATGACAGTCAAACTTCCCATGGTCTGTCTTTAGCTCCTTCATTGGTTGAACTCGTGCCACGTAGATTCCCAGATGGGAAAAGGTCGCTTCATCAAAATCGCATGTTGGTGAGACACTACCCGTGTCTCCCCGATGCGATTATGCCCTTCAGGAGTTATCGGTATAGCTCACAACCGTCAGAAAGAGTTCATAACGAGTGGCTAGAGTTATATCGACATCCACAGTGGTCGTCGAGACAATCGCTATCGGCTAGACATCACATCAAGCCCCTAAGAATTATATCGATGTGTTCCCATTGGCAAGACATCCGCATTCGGCAAGTTGATCGCTATCGGCAAGACTTCCCTCAGTCGGCGAGAGATTATACCGAAACCCCCACCTTTCGGTGAGACCTCCATTATTGGCGAGATATCATGCTGAGCTCAACCTCTTTCGGTGATACCACTGCTTGTTGGCCAAAGGTCACAGCGAAATCACCCTTCGGCGAGACAAATAAGCATCGACGAGACATCTCGCCGAGCTCGAAACATTTTGGCGAGCTGAGACCACTTGTGCACAACGGTCGGCGAGATACCATTTGGTCGGGAAGACTTCTCCCCGAACTCAAAATATTATTCTGAAGGCACCCTTCTATCAGTAGGACACCATCAGGTCAACAAACCTTACACCGACCCCTTCCATTCCTCTCAAGCTCGAACCTTCTTTCAGTGAGACTCCCACTGGTCGGCAAGACGTCATGGCGAAAGAATCCTCTATCGGTGAGACCACTGGTCATCGGCAAGACATTACGCCGAACACAACCCCGTGGCTAGGAGTCTTACTAATTCCAAATATCCATTCAGCGAGACCCTATCGGGTCGGCAAGACTTCACGTCAAAGCCTTCATCACATTACACCGAGACCTTTCGTTTTGGCGAGACCTCGCCCCGTTGGTGAGACATCACAGCGAGAGCACCAACTTTCACTGAGACCTCCATCTTTCGGCAGAACTTCCCCCTAATGCCGACCGTTTCGGTAAGACCACCACAGGTTGGCAAGACTTCACGTTGAAGCCTTCATCTCTTGGCGAGCTCGGACCATTTCGGGGAGACCACCAACCATCGGCGAGACATCTCAGCGAGCCCAAAACCTTTCGGCAAGAGCTTCATTTATCAGCCAGACCTCTGCCCGGGCTCAACATTACATCGAGAGTTCCATCATTTGATGAGACTCCAATTGATTGGCAGGACTTCATAGCGAACGAGATGTCTTGGTGACCTAAGGAAAAATTTAATCCATCTGGCCCTTATGAATACCTAAAAAATAGACCCCTGCCTGATTGAGCCAGTAGGTGAAAATCGGGCAACCCTCCTATTCACTCAGAGAGTTTTGTAAACTTTCTCTTGTACTAAGATTCTGACATTGTCACTCCTTCCGTTCAATAAAACAACAAGATTTCCTTTCTCATCTTCTTGTTTCAAATTTACAGTCACAATATCATGTTAACTGTGATTCAAATGCAAAATCCTCTTTATGTCTTGTCATTGTAAGTTTGTTTGCAAAGGTTTCATGTGATTCAAGTTTCATTATGTGTTTTGTTTGATTAACCTCTATGCAAATCACTTTTGGATTATGTGTTTCTAGGGTGGGATTGTGAGAATCAAAGTTTTAGAGACATCGTTGTGAGTGGAAAATTTTCAGAATCTTCACATTACTGGTGAATCATGCCTTAGGTTTAGGATCTCTATTTTTAGTTTTTATTTCTACCCCTTTTCTCTGAAGGTCTATTAGATTAGGTGGTTTACTGGGGGAACCAGCCCACTCTGGATATTTTCTCTCACCTACAGAGTTACCCACAAATATGAGAGTGTTTCCATGTTACAACAGGATAGGCAAGTCTAACTTGACTTAGGGTGCAATCCTAATTGCCAAGACATACATTGTGAATAATTAATTTCTACTTCCTATCCTTTTTTTCTTCCTTTAATAACCCAAGTTCATTTCTCTCACCACAAATCTTAATATTAAAGGTCACATCAAAGGTGAATATCATTTCAAAAGTATTACCAATCTTATGTGAAAGAGCATCAATGTGATATAGTTGGTGAAAAAATATAAACTCCAAGTTGGTCTTGCATGCAAACTCTTATGCAATTTAGTGTTTGAATGGCCATTTTCTTTTTTTGATTTGGGGTTATAAGGTAGTCGGTAGTATCTCTTGACTGATTCAATGACTTTCCTTGCTTGAATGTGGTTGTTGATTCAAGGTCCCATTTGTCTTGGTTGCAAGTTACGGGTCTTAGTCAATTTCTATCTTTAGGGTAATCTCTGAATATGTATTTTTTAAATCAATATAACCATTTATACTAGATGTGATGTGATCTTAAGAAATGTTTAAGCACACGACAACATAAGTTGATCTACCTGCAAATTTTGAAATTGTAATAAGATGAGACTTATCTGTTTGTTTAAGCCATGTGTGATATGGTATGCAAGATATTTTTTCTTTTATATCACTTTTCTTATTATGGATATCTGAATGAATTTAAGATGCCACTTACAATTTCTAATTTAACCAGCATAAACTGTTGCAAGCCTCAATTTTATGTCAGCCAGTAGGTGCCCTTATCATCCCTATAAGTTTATAACTATGTGGGTATATCCTATTTGTAGGGAGGGATTGTTACCATTGATATGAGACAATTTCATCACCCATATAATCTCACATTTTATATTTGTTATGTCTTCTTCATAATGTCTTCCTCTGTGGTAACTTAGAATTTTAAAGTTTCCCTACTGCTTATCTCTGTATGTGTCAACTTGGATGGTCCTAATGCACACCTTGTCCTAAGCATTCAACCCTTAATAATAACATCTAAGCAATAAGCAAAGGACAATTAATTGATTGAATAACTACCCCTGCTTCTTGTCTCTCTATTTGTCAACTTGGATGGTTCTAATGCACACCTTGGCATAAGCATTCAACCTTGAATGATAACTTGTAAGCAACAAGAAAAGGAAAAGTTAATTGGTTGAATTAGTAGAACACCCCCTTACCCAACACTTGACTGTTGATGCACAGGAAAAAAAATCTTACTTTCAGTGTCTAGCTTCTCATTTTATTGTGTCCATAGGGCTATAATGACAAGACCTATGATTGTGCATTGATTTCCTCTTTTATGTAGTTTTAAACTTGTATGTGTTGTAATGATTTATTTGGCTTTCTAGTTATCTTATTTAATAAATTTTTGGTTGTGTAGGGATACTGGTAGTGACTCCTCCTCTCCATCACTACCATATCTAGGCATGTTATGCATGGTTTATGTTAGGAATCTTAATACTTGGCAATGATAGCAATAGACAGGACAAGAGTATGCTTCTAGCTACCGCATCTCTAGAAGCTAACTTGGAAATTTCTTGGACATACATGATCTGGGAGGTCTTCATCCCTATATTATTTTGCTCAACACCAAAATATTTGTCTATCTTTAATGTCATATCAAAGGAAAATATTGATTTTCTCTTAATCTGCAATCATAGGTAAACAAAAATATGCAATGGGATTTTGTTAAAGACTTCTTTTTTACCTTTCTCTTTTTGGCTAGTGTTCCTCAAATTCTATGAGGCATCATGATGTACCCTCTTAACTTGCCCAATTTTGAAAAACTAATTTTCTAGGTCAAGATAACACTTTTGGTTGTGGGTTTGTAGTATATCTTAATATTTAAGATTCAAATTATAAGAGAAAGTGTTGAGGATTTTATTTGTTAGTTAGCCCGTGGAAATTGTGCATATCTATCTGGATGCATGCCCAAAAGGTTTGTAAATTACAGTAGCAACAAAGACATTTCCTAAGAAAAGGAATAGGAAGATTCCAAAGGTAGAAGCCAATTAAAGTATCGGGCAGATTCTTTCCATGCTTTAGGCATGCACTTCCTTTTGTAATTAATTTTTCAACTTTCCAAGGTTTCAACTCAACATTAGCCCATTTATCACTAACTTATCTATGAGTTGTGTACAATGGCAACTCACAATCCATGAATTTACTACAGAACAATTAGTTGTAATAGAGTTGATTCTCTATCTGCCAAGTTGTTGTCCAACAAGTCGAGCTGGTTAGTTGGCTTGTTGAGTGTTGTTTGATCTTAGATTTATTAAGAAATTATTATATCTAAATAGATTTTGTTGGATTTAACATAGTTCAATTCTTTGACCTCATAAACTTTTGATCACCATTGCTTGATGCTGGATTTGATACGGTTCAACTCTTTTATCTCATAAACTGTTTGTTTAGTGTGGTTTGATGTTAGATTTATTAAGGATATTTTCTTCTTTTCTTTCTCTCTACCATTCTATGATGAATCAAATATTTTGTGTCCAAAACATTGATGCAAAAAATTTCTAACACAATCAAATCCCGAAACAATACTGAACTACAATATGAATTGTGAAAACTTGATATCATTACTTTGAATACAGATCAACTCTTTGATTTCATAAACTATTTGATTTCTTAAACATCATTAAAAAAAATTTATTCATTTCAGAAAAGTCATAATCATATTCAAATTCATACTGTTATTGGGTAGTATACAATGATGAAATAGGGGAGGACGTACAGTGGTACTACTAGTTGTGACTTTTGGGAATGGGGATGTACTAGAGAGTAGTGGGTTAGTAATTTAAGCTAAAATGACAATTTAAAAATTGGGTTTTGAGCATGTTGACCAACATGCTGCACAAAACAAATACCAGTGTTGTTTTATTCCTATAATAATTGATGAAACAAAAATACTATGCACGGTGAGTCCCCAATGTCAATGTTTGAGTGGATTCTGGACTACCTGTGACATTTAGCATTTACATGTATTATATTTTTTTGACATTGGAACTTGGAATGCAAGGAGTAAAATATAAGGATGGAATAAAATGAAGAGTTTTCTTTGAGTTTCTCAAATGAGTGGGGTATACAGAGTCTCATAAAATCTACTTTAACTGGTGAACACCAATTCAGGTTGCTTTTGCTGACAACATCTCCATCCAATCTTTATGTTTATTACTATGAAGCAAAAAAATTATTTCCAAAGTTAACCCTAAAACAATTTAAGTTGGGAAGAAAATTAACCTTTTCCTAATGTTATTTTAGGCTAATGAAATCAATGCATACATTTAAGCATACATCTATCTAGTCCAATGAAAATTAATGTCAAGCAATTGGTATTTGGTTTGTGAAATAATAAAAATAGGAATTTCATAGTATAAATTTCATTTGTTTGGATATTAATAATAGGTAATTAGGGTTACTTGTTATTGGGAATTTTAAAGAGAGTTGTGGTTTATTAGAGGTCGGTTCTTGTTGTAGTTCTATTTTGTGCTATGTGGTTTTGATCTCTATTGTGGTATCCTAATTTGTGTAGTGTAAACTTTTTCTATTTGATTGGTTGGAATCTTTGTTCCTTTTTTTTTTTGGTACGTAAGATATGGGCTAAGGGCTCACTCCAATATAACATAAAGGAACATAAAAATAAGAATGCTTCAAACTCAAAATTGGGGAGTAGAAGAGACAAGAGAGAATAGAGAAAAAGAAAACTTAGAGACTTAACAAGACCAATAAAGAAATACCAACAGCCAATAGAAATCAACCTTTCTTTTGTTTTCTTTTGCTTCATGTAAGGAGTTCTTCCATCATCCACTAAGAGCCTTTATCAATCGCCTCCCAGGCATCCAATCTTAGTTTCTCAGCTTCAGTTTTGCTTCCCCTACGCTTGCCATCGTTAACCAAATTTGAATCCCTTCTAGCAATTTGGGGAATCGAACAGTGCATTAAGCAAGCCTTAGCATCCACTTGAACCAATGTTTCTTGGTCATTTGGAACCAACCCTGCACCTTATTCACTGAGGACCCTAAATCCAATTGTATATACCTATCCACTTGTTGGTGCAATGCATCTGCAGCCCCACTGGTTGGAGGGGAAGCATTTTCATAGTGCTCATTAGCCCCAACTTCAAGGGAGGATGAAGATCAATGATCCAAAAACATACCATGATTTCTCCAAATGAAATCTACGTTAGGGTTGCCCTCCTTGCGAACAAATTTCTTAAGATTGATGGCTCGTTGGCCATTGCTGATTTCGGATTGGCAACCTGCGATCTTATGGCCAAGTTGATTGCACCTGAAGCATCTCTTAGGAAACCCTTCATAATTGATATATTATATCCAAGAGCCAAGAGAAGATTTGATGTGAATCATATGAGGTAAAGGTCTAGAAATATCAACCTGAGCATAAACTCTGGAGTACCTTCTAGGGTCCGCCCTTTCCTCAAGCTTAATGAAGGTGTCAAATTGGTTGACAAAGGATTCAATTTGAATTGGATTTCACAAAACCAACAGTAGATTGTAGAGGTGCAACCAACTTGGAATGGTAGAAATTTAGAACTTTGCAGGATCAAAGAAAGGGGACCATGGGGTCATAAATAAGCCTGATCTGCCAAAAAACCATAGTCCATTATCTTGAACAAACCTGCAATCCTCCAAAGTTTGAAAGGTTACCAAAAAGAAACCATAATCCAATAATTCCATAGAAGGGGGAGGTAGATTGTCCCAAGAGCTCTTGCACCAAGTAGTGAAATCATTAATAGAATGGTGTCATCCCATAGATCTGAAGATCAAAGACCATGATCCAATGTCTAAGCAAACTTTCCTTATGCACTCATTAGATATATGAAAATCGACAGGTTTAGAGGCCAAATCCACCTTGCAGTTTCCTAGAAGCCAAGAGGAACATGGATTAGGAGGGGTAACCTCTAGAGGGGGTAGGGGATCTAGAGCAATAGAAATGATTTTTCTTGACATCATTGCAAGAACAGAGACCAACCCTAGGTCAACCGCAAGATCGAGGGAGAGGATCCGCTCCTTTTAAAAGTTGCTATAGACATGGAACAGATTCGCTAAATTTTTGCATAGTCTATAGATTCCTATTGTGTGAGCTTTCTCAATAGGGGAGGTGAAATAGTGGTGAGAGGGTCTAGAGGAGGAGATCCTGGATGCCAAACAATGCCTTGATTCAACTGTTGCTTAACTTCATCTGCCCCTCACCGAAGAGTAGCCACAAGCTGCTTAACATCGCTGCCCTATACCTCTGATGGAAGCAAACCTTCTTTCACCGACCTGCAAACCACAAGCAAGGCCAACTTTGATGATCAGTCACCTACATGATTCCCTTCACACGCCTCTGCTCCCAGTTGTGCACATGCCATTTTTACCTCGTTCTAGAATCTTTGTTCCATGTTAACTACTAAAGGTTGAACAATAAAATTACAATGACCATGTTCTCCCAAGCTAATCCTTTTGATTGAATTGATGTTACAATTGTGACAAAGATTGGTAGATGAGAGGCATGCATGTAAGTGATGATTTTGATGCAAAGCATAATTTCATATAATGCTCTAATTCTATGTTCCCAAGTACCTATAAATGTGAATGATTTTTTCATGTGATTAGATGTGTTTTAATCATCAAATGTATGCATTGTAAGTACCAATATATAATTTTTTTTCATAAAACTATGTACCAAGTTGGCTTTCAATGGCTTATTAGGAAAGGGTGAGATTCAACAATTCAAATAAAAATAAAATAAAATTTATGTTAAATTTGTGTTGCATGGGATCAATCTTGTGTGCCATAGAAATGATGTAAGATGGATGTTGGAGAATTTGAGGATTAAGGATGAGTGTTTGGAAGCAAGATTAATAAATGGTGTGAATAGATTAGAGTAAGAGTGTATAGGGTAGGGATTAGTATGGATGTATTGTAATGTGTGAATAAGGATGGATATAGATTGGGGAAGGAGACAAATTTAGCAAAAAAATGTGTCACATTTAGCTCTGTAATTGTATTAAGGCATTCTTTTAAAATGGGGCCAAAGCTAAATTTGAATTGGCATGCGTATGCAAGTTTCACCATTTCATTTTTCTCCTACTTTGAGGTACATGTGAATCCTAAAATGAACTTGTACTTCAAAGTAAATGCACACTTGCAAAACATGTATGTAAAGTAAATACCTAAACATAAAATGATATTATTGTTCATGTAAAGTAATGGATCTAATTGGATATCTTTGTGTGTTCATCCTTGTCATGCACGATCCACAATAGTTTGAAAAATTAATAAAAGGTGTAATGAGTGTCATCCACTCTCACAAGTGGAATAAACACAAAACATAATCTTGATTTAAATTTCTAGGAAAATGAAAAATAGGAGTGTGATTGGGAATCTTTATGTCTATGGGAAGTAGCGTGGCATATTAGTCATTGTCACATTATGCAATCAAAATATGACATATTAGGAAATTTTATCTCATGTAATCAGTCTCTTTGACACAATAATAAGTCTTTGTCTAAATAATTGTAATTATCTTCAAGCTTAAAAAAAGAGTGTTAGTAACAAAATATGTCCATTGTTAAATTGTGATGTCTATTAGATGTCAAGAGTTGAATGAGAGGAACAATAGTATATGAAAAGTAAATTTTAGTGTGAAAAGTGTTATTACATACCCAGTAGACTTATTCACGCTAGAATTAAATTCATTTAGAGGTTTCTTTATTTTGTTTTTGTTGCAAGGTGTGCGCCCTTGGTGTCCTTGTCCTATGCAACACAATTCCTAGGTTCATGACATGGCTTAACTGCCTCCCGTGGATTCATTAACTCTAGTGGTTGTATCAAGCATTAGCAGGTCGATCTTTTGGTGCATTGACAACCATCTGTGCAACAATTGGTATCAAAGCTTGGGTCACAGGTTTGAACCCATCACTTGCATTGGGGGGGATTGTTGTAAGGTTTCAACCCTTGGTCTCCTTGTGTTGTGCAACATAACACTCAGTTTTGTGACGTGTGTTAACTACCTCCCATGGATTCATTAACTCTAGTGCTTGTATCAAGCATTAACAAGTTGATCTTTTAGTGTAATGGAAACTGTCTTTGCAATAGTTGTTTCATCTCATAGGGACTTTATATATGTCCTCACATATATCCCAAGTGTTTTATGTGTGTCACACTTCTTGGAGGGTTAGTCAATTGTCTACTCTTACCTTCCTTCCCATTTTATCATTGTTATACTTATAGATTCACTTTATTATAGTTTTTGGAATTATTGTGTGCACATTCATTTGTAGAATATTTGGTTGATGCAGATCCAAGGTGAAGATTAAACTCACAACAAACTAGTGTCAATTCAAAAATGATGAACTCTTCCTTGAAACACCTTCAACCTGCAAGCATCAACTCACCCTCAAGGGTCTCAACCCTTCAATTTTGCAAAACAACACCAAACCTCCACCAAGGCCCTAAAAAAGTTTCTCCACATGCCAATGATGAAAATTTAGCCATTTAAATGCAATCTCAAAGTTAGATTCAACATAACCTTCAAAAACTCACCTTTTACCACTAGCACTCCTTATAGTACAAGAAAACCAGTTTTTCAGCCTTTTGGAAAAATCCTTCCAAAACACCTGAGAAATAAATCATAGAATCAAGGACCCATTTTAGATTCATTCAACATATCAAAAACCCAGATATCACTCCTTTGGATCAAAAGCTTCAAAATAAAAAAATTCACACTTTTAGGCCTCCAATTAGGCCATTTTTACAAAGAGACCCCCTTCAAATATTCACACTAGGTTTCCACACCTAAAAATAGTCTTTTATTGTGTTTCAAAATAGGGGATTTTCTAGGTCTTAGGACCCTATGTGCTCATATAGACCCCAAATGACAAAACCCTCCTAAAAACACAAGAACCTAGGGTTTTTGGGCATCATTATTGCTTCTCCAACTTCCAGATCTTTCCCAATCAATCCAACTACTTAGACATCCTTAAATTATTCTCCTCATGCTCTAGAAACCTTCACTTGGTCAAAATTAATGTGGTTTTGTAACTTCATAGGTCTGACCCACCAAATTCCTTTGGAAAACTCACCATTTTTAGCCCTTACTCCCATCGTTCAAGCCAAGAACCCAATAATATGCGCCTCCAACTCCTAGAAATAATTTACTATGCTATTCCAACTCATCCCACTGATTCACATTGGTATATAGTAGGTGGAATGAGATTCAAGCCATTAAAAACTACAAAACCCTTATACCCTTGTTCAAGAACCAATTAAGGAAAGATTTGAGATTCAAGGCACAAAATGAATGAAAGGAACCCTTATTAAGAAGTCAAAATATTGTCAAGACATGTATCAATAATCCTACATAATTTTTTGATACAAAAGATGCTTATATGGCTTGTGCACAGGCAGAACCACAGTAGAAGCAATAAAATCTGAACTTGAGCAATTGAAAACTTTATTGATTCAAAGAAAACTTCTTCAACAATCCCTATCTCGAGCCCTTGAAAGCCTTAAGTACATTTCTATGCATTGAAATCCAAATCCAAATGCATTCAACCACCAATCTAACTGACTTTTGAAACCTAAATGACCTTTGAAGGCCAAAATACAAGCATTTACACAATAACATGACTCATAATGGAATGTTTGTACTTTTCCACCTCTAACTTCACTAAGACCTCACAAATGGCTTGAAATAACATTATTACATGTTAAAAACACTATTATTTCTTTCCCCTAAACAAATTTACTAATTTTTCCTTCAAAGGCTACAAGTAACAACTAGGACAAGTTTGGATCTCCATGCTTTTTGACCCTTAAACCTAAAAACTCCTCCTAATACATGACTATTGATCTTATTAGATCTTATTGAAGACAAAACCTTAAAACATTAACACTTAACTCATTCAAATGATAAAAAATGATAATGTGGTGTAGGTGCTCCTACACCATACACCCCCCCTAGAAAATTCCCATGTCCCATGAGTTGTGCTTGACACCACTGTCTCCAAGCTTCATGAAGGCTTCATTGGTTCACAAACCCATTCCATTGATTCAGGTAAACTAGACTGACAATCTACTCTACACATTTATCACTGTTGAATGTGTTTACACATGTATTCTTCTTATCCTCTATTCTCAGACCTACTAATTGTCTTACATTCTTTCCCTGCCCAACATTTGAGTTTGCACCATGTCTTACACCTGAAAGCAAACACACATTAGTATCCCTTTGATCTGTATTCTCCTTAGGTTTACTTACATGGTTATTATTGTGTTGAGTCCTCTACATAGTATGCTCTTTTTTCACTGTGATCAAACACTCTATGTTAGCAGCACCTACCATCATCTCTTCATGATTACAATGCATGGTACTAACTATATTGTCAGAGCCTTGTACATTTGTATCTTTGACAAGTTTATTTGGAACTAAAGGGAAGATCATTGTTCCTACTAATACATTCCTACTCCAATTCATTCCCAATGCTCTTCTCATCATTGTACCAGCTTGATTCATGGACTTCCTATCATTTTTTCTTCCAATCTAGACTTCATCCTTGTCAGACCTCTGACTCTTCTTCTCAATAGGTGTAACTCCCTTAGTTTCCACATTTTCAACACCATTTGTAGGTGTCTTTGTTACTGTTCCAACATCATAATTGTGCTCCAAAATAGGAAACAAATTATCCTTACCATCCTCAAGCTTTATAGGTTCTTTTCTTCCAAAGATTACACCTTAGCTTTGGATTTGTCCTTCTCTTTTCCTTGCAAAGGAGTTAGCTTGAAGCTTTGATTATCTTTCCTAATGGTGTATGTGTTTGCCCAACCATCATACATAGACTTCCTATCAAATTTCCATGGCCTTCCCAAGAGAATATGGTAACAATCCATTGGCAATACATCACATAGGAATCTATCTTTATACTCCCCAATCTGGAAATCCACATAAGCTTGCTCATTCACTATTAAACTTCAGCTATCATTCACTCAAGAAACCTTGTAGGGTGCTATATGAGGAATATTTTCTAGGCTTAACTTATCTACCATATCCCTAGACACCATATTATCTTGAGAACCAGAATCAATTACAACTTGACACACTTTACCTTTACATTTACATGAGGTTCTGAATAGGCTCCTTCTTTGGCTCAGATCTTCTTGTTTTTGTCCTTGCAACAAGGTCCTTATCACCATGAGTGCCTCTCCTACTTCTGGATCTGTAGGTCTACTTGGTGAACTCATACTCGCTTCTTCATCTGCTTGCACATACTGAACTTTGTTATCTCATTTCCTTTCACTTCCACTTGTAGTAGTACTAAACTTGTCAGGACACTTAAAACAAAGGTGACCAAACTCTCCACACTTATAGCACCTCCCTGCAAATTCATTTGAATCTCTTCCTCTATAATTTAATCTTCCACCTCTCCATCCACCTCTAAACTCAGTTCCTTGTTCCTTACATTTTCCAACATATTCTTGGCCTTCTTTGGATTTTTTTTGTGTTGGAAAGGTACCTCTACCCCTAGATGTACCTCCTCTACCTCTTACTTCCTTCTCTTGTCTCCTCTTCAATTTTTCTTCTGCTCTCATAACCATTTGAAAGAATTTTTCAACTAATTTAGGTGCCAAAATGTTGATCTCATCTTGGTTGTTGTACTTTAAACCATTCAAGTACCTAGCAACCATTTCATCTTCATCTTCTTCATGCTTAGTCCTTATGCTTAATTTATAAAATTCTTCAGTATATGTTTGTACATCCAAATCTTTTTGTCTAATATTTTGCAATTTCTTAAGCAATTGAACATTGTAATCAGCAGGAAGAAATTTACCTTTCATTTTAGCCTTCATCCTTTCCCATGAAGTGATCTTGCTTTTTCCTTATCTCTCCCTTTCCTCCTGCACAAAATTCCACCATACCAAGGCATGTCCTTTCAATCTTGTTTTGGCTCTCTTCACCTTAAGTCCTTCATCAACATCTTCACTATCAAAGTAGTTTTCCAGAGCTCCAATCCAATCCAGGAGCTCTTCACTATCAAGTTTTCCTCCATACATAGGCACATCTATCTTTCCATGACCATCCTTCTTCACAACCTTCAAAAGCTTCACCATTCTCAAATCATTTGAATCCAACTCCTCTTCTTCACTAGAAGTTTATTCTTCAGGATCACTTTCATCTTCTTCTCCTTTGTGCTTTGCTTTACATGCAGCCATCTTCTTCTACAAGGCCTCTAATTGTTTACCCTATTCTTCCATTTTTCTTCCAACAACACTCCCCGTAGGAGGCATCCTCTCAATCCTATCTCTTCACCATCCTGCAAAACCAATCAATCAACAACACAAGATCTACTACCTTGCTCTGATATCACTATGATGCAGAGCCAAGGTGAAGATTAAACTCACAACAAACTAGTGTCAATTCAAAAATGATGAACTCTTCCTTGAAACACCTTCAACCTACAAGCATCAACTCACCCTCAAGGGTCTTAACCCTTCAATTTTGCAAAACAACACCAAACCTCCACCGAGGCCCTAAAAAAATTTCTCAACATGCCAATGATGACAATTTAGCCATTTTAATGCAATCTCAAAGTCAGATTCAACATAACCTTCAAAAACTCACTTGTTACCACTAGCACTCCTTGTAGTACACAAAAACTAGTTTTTCAGCCTTTTGGCCAAATCCTTCCAAAACACCTGAGAAATAAATCATAGAATCAATGACCCATTTCAAATTCATTCAACATATCAAAAACCCATATATCACTCCTTCGGATCAAAAGCTTCAAAATAAAAAGTTTCACACTTTTAGGCCTCCAATTAGGCCATTTTTACAAAGAGACCCCCTTCAAATCTTCACACCAAGTTTCCACACCTAAAAATAGTCTTTTATTGTGTTTCAAAATAGGGTATTTTCTAGGTCTTAGGACCCTATGTGCTCATATAGACCCCAAATGAAAAAACCCTCCTAAAAACACAAGAACATAGGGTTTTTGGGCATCATTATTGCTTCTCCAACCTCCATATCTTTCCCAATTGATCCAACTGCTCAGAAATCCTTCAATTAGTCCCCTCATCCTCTAGAAACCTTCACTTGGTCAAAATTAACGTGGGTTTGCAACTTCATAGGTCTGACCCACCAAATTCCTTTGGACAACACACCATTTTCAGCCCTTACTCCCATTGTTCAAGCCAAGAACCCAATAATATGTGCCTAAAACTCCTATAAATAATTTAATATGCTATTCCAACTCATCCCACTAAATCACATTGGTATACAGTAGGTGGGATGAGATTCAAGCCATTAAAAACTACAAAACCCTTATACCCCTATTCTTGAACCCGTTAAGGAAAGATTTGAGATTCAAGGCACAAAATGAATGAAAGGAACCCTTATTCAGAATTCATAATAATGTCAAGACATGTATCAATAATCTTACATAATTTTTTGATACAAAAGATGCTTAAATGACCTGTGCACCGGCAGAACCACAGGAAAAGCAATAAAATCTAAACTTGAGCAATTGAAAACTTTATTGATTCAAAGAAAACTTCTTCAACAGTCCCTGTCTTGAGCCTTTGAAGGCCTTAAGTAAATTTATATGCATTTAAATCCAACTCCCAACACCTTCAACCACCAATCTAACTGAATTTTGAAACCTAAATGACTATTGAAGGCCAAAATACAAACATTTACACAATAACATGACTCATAATGGAATGTTTGCACTTTTCCACCTCTAACTTCACTAAGACCTCACAAATGGCTTGAAATAACATTATTACATGTTCAACACTATTATTTCTTTCCCCTAAAAAAACTTACTAATTTTTCCTTCAAAGGCTACAAGCAACAACTAGGACAAGTTTGGATCTCCATTTTTTTGACCCTTAAACCTAAAAAATCGTCCTAATACATGACTATTGATCTTATTGAATAAAAAAACTTAAAACATTAACACTTAACTCATTCAAATGATCAACAATGATAATTTGGTGTAGGTTCTCCCGCACCATTGGTTCTAATGTACACCTTTCCCTAAGCATTCAACCTTGAATGATAACTTCAAAGCAATAAGAAAATGAAAAGTTGATTGAATAACTACCCATGTTGTTTGTCTCTCTATTTCTCAACTTGGATGTTTCTAATGCACACATTGAAATAATAATTAAACTCTAAATGAACACTTGTACAAGAAATAAGAAAGGGAAAATTTAATTGATTGAATTAGTAGAACACTTGACCCTAAATAATAGTTCAAAGTAGTAAGCAAAGGAAAAGTTGATTGAATAACTACCCATACTACTTGTCTCTCTATTTGTCAACTTGGATGGTTCTAATGCACACCTTGGAATAATAATTCAACCCTAATGATAACTTGTAAGAATAAGCAAAGGAAAAGTTAATCGATTGAATTAGTAGAACACCCCTTAGCCAACACTTGATTGTTGATACACAAGAACAAAAGTCTTACTTTTAATGTATAGCTTCTCATTTTATTGTACTCATAAGGCTATAATGACAAGACATATGATTGTACATTGATTTCCTCTTGTATGTGTCAAGTAGTTATTTATTTAGTTTTTTGGTTATCTTATATAATAAACTTGTGGTTTTATAGGAAAACTACTAGCAACTCCTCTCCATCACTACCATATCCAAGCATTTGTGCATGGATTATGCCAAGAATATTATTACTTGGTCATCTAATGATAGCAATAAATAGTGCAAGCACATGTTTCCAACTTCTACATCTCTAGAAGGTAACTTGGAAATTTTTTGGACATATGTGATTTGGGAGATCTTCAGCCCTATATTATTTTTCTCAACACCATAATATTTGTCATCATTGATATCATATCAATGGAAAGTGTTGAATTTTTTCTCCTCATGTTGGATGCCCTCCAAAAAAGGTTATGAAGACATAAATAAAATCATTTGACAATTCTTGTGGACTAATTGGAATGGAAAAGTGGGTTTGAGGGCCTCTTCTTAGCTACATTGTATACAACCTAAGAATAGAGGAGGTTTCGGACTTTTGGATTCTAGGACACAAGGGATTTGCTTATCTACTAAGTGGATAATATGATTTTTGTTAGGAGAAGAACAATGGAAAATTTTGACCCGTGGACCATCGTATTTCACTTGTTGCGATGACCAACAAGTTGTAGAACGTGGGATGGTTAGATAAAATTTTGCTTACCCCTTTTTTTCATGTTAAAGCATCTTTCCCATTGCAATCTATATGGAAGGACTAATAACAAGTTTTCAAGTTTCTAAATTGGAGGAAGGATTTTTTACAACATGGTTTCATCTTTGCTACCTCTTCTATTTGGTGGAACAAGCTTGCTCAATATCATGAGTAGCCACTTGTTGTCACCTTTCCTAAAAAAACTCATTATCTATTCAATAAAGGGGTGAAAGAGTTTGAGGACATTTTGGATTTCAATACCCTTATTGGACCAGTTGATAGGATTCCAAGAAAGCCTTTAATTTAAACAACGAGTCTAAAGGGTTCATGGCTCTTTTGAAATCATTGGTTCCTATAAAACTCCTTATAAAAATTTACACATCTTTACATTACAACTTCTTCAAGGATTGGTTGTGGCTTGACAAATACCCCATTTTTTGGAGACTTCACAAAAAATGGAATTGTAGATTTCAAGAAAAGAAATGGAGAATTCTAAGTGCTCAAATTTGGAAGTCCAAGGTGAAGACAAATGCTCAAATTTTGGCCTAGAAAATATTGTATCATAAGCTACCTGTAGGGAATAGATTAAAATATTTAAAGATTCAATCAACCAAGTGTCCTTTTTTTCAATGCAGTGAAAAATTAAAACATATTTTTTGAGATTGCAATAGAGCTAAAAAAAATGGAACATTATATTTGGTCATTTCCCTACTATTTTTTGTCATGCCTTATGTTGGAAAGAAGCAATTTTTGGTATTAGACTTCATAAAAATAAAGTTGTTGATAATATGAGACAATGTATTTTGCTACATATATGGAAAACAAATGTTTAGCAATGTTTTCTAATTGTATTTTTGCATCAGGAAGTAGACATTCTAAAGTTTTACTCTAACTTTTTATGTTCTCAGCTAAAGAGGGGGTACAAAGAAGATGGTGATTACAACAAGTGCTTGAAGGAGATTAAACACCATTTTTTACAACTCCATGAAGGGGAGTTTCGTTATGACAAAGATGTACAATTTTTAAAAAAAAATTAAAGTGTGATTAGATTTTGATACTATGTTTCAAGAGTTTTCTAATGGTATTGCTAGCTATATTAGTCTTTCTTGATATTTTGAGGAAATTGTTGGGTTATGTAAGTTGGTTAACTTTGTGATTTGTTGTTCGCATGCTACCCATAATCCTTTTATGATATTTTCCTTTGCCTTCCTCTAATTGAAGTACCATTTATTCTCTTTATAAGGGAGAGGAGTTGATCATGGGTCAGGCACTAATTGTGGGTATTGATTTGGACAACCTAGGGCCCAACTTTGGACAGTCCAGGGCCCACTTTTGGGCAATAAAAGTGCCAATAAATTTACACTTAATATCCAACAACCAATCACTTTAATTAAAAAAATACACAAACTGACCAATCACGTAATGCCACATCAACATACCAATATTACATGACTTATCGGTCCATCACTTTTTTTACTCTTTTTTTTGTGGTTTTTGAAAAATGGTCTAAAAACATTAATAAACATGCCCAATTTTTGTCAAAAAAAATGGGGGAATGGTAGCTCGGTGGTCAAAAGACATGGCAAATTTTTTTTGTCCAACTCAGACGTTGATGACATGTACCCCTCACTCAAAATTACCCTACCCACCATAGGCTCCTCTCCCTTAATTCTTTTAATCTTGATTATATTAAAAAAAATCTAGAAGAACTTTAGTTAAAAACCCTTCTCTTTTTTGTAAGTGTCTCTTATATTCTATGGAGGCATCATGATGTACCCTCTTTAACTTGCCTAGTTTTGGAAAATTAATTTCTAAGCCAGGAGAGCACTTTTGGTTGTGGGTTTTCCGTATATCTCAATATTTACCATTCAAATTATAAAAGAAAAAGTGTTGATGCTTTTATTTGTTGGTTAGCCAATGGAAATTGTGCATATCTATTTGAATGCATCCCAAAAGGGCTAACATAGACTCTTAATCGACGTCCACTCGAACCTCCCTACCATGAATCCATTTTATTTTAATTTTTTTGCCATGTTTCCAATAGTTGTATTTTATAATATATAATATTAATTATATACTTTTTAATCTCTATAATATAAAATATATCTATATAATAGTTATTAATAATATATAAATCATATATATTATTAATAATTATCAATAATATACTATATACTTATATATTATTAATAATTATAAATAATATAAGTTATATACTTATATATTATAAATAATTACAATAAATATTATAATATCAATATATACTTTTGAATTAAATACATTAAAAAATATATTGTGTAAATAAATATAAAATTATAAATAAAAATAAAAATAATAATATATTATAATTTATAAAAAGAAAATATTTAGTTCAAATATAAAATGCTTAGTTTAAACATAATATTTTTCAAATATTATTTTCCCTCATCAATAATGAGGTAGTGCCTGTTCGTCGTATAATTAAAATATGCAATTGATTGAGAAAGGTCATCAACAAACAAGACTTTGACATAGGAATTGTAAATATCATTTCAGATTTTTGTGATAACCAATTAATGAATTATGTGTTGTGAATGATGGGGATGAGAAAAAACTAGCAGGTAAAATATCAAGATATGGAGAGAGAGACAAAGAGATAGACAAACAAATATAAATAGAGATAGGTAAATAAAGATGGTGAGAGGGAGAGAGAAATAGGGGAAGATAGAGAAAGGGAGAAAGAAGTAGGGGGAGATAGAGATATATGGGAAGAGAAAGGGAGAGAGAGGTAGAGATAGAGAGATAGATAGGGGGATAGGGAGGGAGTGATGGAGGGAGAGAGATGGGGAGAGATAGAGAGAGGGGGGAGATAGAGAGAGGGAGAGAAAGGGTTAAGGGTAGAGGGGAGAGAGATAGAGGGAGTGAGTGAGAGAGAGAGACCTGAGAGAGGTAGAGAGGGTAGGAGGGAGAGAAGTTTGAGAGAGAGGGATGGATGGATTGGGAGAGGATAAAGTATTTTAGGGTTTAATGGTTTAAGGGTTAAGGGTAAGGGTAGAGGGTTTAAGGGTTTAAGGCTTAAGGGTAGAGGGTAGAGGGGAGAGAGATAGGAGTGAGGGAGAGAGAGAGAGACTTGAGAGAGGAGAGTGGGTAGTAGGGAGAGACTTGATAGAGAGAGAGAGAGGGAGGGAGTGGGAGAGAGAGAGGTAGAGGGGAGAGAGGGATAGAGAGGGAGGGAGTGGGAGAGAGATAGAGGGTAGAGGGTTTAAGACCCATTTAGGGTTTAAGGGTTAAAGGTAGAGGGTAGAGGGGAGCTCGAGATAGGAGGAGTGAGTGAGAGAGAGAGAGAGAGAGAGGGTTTAAGGGTTTAAGGCTTAAGAGTAGAGGGTAGAGGGATCTAGAGATAGGAGTGAGAGAGAGAGAGAGACTTGAGAGAGGGAGAGTGGGTAGGAGGGAGAAACTTGAGAGAGAGAGAGAGGGAGTGGGAGTGGGAGAGAGATAAAGGGTAGAGGGGAGAGAGGGAAAGACTTGAGAGAGAGGGGGGAGTGGGAGAGAGATAAAGGGTAGAGGGTACAAGGATTTAGGGTTTAAGGGTTAAGGGTAGAGGAGAGAGAGGGAGAGGGGGTAGGAGGGAGATACTTGATAGAAAGAGAGAGGGAGGGAGGGAGGGAGGGGGAGAGAGATAAAGGGTAGAGGGTTTAAGACCCGTTTAGGGTTTAAGGGTTAAGGGTAGAGGGTAAAGGGGAGCTCAATATAGAAGGAGTGAGTGAGAGAGATAGAGAAAGAGAGACATAAGAGAAGGAGAGGATAGGAGGGAGAGACTTGAGAGAGAGAGGGAGGGAGTGGGGGAGAGATAGAGGGTATAGGGTTAAGAGTAGAGGGTATAGGGTTTAAGGGTTAAGGGTTAAGGGTTAAGGGTATAGGGTTTAAGGGTGTAAAGGTAGAGGGTAGAGGATAGAGGGTTTTAAGGGTTAAGGGTTAAGGGTTTAAGGGTTAAGGGTTTAAGGCTTAAAGGTAGAGGGTATAGGGTTAAGGGTAGAGGGGAGAGAGATAGAACGAGTGAGAGAGAGAGACTTGAGAGAGGGAGAGGGGGTAGGAGGGAGAGACTTGAGAGAGAGAGGGGGGGAGTGGGAGAGAGATAGAGGTTAGAGGGAACAAGAGTTTAGGGTTTAAGGGTTAAGGGTAGAGGGGAGAGAGGGAGTCATATAAATATTGATTTGGCAACTGGATGGGAGCATTCTATTTCCATTTGCGGTATTTTAGGTCAATTAAATTGATGGTAACTTTATTTTTTTATTTGCATTGATTTATGTTTTAAATTTGTGTGCAAATTTTTTATAATTAGATAATACTTAATTTCAAAACACATAATTTCCCATGGAACAAATATAGGTTGTATATAATTGTATATAATATTCTTGAACTTAAGAATTCCATGGAACAAATATAAGTTGTATATAATTGTATATAAGATTCTTGAACTTAAGAATTCCATGGAATAAATATAAGTTGTATATAATTGTAATTTAAGAAAAATGATTTTAAAAAACTTCACAAGGTTTCAAATAAGTATTGAAAGCATATATATGGGTTTACACGCAAGCAAAAAAAGTGAGAGATGATGTTATAAGTGTAACTTTGAACTTTCAAATGAAATCAAAGATTCTTGAACTTAAGAATTCCATGGAACAAATATGTACAAGTTACTATAAGTTCTCACTTGGACATGTATAGGGTCACAAGTGAACTTGAAAATCATGGTTATAATCTAACTCAAACATTCTAGTTTAGCCCGCTCTTCAATAACATATAATTTTTTTTGATGATCATCACTATCTAGTCTCCATTTTTTCCGGCCACGTGCATGTGGAATTGCATGAAGATGTAGGGTGGTAGCAATTATTAAGTGACTATATTGATATATCTTGTTATCAGGTTGATAGTCAACAAAATTAATCACATGTTGAACAAATTTGAATTGTTTTAGATATATCCCTTGCACTACAATGGAACTTGCATGGTAAACATGAACCTGAGGTAAGACATGTGAACGTGTAAAACATTTTTTGTGCTTAAGGTTTGTAAAATATATATTTAATGTTTATAATGTAATGTGCACATGTGAACACAATGTATATATAATTTTAAATTCAAACTCACTTGTGGGAAATAACATTCCATCACTTGTTTTAGGTTGTGTTAGCTTATTCCTCTCTTCTGTGCAACGCAATAAATAATAGCTAACACCTTCTATGTTTCCAGGATCTTCTATGACTACAAAAACATCTCTTGTACACCAAATTTACACAAAAAAAATCTAAAAAATTAGAAATGTCTCGACTTTAAAGATCCTTAACTATATATATAATATTTGAATTATTGAAAACTTACACATGTACCTTTTCTAACTAATCCTGAAATATGGTCATAATCAATTGAAATCAAAGGAATGTCTTCAAATCTTTCTTCCTCATTTTCATCGTATGTTTCTAAAACAACTAGTGGCACTGTATCCCATTTACCAACATATCCAAGTTCTTGGTTGTTGCATGCATGATCAGAGTTTCCCACAATGCACTCAGTGCAAAAACAAGAGTAACCGCTTGTGTATAATGTCCATCCATGGCAACTATTTGAACTCATAACACAATGCAAAGATCTTGTTTTGTCTACCCTCTTGCATCCATGCATTGATCTTTTGTCCACACCTAGATACATGTACAACAACAAACTTATGTGAAAAAACATGTATATATATATAGATATATAAATTTAAATTTTTGAAAATGTAATTTATACATACCTGATATCTCTCAAAACACTCTATGTGGAATGTGTCAGTTTTTTCTCGAAGATGTGTTGACCACATTTGACGCAAAGTGTTTCTTACACCATTCAACAACATCATGTGCATTGTCTATCTGATATTCTAAATAACTCATTTGATTCTTTCTTAAAGCTCATTTGATGCAAGCTCCTACTCCATCATGCTCACCCTTTCGATGCCCACTCTAAAAAAAACTCCAAACGTGTAGTATTTTGTAGATTTTATCATATCTAGAAAGTGCATAGAATGGTCATGCACATCCATTTGACCATACAAAATGCTTTTCAAATTTTACACCCCTGCTTCTCAAATTCTCAAAAAAAATTGTAAAGCAATGTTGTACAAAAAGCGTGTCATGCTCTTTATCATCACTAATATAAAAGTGACATTATTTCTTAATGGTCCATTCTTCATCTGTACTCTCAACACCATCCTATTCTAATTGTGCATGTCAATAACACACATGAACCATAATAGTGATCTACTTTGAAAAGTAATATTCTGATTGAATCTCCTTTTGATGTACAAAAGAGTAATTTTCTGCAAAGTCAACTACTAATAGAACTATTCTAAGTGGGAAAGTATCTCTCAATGTTTGGAATTTTTGTTCTTGCCACTTAGAAAAAAAGGAATGTTGTATGTATGGTTGTATCAATTTTTGAAAATCTTCCATAAATTTTCCAATAGGAATCTCCTCTTCTACATAGTTTAACCTCGTGGATTCTTTCCCAATTTTTAAAAAAAACTTTACATACTTGTACCTGTGTAAGTAAAATATGTGAATAAGTAATAAACCACACAATCAATGAAACATTACATTAGATAATTCAAATAAGAATCTAATCAAATTGAAACAAATAAACTCTCTAAAAACAATACATCTTGCAATTTACTGTCTTTGTTAGGTCAGTATCTTCATTTCTTGAAGGAAATTTAGCCAAATTTCCACATGTTTCACAAATTCCTTTTATGCAGTTGATTTGAGGTTTGTTTTCATGATCACATAACATAGCCTTTATGAACAAACTTACCTATTTAGGAGGTGCATTTTGAAAACCACAACTTTCTTCTCTCATATTTCGAAAAACCTGATAGTAGAGATCAAATTCAATATGATAATGACAACAAAAAGTTTCAAAAAACTTGTTTGTCTTCACATAATATAGCTTTAACCTTTCAAACATTGTTTTCTCAATCTTTATATGAGGGTATATATTACAAAAGTTCATATAGATCTCAAGTTGTGTTATGTCTAGCCAATGTTTGATATGATTTTCATAAATACCAAGCCCAATCCTGTGTCTCATTACATCTCTAGTATTTGATGATGGATGAGTCTGATCATGCCAAAAACTTGAGATCAAGTTCCTAACAACATCTTCAATCCTCTCAAAATAGGGAGCTCTACACATAATTTCCTAATTGCCTTCTAAACTCTCATCCAAAAGCTTTCTCTTTTTCTCATATTCTATTAGTGTGGTTCTACTATAACCAATTTCAGTTGAAAGTGTAGACATTTTTATTTTTCTTGCTATAACTTGATTTATAATAGATTTCAACATCACCCTTCTTGTAGTGGCCTTATCCACTGATCGAGATCCTTTCCCAATGGAATCTAAACCCTTTTTAACATTTTGAACAATATCCTTTTGTAATGCCATGTGTTTCTTCTTATTTGATGTCAAATGTACACCCAACAATTGTAATGACTCTTTCAACTCATTACGAAGAAGTAAATGTCATAAAAATTGGGTGTTTTCAAGTGTTTCAAGATGATTGAAATGATCATTGATTATTCCATTTAAAAATTTAGTCATTGACCTCTTTCTCTTATTTGTAGGCTGATCGACATAACATTTTAGTTTCTCCATATCCATTTCAAGTAAATGATTTAAATTTCTATAAGAAATTTGTTTCCCCACCTTTTCAGCTAGTTTTTTATGCTCATCCATACCAGTAGAAGGAAGTGATCATGACCCCTCTCCAACATGCATTGTTTGAACTTGGGCCTCCTCCCTATCTTCAAGGTCCATGTGTTCTTCAACGGATTGATTTGATCCAATATCTAGATTTGGCTCGACTTTAGCATGGGAACTTCCTACTTGTTGAGCCCTTTCTACATGACACAAAATATTTTGCAAAGAAAGTGAGAGATGATGCTATATAAGTGAAGTTTAGGTATGCAAGAAAATAAAGTGATAAGACATGATGCTATAAGTGAGAGAAGTTTCAACTAGTTTTATATGCTCATCCATACCAGTCGAAGAAAGTGATCCTGACCCCTTTGCAAAAATAATTATTTGAACTTAGGTCTCCTTCCTATCTTCAAGGTCCATGTGTTCTTCAGTGGATTCGTTTGATCCAATATCTAGATTTGGCTCAACTTTAGCTTGAGAATTTCCTGCTTGTTGTTTGAATTTACATGCAAGCAAAGAAAGAGAGAGACTATGAGCTATTTAAGTGGAGTCACTAACTCATTTGACTGCAAAATTCGATGAAAATTTCTGATGAAATATGTATAATTTGATGTATTGTCAGGTGTTTGTAAAATTTGATGTGTAATTTTCAATTTTTTAAAAGTTTATCCCCGACATTCATCGAAATTTCGACGAACCTGGGTTTCGTCAAAATTTTGACTAGTAGTTTCGTCGAAATTTTGACAAACATGAAAAATAAGAAAAAAATCAAATTGTGGCTGACATAAAGAAAAGTGAGTTTGCTGATTTATTGCGACAATATTTTGCTATACTTGTGAATTTGCTCTACTTGAGACAATTTTTGGAGAACTAGGGACGATTTTCTTGGGAAAAATCAGGAAAAATTCAAGAAGATATCACCAAGTTGAGGGTAGTCATTGTCTTTTTGCATAATTTAGTTGTGAAGTCAGATTTGTAGTTCCAAGTTTGAAAATCATATTTTAAAGCAACATCTCATCAGATTTCATTTTTAGAGGTTTAGGGTTTTGAGAATTTCATGTCCAGATTTTATTGTGTGGAATCACCATAAGATCACAACCAAGGAACAAATTCTTGTGACTATAATTATGTGATCCATAACTCTATTGGTCATGTGGCACAGTTGTGCGATAACAAATACATGATGCATTCATGTGTGACCCAAGTTTAATGTGGCTATGTTGTGATAGAAATGGAGACACTCATATAATGTAGTTAATTCAGGTTGTATAATGTAGGTGTCAGTCATCATTGGGTGCATTCAGGTTGTCTCAAGTTTAATAGGTTACGATGCAATTATAGCATGATCCAAGAGTGATTACCTCTTGTTGCAATAAAGAGCCTATAACTCTGGTTGATATGCATAGTGGTTGTGTTATATCAATTATGTAGTGCATTCAAGCACAACCCATGTTTAATGGGCTATTCTAGAGAGTGATCAAGATTTTCTAAACCTTATGAATGTTACTTAAAAGTGTATAGCTTAAACTACAAACCAAGTTTGTTACATACTTGAATGCAATCTTGGGTTACCACAAACTATAATAATGTGATCTGCTAATAACCATTATGGAAAGTATTAAAGCAAGACCCATGCTATATAGGATACATTTCCTTGATCAGGTTTACATACCTTAATGATCAAACACAAGTTTCCCACACACTCTAGGATACAATCCAAGATCATACCACAACGGTATCAAGACATAATAACCCGGCCAAAATAACCCTGGACAGAATAACCCAACCAAAATAACCCAGGGACAAAATAACCAGGGTCATAATAACCCATGGACGGAATAACCCATGGTCAAAATAACCCATGGACAGAATAACCCATTGTCATTTTAGATCAAGCTGGTAATGATGAGAATCATTTTTTAATATTCACACATTGGCAGATCTTATCTTACCAGTTGAATATACAATTACCAATAGAGGGGAAAAGTTTCTTTTCATGACAATAATGATGAGAATCATTTTTTAATATTCACCACCACACAAAACTTGCAATTACTGAAAGAATCTAAAAATTGGTTTAGTGATGGTACATTTAAAACCATGCCAATTATTTTTCAACAGTTGTACAAGATTCTTGGCTTGAAAACTGATGCAATATTTCCATTCATTTATATTCTTATGAGCAACAAAACAAGAACCACTTATACACAAGTACTTGCAGAATTAAAACAACTTCAACCTGATCTAAACCCAAAATCTATACTTACTGATTTTGAATTAGGTTTCATGGGAGCTATTTCTGAATTTTTTTCCAAATGCCACTATTCGGGGATGTTTTTTCCATTTCTCTCAATGCTTGTGGAGGAAAGTTCAAGAAGAAGGTCTACAAACACATTATAGTGTCAATGAAGTATTTGCATAGGAGATCAAGAAACTTGTTGCATTAGCTTTCGTGCCTCAGATGGATGTAATTGATGCATTTGAAACACTTCAACAATCTCCTATTATACAGAACATGAGGAGACCTTGCAACCCATAATTGATTATTTTGAAGACACATGGATTGGTAGACTAACTAGAAGAGGCAACAAAAAATCACCCAAGTTTCCAATCACAATGTGGAATTTCTATTCGGCTAATCAAGATGATCTTCCCATAACCAATAATACTATTGAGGGATGGCATAGAGGATTTAGTGAATTGCTTCAAGCATCGCACAACTCAATCTGAAAATTCATCAAAGTAGTGAAAAAAGAACAGAGTCTCCAAGAGAATAAAATAGAGAAATATATGGTTGGATACACTGGGCAACCAAGTAGGAAAAAATACCGTGAACTCAAAGAAAGACTAAAAAGATTGGTTGATGGTTATGACAACCATAACATTTTAGATTATATAAGAGGCATCACTCATAATTTGACACTTTAATTGAAAATTTGAATAACAAAGTTTTTTAGCAACATACATGTAATTTATAAATTTTGTTTTCCTTTCTCTATATTCTTATGGGGATATTTTGTCCATGGGTTATTTTGACCATGGGTTATTTTGGCTTGGGTTATTATGACCCCAGGTTATTTTGTCCCTGGGTTATTGTGACCGGGTTATTTTGTCCAAGGTTATTTTGGCCGGGTTATTATGTCCCGTAACCTACCACAACCCTATCAAGACAACTAATTTTCTGACCCAAGATTTAAGGTTGTTTTTTAATACCAACAGAAGCATGATTAGGGTAAAAACCCTAGGCCTTTGTAGAAACATAAACAATAACTCTAGCGGATTAGTGAGGTTGCAATACCAAAAAGATTGAGACATTGTAGCTAATAACAAAATCTTGCAATCTAAAGATTGTAGAAAATAACAAGCACACTATGTAGCTTAGTGAGATTTGTAAATGCAATCTATGATAAGAAGAATGACAATCACTTAAGATGTGACAGTCAAAAAGAGGCTGAGCAGTGACAAGATAATAAAGCTCAAACCTTGCATAGTAAAGTGGAGATTTTAACAGTGAGTTTCCTTACCCCCTTGCCGACCTTAAGGGTTTTTCAAATGCTTTTGGTAGTGTTAGACAAGGCAAATACAATCAGGGAATGACTGTCCAAATGAAGTAATAGTGGTAATCATAGGTTCAATGTTTCTTCTTAGCCATTGTATAATGGAGGTAGTGGATTGCATGTTTGAGAAGTTTTTTGAGACTCATCAAAGATGGGAGAATAGTGAATAATACCTTGTGGACTATGAAGTAGTGTCAATAAGGTCGAAGGATCTTAAGATCTACAATATCATGAAACAATGAGTCCCCTGTAGTAAGTAGGCAGTCTATAGGGCATAGTTTGATTTTATAGAAGGATGCTCATGAAAGGAATCTTCAAGTGATTGTGAGTGAGCTGTTTGAGATTGCAGTTGAGGGTGCAATACCTAGTCTTAAAGGAAGTTAGCAAAGCAGTAAATGTGCAAGAAAATCAAATCGTACACAACAAAAAATTCGCAATGTTATCTTGCATAATGCCTTGAGTTTGAAGACAAAAATCTCATTGTATCTTGATGAAAGTGGTGACCTTAATGGTCAATCACTGACAACCATGATTTTAAAACATTCTATTGTGCTTATGGAGGCAACATTTTAAGCAAGTCAGTGAGTGGTGGTTTGGAACAATGGTAGGTATGAAGGACTTGCTTTATATGCATACTATGCAGTCTAGCTTAAGACAACTTTCTTAGAAGAGATTGAAGGTGGATTATGGAACTCAAGGGTTACCATGAAAAGGATTAAAGCAAAGACTGAGATCTATTTAAAAGCCATGGTCATGAAGATATTAAAGATGTCACATGAAAAAACCTAGTAGTTGGAGTAATGAATATGGGTCATCCCACAATAATGGGTTACAATTATTTAGACGAAGAAAAATAAAAAATGCACACAAAAAAATCAATTAGGTGGTTCGAATGAAGGGGGGCCTTCTAATGAAGGGGGTTCATTAGAAGGCCCCCCCCCTTCTAATGAAGGGGGGCTTCTAATGAACCCCCATCGCTCATGAGGTTTTTTTAAAATTTTAAAATCCAAAGAAAAAACAAGCTTCGTACGAACCAGCCCTTCGCTCGAATGCCCTAATTTTTTCCTCCAGTTTTAGAGAACGCCCTATTTTCCCCTCTAAAAGTTTTGAAACGAGATTCATTAGGTCTTTTTCGCGGCAGGTCATTTTCAGAGGATTTCTTTTTGGCGAGATTCATTAGGTCTTTTTCACGGCAGGTCATTTTCAGAGGATTTCTTTTTGCGGGCAAGGTTGCTTTCAGAGGATTTATTTTTGGCGGGCAAGGTTGCTTTCAGAGGATTTCCAGCAAACAGTGCAGGTCATTCTAGCGCTTTCACTAACTGGGCATTTACGCAATGGACATGCATGGAGGTAAGACTAGCTATGAGATTGTGAAATAGAATAAAATTCTGGTAGACAATTTGTGGCGCTTTCATTTCTAGCTACAGTTTATCAATGAGTTTTCACATTTAGATTAGTCTTTACTGAAAGTTACTCATCTGGTTTGTATTTTATTTCTGTAGAGTTGTAGACCAAAAAATAATGTTAAAGATAGGTTGCTCAGATATTCATATATCCTTTTCATTTTGCTAGCATGGATGAGATATTCACTTCTCATTACTATAAATCATATATCCTTTTTGGAGAAATATTGCCATGGTTTATGATGGAATCTATGAGACTTTCAACAATTTAATACATAAGTAAAACCTTTATTAACCATTTGCACAGCTTCTACATTTGCATTTTACCTTTGTATGAGGTCTCTAAAGCTTTTTCAACAGGCCATTCGAAATGTCTCCCTGTTAAAATTATTTGCCTGAAATATTCTAATTCTTTTTATAACAATGCATATCCCTCTATAATCATTGCGCCTCGTGAGATAACATTTCATTGAGGCATTTTGTCAAGCAGTTCATATTAGGGAAAAGATACTTTATGCTACCTCTAAAGACAGATTTATGAGGAAGCTTGATGGTGTTCACTATAAGTTGCAAGCCACAGATCCCACTGAGATGGGCATTCATGTCTTTAGGGACTGTGCCAATTAGATTGAAGGAAAAGTGCAGGAATCTCAAGATATAAGATTATATAAAGATTGACATATCACTCCAGGCATCTAAACAAGATCTTTCCAGCATGGCATCTCTGAGGAAACTATCATTTTTGCTTTTACTGATCATGTCACTTTTCTTGTTTTTCTTCTGTGAACAAGTATACTACTGCATGTTTTATCACCTGAACACTTGGTTTGGTTCAGTATATTCTACCGTAATCTCCACTATGTAGGCCACATTAAATAGCAAAGAACACAGATATAAAGGCTCTACCATTTTGAACATCATATGATGGAAAAGATTAAACTCAAAGCTTGGCTTTGTTCTAATGGCATGTTTAAAATCTTATGAACTACAAATTATCTGTTTATTTTTTTCTTTTTATTGAAACTTTGAAATGCCATTATTCATATCTTATATTGGAAATCTTTATTCAAACCCCAAAATCATGACAAAATCAAATCATTATTTTTTATAAACCATGGAGTTGCATCTAAAATTTTGATAATCATTTTTTATTATCATGATTTATTTAGAAGAAAAAAATCTTCAAATCCCTTTTTATATTTGGCAATCTATTTTCAATTCTAATAATCTTCTCAAAATTAAATAGAGTTGGAGTATTTTATATATAAGTGAAATAAATAGAGTTTTTAAAATTTAGAAAATCAAATATAAAAGAAATATTCTAAATTTATAAAAGAAGTTTCTAAATTAATAGACTTAAAATTAGAAAATATTCAACATCTTTGATATCTCTCTTCTGATAATGCCTGCAGCCATATGTTGCACCTTACCCATAGATAAAAGATGAAACACTTCATTATATGACAATAATTATATTTATTTAAGGTTGCAATCAGTTTTGAAGAAGCAAAACTTAGTAATGAAGAGGAGTGATGATCCTTTGAAAGGACAATATTCCTTCAAAGGATTTATGTCTTCATAACAGACATAAGATATAAAGAATACATTGAGTGAGGAGAAGAGTGTGAAGTGTAAAAATAATATAATATATAAGCAATAAAGAAATGAGTGAGTGAGTATACTTTGTGTTCTTTATGTGCTGTGAAAATGGACAAAGGAGTATTGCAGTTAGCACAAGTATAGAGGCCTGGAAATTGGTGCTTGCAGGAAGATATCAATTGCTAGATCAATGGTGTGAGTTTGTCCAGAAAAATCAACGGCATAGTATCTCTGAGGATACATGGATAGGACTGCTGGCTTTCAGCCATTCTGTACTTGAAAATCTTGAAGGCTATGATATAGAAGCAGATGCCTGGCCACTTCTCATTGATGAGTTTGTCAATCACATGTACAGGAAGTCAGGCCAAAATAACAATGTTGATGTCTTGCCTGGGTTGAAGTTATCTTCTGGTAATAAGAGAAGGTTCTCCTCTGGAAGCCTGGTGAGTTTGTTAATCACTGAGATAGAAAGTCACTCCATAAATTGTACTGGTGAGAAGCCTGAAGAGATTGCAGATCCATTGTGTTCAAAACGAGTGTGCTTGTGGAAGGGACAGATCTAAAATAGTAGTAACTTATTGCAAGCGTCCCAGAGCCTTGAATCAGCTCACAAGGGTCTTAACTTCATTTTGTAGGGGAAAGTAGAGAAAAAAATTCCATATATATATTTAAGCAATCTTTTGTCATGGTTTTCTTTCATTATGGTTTCCAAGTAACTCGTGTGTCTCTTTTATGTTGTATAATTGTTAGATCTTATACGCATGATATTGTATAACTTATATTACTGTGGTTGTTAATTTGGAAAATTAAAAGATTGTATTTTACTAGTTCACTCCCCCTTCTCATATAATTTTATGTTCATTAACCTATTACTTGAACCATATTTATTTGTGAATAGTGAACAACACTGCCAAATATAAAATATTCATAATTGGAATTGATTCTCATTGTTAGTCACATGTCATCTAATTATCATTTGTTTATTGTATCCCTACATTATATTTTTTCTACTATTTCCTCATGTGCATATCACTTCTCATGACATCTCTCTTCTGATAATGCCTGCAGCCATATGTTGCACCTTACCCATAGATAAAAGAGGAAACACTTCATTATATGACAATAATTATATTTATTTAAGGTTGCAATTAGTTTTGAAGAAGCAAAACTTAGTAATGAAGAGTGATGATCCTTTGAAAGGACACTATTCCTTCAAAGGATTTCTCTGAATGGAGGATGGAATTGCTAGCTCTCACAATTTCCTATTTTCCTAGATGAGTAAAATTATGCCCTTAAATATTTACCTAGTTGTAATGTCATCCTACTATCTTTGCACATTTGACGTGCAAAGAGTTCTCCTTGTGCAGTAGGAAAGGCATCTATCTCATGGACTATTTGCTGTGTAATTATTGACTTACCATCCTCACTGTTTTCAAATCATGAGATGCTCTATAAGTACTTTCTTTTTTCACCACATTCTTAAATCTTTTGATCTCAATCATAGATTTATAGAAATAATCTGGCTCCTTGGCCTTGTGAGAGCCCCTTTGTTCGAGATAAAAGAATTGTTCTTTTATTTGTTCTCCACATCTTGATATATATGACATTATTGAGTTGAACTGATAGAATGACTGACATCAAGTTTGTTATAAGTATACTTGTCTTGCCAAAGAAAATCATTGTTGCACAACCCAATATCTCAACAGTAGGAAGATTTCACATAATTACATTCATCATTGTCAACTTATAAGTCCCTAGTGTCAAAGTACAAATAGAACAAAGTACAAAGTATTTGAACAAGAAAAGGAAATTTCATAGATAGCACTAAAAACAACATTTGGAAGGTACCCCAAAAGATATTGGGCATACAAAATGATCTAGAAATGAGGTAAAATTCTTCCAAGACTCATGAGCTAAATATACTTAGCAATTACTCACCAAGCTTCTCACCTAGAAACTCATAGTTACTCACACATTCATTTGAAGAACTCATCAACTACATGAATATATTAGTCATAGCTTTGAACACTTGAAAATCCCTCAGTTTTTTAGTTAATGGAAATTAAATCAGCTGAGTAGGTGTTATTTTATGCAGTGTGTCAAACTATGGTATTTTTATATCTAGATTTAATTGCATAATTTTTGAGTCAAACTCACTGACCCATATTTCATGTGTGGTTTTTCACACAAACTCAACTCCCATGGGAATGTATGGATCACTTAGCATTTATTGCATCTAGTTGATGCTCACAAGGGTGAAGCACTGAGACTTCTCAGGAGATTACCCATCCTAGTACTACTCTGACTCAAGCATGCTTAACCATGAAGTTTTCCCCAAACTCAAGCCCACCTAGCTTGCTACTCCATATCAATCAGCTGTTATAATTTTTGTTGTTTTACTGATTTTTGTGCCTTTTATCTCAACATGTAAGCTTTTTGTTGAATTACTCTGAAAAGAAAACATGCCTAAACCCTTATAAAGCTATTGGGTTATATTGTGCGATGAAATTTTCATTGTTTGTATCAAATTTCAAGCAATTGTGCTCAGCTACTGAACAACTCATCAAGATTCATGCAAAATTTACCCGAGGCCTTGGAAACTCTTTAAAGGGTTCAAGTTTGGGCTTGCTGACGACACTAGCTTGCAGTCTAATGAGTGCTGCCAGAATAAATAAGAAGCGACTACTTTTATTGTGTTCATCTTGTCTCACACGATCTGATGTTGGGTCATTATCTGTGAGTAAGCCAGGGAAATTGTTGGATTCTCCCACAGTTTTTCACCATCAATATCTACAATTTCATTTACTACTATCTGAAAATTGCTTCCAGCTGATATTGGTGACAGTTTCCCCAAAATCTCAATCATGTGGGTTATCCAGGAGCATTCACATTTCTTTCACTTGACATTTCCCTACCGATCATAAATCAACAATAATAACATTGTCAACCCTTCTACTTTTGCATTGTTCAACTTTAGAAATAAGGGAGGGTTAGAAATTACAATATCCTCTGGGTTGTTGCAGAAGATTTTGAGGACCTTGCCATCAAATGATTCCCGAGCCATTTTTAATTTGCAATGTCTAATAACAGGAAAACCTGCACCTATGCTTTTTGTAACATTGGTTTCGAGCTAAATAATTCCTACCATTCAAGTCCTAGGATGATGTAAACTCCTTCTAGTTGAACTATTTAAAAGTTTCTCAGAAGTGTAGTCACAATACCGTTCTTAAGTGGTTGACTCTACTCTTCCGGAAACCAAGCAGTCAACTCTTAGCAAAGTAGATGACAAGTGCCAAGCCTACTAATACTCTTCTGCTTGTTGAGTTCTTTTAGATTCATTGCATGAGCTTGCTTCATCCCAAAACAAATGTAGTAATATGCATCAAATAGGTAATATACCTTTCTATTGTTATTAACTTATTTACAGTAACTCATAATCCTTGACTAATTCATCCTCAATTACTTGTCATCAGTTATTTGCTGGCCTATAAAATTGTAGGGCGGTGAAGTGGATTTTCTTTTCCTTTTTCTGTAGGATATGATCCAAAGAACTGGTATAGCTTGTTTATCTAAGCCCTTGGTTTAATCCTTTTATTAACCCTGGCAAACTTAAGGATGGGAATTGTCTCATGTAGATTCTGGTTGATACTGTTTCTATCTTCATTCTCTTGTTTTCCATGATTCCCATAGTTAAAACTCCTTCCACTTAGGTTCCTTCTAAAAGAAATCCAAATGTTGCCATGTCAATCCACCTCCTTCCACTGAACTTGGGGTCCCCTAGACTAATTTTATCCCTGCTATCAGGTTTAAGGCACTTCCTCCTCTAATCATGCAAGTCTATACCTCAAATTATCATTGGTGTGAGGACTGGGAAAAAAATGCATTGCTGATGTGTGCCCACAAGGCCAAGAAGATGTGAGGCCAGGAAAATGCTCTGAACTGAGGGATGACAAATCCAAGAATAATCTGAGCTATAATCCCCTATGCTAAGAACATGTCTTAAAATATGATACTAAGTAGAAACTTCCAGCTAGTCTGGTTTTCAGGAAACCGGAGATGGTTTTGCAGAATACTGAATTGGGGAAGATTAAAGTTTTTAATAAAGTTGATTCCTATCAACTGATGATATTAGTGTAGAAATGTGAAACTTACAACATTAGTGAAAATTAATCTATTTTTTTGAATCTGTTTAGACAATAGACTTAAAAAAACACAAGGAAACACCCTAATTTCACAAAAGTCAACAGAGTTTCATCCATCTGGACAAACTCCTCAAACATTGTACACTTAATGTTTAGGGGTCTACTAAAAGTTACTTTCCCATTTTACCAGTTTTGTCTTTAACACGTTGGGTCCTTTCTTTCCCTCACCATTTATGTGTATAATTCAAAAGCAATGCTTTATTGAAGTTATCCTATCTTATTTTGCCTAGAATAACACTAACACATAACAACAAACTCCCATATATTAGTCGTAGCTTTGAACACTTGAAAATCCCTCAGTTTTTCACTTTTCTGCTAATTATTGTTGTACTTAGCTCTTGTAACACATTTTTAATCAATTTTAGTTGCCTTTAAGTCATCATTGAAGAATTTGAAGAATTTCTTAACTAGATTTCCAAGTTATGTGATCGGTTTTTTTATTTGTTCTATGCTTTTATTGTTTTTCCTTACTATTTGTTCTATTCTAGGGTTCAATCTTTCACTTTATAGAAGAGAAGTTCATTCATATTGATTGTACCTGATTGGTTATAGTGGAGTTTGGAGAGTATTTAATCATCCAAGTTTTCCCCCTTTTGGGTTTCTCTAGTCCAAATCTTGTGTTTTGTTTCTATTTATCTACTTACTTTTGCTTTGGTTTTGGTACTGTATTTTTCTTTTGCATTCAATTTAAAGATGTTCAGAGTAGCTAGAATTAGAAATCCATAATTGGTGAGTTGTTTAAGAATATCTAGAGCAGTTTATGGGTCAGATTTGCATCAAAGCAGGTTTCTTACTATCAGGTTTACAATTTATCCCAACTAAGACAGGTTGGGGCTTGATGACTTTCTAATAGTGTTCATAATGTCTGTAACTTTATTTTTAGATTTCTTGTGGATAATCTAAATAATGCTAATTTAAGAAATTTATGACTTTTCCTTCTATTTAGAAAGTCAATTTTTCTTGAGGTTTGGGTATTAATAAGGAATTGCATGAAATTAGTTATAGAAAGAAGATCATTATAAAATGTACCTATTGGTCTTCACCTCCATTTGGTTGGACTAAAGTAAAATTTGATTGTGATTTGTTCACTTAAATTTAAACACTAGGATGTTTAAAGTAATGTATTTTTTTGGACAAATTAGGGACTAATATGGCAACTCAGGAACCACCACTTGTGGGTATATTTGCCTATATAGACGAGGAGATCCATAAATTGGATCGTATTCTAGCTGATCCCATCACCACAGGGGTTTACAAGGATACATGTGTGTCAATTCTAAATAGCTTAAAGAAGATTATACGGAAATTTCACATCACAAATGCTTATTTTGCTGACACTATAGCAGCTATTCTTGCCGAGATGCAGCACGAGGTTAGTGGTGAGGTTTCTCTTGCAGTTGTTCAGCTGCAAGTCCCAAAAGATACCCTCAAAGAAAAATGTTTTCCATATTACGTTGGTAAATCCAAGGTTAAGGGATATCAGGTGACTCGATGTGTTGATCCTCAGATGGCCCCTTTGATATACCCACGCTTTCTTGCAACATTTGGTCATTATCCAAATAACGACCAAATTCCTTTATACTTTGCACAACAGTTGTATGTTGAGGTTCATTTGGGCCTCAACGTCAACTACTTGGACCTACCACAATATTATGGTCAGGGGCGTGGTAGGGTTGCTGACAGGGAGGCTTTTCGTCGACCAAATTGACAACCTCAATCTTGTCAGAATTTGGTTGGGGAGAGATTCCTTGCTATCTCCCCAACCCTAGCACCTATTGCAGATCAAGTTGTCATTTCTTCCCAAAGGGAAGAAATTGACGGTGTTGGTGATATAGCTTCTGCTGCATCTATGATATCTACTGATCGTGTGGGGAGATATTTGATGAGTCATTCTGCAAGATCTAGACCATTGGATCATGGTATTGATCCTTATGCTATGGCGGGTGTCCTTTCACCCTCAGACATAGATGGTCTCAAAGGAGAGCAGATGCTTCAGAGTACGGCTCATTGTTTTTCAGATGACCTATTGGAGGCATATGGTTTCATTTCGGCAGAGCTTGGGATCCCGATAAATGAGGTCAGAGGACATGTGAGTAGAGCTCGTTCACATCTAGGATCCAGCTTCACATCATTCTCATCACTTTGGCAACACTGCACGTTTGTCAGATCCACGTACAGATCATTCAGCTGCTGGAGATGAGGGTACACCTACTGGTCCTTCTACGAGTGTTCAACATCATGCATCCCAGGGCTTAGATTTAGTTGAAGATCAGTTGCAGATGGGATCGTCAAGTTTTGTGGATATGTTGGTACATGGAGAAATGTCATCGATGCCATCTCACCTAGTTAGTCCACTACACCTGTCAATACTGGAGCTAGCCAAGGAGACCCGTGATACAGGCGAGTTGACAGATAGGGTCATTGCAGTAGATCCTGCACCACCTGATATAGAGGTATGTATGTGTGTACACACATGCACAATTTAAACTTGTTTAAACTTTAATATTACTTGTTTTACTTAAATGGTAGATAGTTCTAATGTACACATTTATGTTATATATATATATATATATTGTAGAGGGAGTTAGCTCATGTTACACCGAGTTTGAGGACGGACCATGTATGCAGGCATAATTTGGTTGATGTGACTAATGTAAGTGGATAGGTGAGTTTAAGTTTTTAAATCATGTACCCATGTATATATATAATTTGTACACATGTATATAGATATTTAACATTATTCCAATTTGGCATAATATAATTAGATTGTGTACATGTCTTGTACTATCTCCAAGGGCTCGGTGCATCCATCGGAGCATGATTCTCACTCAGAAGGTCGCTCAATTTGGAGTCGGCATGACAACTCTGGTGGAGCCTAAGTTAATTAATAGGTAAACAAGTTGTTGGTACAAAATGCAATGTTTATTTTATGTTTTCACAATAGCTGCTCAAAATTTTGAATGAAACATGTTGGTAATTTATCTTGATTCTAACTCTTTGGCACATTTCTTTTTCTAGGCTCTATGTACGAGGAGTCATTCTTGGGTAGAAAAGGTAAATTTGCTAAGATTCTACTTTTTATGTGTCTCTTGAGATTGCTTAAGGTATGTTCAAATAGTTTGCAAAAGATTTCTATGATGGCCTAGCTTCTTGAATAACTTGTGAAAACTTGAAATAAGTCATGATTACTTGGGATTAATGGCAGGTTTGTTGAGTGTAATGCTACTATGATATGATATGTTCAAATACCAATTTGTAATCACTACTCTTCCTAGTTTATATACATGCATATTATATACCATATGCTTTGATACGAATGTGTACAACCTTCATGGTGCCATTAACTGAAAACTCATGAAATGCTTTACATCACTGACCTTTATGCTTGCATTGTATTATTTTTCACCTGTGATTGCACTTTGTGGTCATTATCAACTCTTGATGTTCTTCCTCCTCTTTAATTTCACTGTATCCTTTCTTATCACCTTGCTTCACTTTGCAAAGACACAATTTTGATTTTGTAGACATTAATCCAATGAAAAAAAGGCTTGGATGCTATAGATGTTTCAAGTAAATAGTGTAACATCTTCAACTATCAAGGACCTTGATGAGATCACAGTCATTAAAGAAGATTATCATTTGGACTGTACATTACATCACAGTCATGAAGAATGTCAAGGCTGACACAAAGACATTACCTTACCTTTTAGCCATTGGCCATTTAAAATGAAAAGAGTTTTCCTTTAAGCATATAATATATATGACTCATTCACCGTCTTTAACAGTCCATGACTGTCCTTATACTCTCATTGTTACCCTAATCAATTGTCTTTAGTTTTCCATGCATAAGGATTGACAACACCTTAATCAAGACTGTCTTGCATAGCTTGTACTGCTCAGATCATTGTAGACTGTCTTCTAACCTCTGATGATATGAGACAACCCCTGCTTAACTACCTCTTTGGTATGCAGCCTCCATGAAACTAATGTCAAAGTCATCTTGCACAGTCCATTACCTTTTCACTGTGCTTTGTGTATGATTAGACTGTCATGTTGTTGCTTCCTTCGATTGCCTTTATATGCATCATAAATAACCCTTTACACCTGGCGGCTGGGTTAAGACTTCAACTTCCTTATCTAATTCAACCTTCTTGGCCTTAGCATTGGCATGCTTCTCATTCATGAACATTGGTGAGGACTGTCCCTATATTCTCATGGAGATTGTCCTCTAATTGACAATAATGTATAATAGACAAACTCAGATCTGCTAGCCGTTTCTTTAAACTACTCTTGGATATGCTTGTATTGCAAAGAATGTAACCCAATAATGAGGACAGCAGATGAAAAATCTTCATCTCCTTCCTCCTCTGATGTGTATGTCATTTCTATTTCATTGTCTTGAATGGCCTTCAATATACTATCTTACTTCAACTTGAAACTACTGTCCCTTGATCACTATCATGCACTTGAAATACTTGAATTTCGTAGCTATGACCTTTCCTCTATATCCTTTTGATCTACCAAAATAAAAGTCTTCCTTTTTTTTTAAAGGATCCTACTACTGTCAACAAGGAAACTCTTATGGTAAACCATAGTAAATCCCCTATTAAGATTGTGAAAAGCCTTGTCAAGAAAACAATAGTAAGGTAGTCATAGGCCAATAATCACAGTCATCATGAGCTCTAGAAGTCAGTCTATAGAAGTGTAGATATTGTCTTATAAAGAACAACGTTACAATTTCACTGTATCCTTTCTTATCACCTTGCTTCACTTTGCAAAGACACAATTTTGATTTTGTAGACATTAATCCAATGAAGAAAAGGCTTGGATGCTATAGATGTTTCAAGTAAATAGTGTAACATCTTCAACTATCAAGGACCTTGATGAGATCGCAGTCATTAACGAAGATTATCATTTGGACTGTACATTACATCACAGTCATGAAGAATGTCAAGGCTGACACAAAGACATTACCTTACATTTTAGCCATTGAAAAGACTCATAGGAAATATCAAATGCTATGTTTACTTGTGGATTTCTTGCTACCAAAGACCACATAGTGGACTCATTGTTCTTGATGCTAGCATGTTTTAGGTTGAACCAACAAAAAATATTCTAGATTTGATGAAAATTGGTTAAACGAACAAGGCAGTAGGTGTCACTGCACTTAATGATGTTTTGATCTAGTAGATCTAGCTGGAAGTGAAAGAGTAGACAAATAAGAGGTACAATCTATAGATGACAGTCTTAGGTAGTCCTAAAGTATAGTCAAAGGACAACATACTCGAATTTTGTGTGATGAAGATACTTAAAGTACTCAAGTGACATCACAAAAGGTCAATACACAATGATAAACACTGTTTTATCCATTTACAATAGAATAACATGAAAGTCATAGAAAGGTGCAGTTCAAACTCAAAAGATTAGTATGAAAGAAAGTCCACAGTCTAAAAAAAAGTGACAATGCTCAAAAGAGGACAATGGTAGTTAAAAGTGGCATGTTCAATGAAAGTATTGTTGGTTAAAGGTTTAAGTTTACAATACAGGGAACACAATTTACATGAAAGTATTGAATAATGGTTTTATTTACATGAGATTTTTTTTTTAATGTTTCTTTTAAAAAAGGGATTTAATGAATGGAATTTGTCTTTGAGCTTTCCTCTATATCCTTTTGATCTGCCAAGAACCTCTTGAATAGTTGTCATCAATTTGTTCATCATATCAAGTTTTTAGATGATACTGCTTGACAATTTGTTATCTGGTTACCAAGTGTTGATTAGCTTCTTGTGGATAAAATACTGGATCCATCGTATCTTAGCCAAGAAGAGTCTACATTCAAGAACCTTAAAAGAATCTTTGGATAATTATGGACCTTAGTCAAGTGCTTGGGTTGGTGAAGCTGGTGGAGCTTATAAGAGTGGACACAATCTGGTCACTAATGCTTGTCTTTAGCTTTTGGTAAGCTTTTCTTTTGTGAAACTTCAATTTGTTTACTCCAGATTTTGTACAAACCATGCACTTTTAGCTTTCACTATTAATTTTAATGACTTGGTGGATTTTGATTCTATTGTTTTTTGTTGTGGATGCAGTGTTTTCTCCTACCTCCAAAAGTGTGGCCACTCAAGCAAAGAGATCAATGTAGGCAAATGTTCTTGGTTAAAAAGCAACCACCTTATACAAACCTAGTGACCTCCATTCTGTTGCATGGACATCAACACACAACAGGCTTCAACGATCCTACCCACTATTCTAGTTCTCTTTCAAACTCTGATCATGTTAATGCATATATGACACAAACTGTTGGTTCCTACATTTATCTATGTATGAAAGGAAAATTTGCTGTTCACTAGCCATCTTTTGAAGAAACAACTATCTTTCTTGTTGTTCTTTGAACTTTGTTTAAAGTCATATTTGACATGTAAGAGCTTATGATATGTATGTTACAAAAATCTGACTTTGTAATTTTGGCCTTGCCTTGGTATTTTTTGGCTGCCATTTTGTAACCGCTTTTTGCTATATATAAAAAAGCTTCACTATTTTCAGAATATATATATATATATATATTTCTGAACTTGTTTTGTACCAGTCACTTGTGGCTTCATATCACATGCATAAATGTCCCCACTTAATGTGCATTTTTCCACATGTTTTCATGTTACAAAAATAGTGCACTACTCTTCTAAGGGCAGAGGTAGGGAATGCTAGAAGAATAAATTTGAACCCAAATTGTACTGGTAGTCGACAACTAGTTTTTGAAAACATAACTATTGGAACTATGTCTATCTATGATTATCAATGGATCTACTAGATACTCTGTATTGTATTACTATACTTATATTACTTCATTTCTTCTTACCAAAAGAACTTGGCAGCTTGATGTGTGCTGCAATTTCCCAGACCCATGTTAAAGATAGTTTGCTTGTTTATCTTGCATCATTTAGAAGTAGCATCATACAAATGGCTTTTGGAACTGCGTCTATCTCCAGTAATTCATTAGCCATAAGGAATAATTGGCATCATTATTGTTATTAAAAGCATCAATTCTATTTGCAATGTAACTTTAATCTATGTGATTGACTGAGACAGACAGAGGCAAATTGAATTTATTGTCTAGATTACTTGCATTGAACTATCGGTCTGCCATCTGAGTCATATTCAAGTCTGTTGGAAGATTGAGGCCAATTTGAATTATGTCATTATTTTTTCTTAGATTTTGGGCATTGTGGTTGGCGTATTATTTGTTTGTGAAGTCAGTATTACATACACTAGTTCATCTCACTGGTTTTTTATTTGAAGATTGATAAGCCATACTTCAAGACTGAATCTACAAATTCCACAGTTAATATTTAGTAAAAATAAAGTGCCAGAACCATATAATGTATGATTCTAACAATTCTAATGAATAGGGCATTTTGTTTACGAGGATCAATAATACATAAGTTGAAACCACAACAAAATGTTTACTTTTGCACATTAAGAATTGATTTTGGTTCATAAATCATAGCTTAGAATAACTCCATATTAGCAATCTAATGAATATCTTGAGCAAACTGCGTGCAAATATCAAGCGTATATATATCAATAATTGGCTATGCATAAAATCAAATTTAAAGGACCCAACTCACTAGAGTTAATACAACGTATCGTGCAATCGCCCATACACAATATCTAGCACTAAATGTATATTCAAAACTTTTATTCTCATGCTACCTAATAGCTCACTTCTTCCAAGAGTATCTCATATAATTCAAGCAAATTGACTCAAGAACTCATAGACAGTAAGGTCTTTTACATCTGGATACAACTCACTGCCTTCCACATTAGTTTGATCCCCTTTCACATATATGCTGTGAAAGATACCCAAAAAGATATTCCCTAGAAAAATTGTCTCTACAATGCCAACAAGTACATGAGTTGTTAATTTTACTTTTCATGGTGAATCTCAATATTAAAAAAAAAACAATTGAACAGCAAGTAAATCCACCTTGATAGGTCTACATAGCAGTTTGGCGTAAAACAAAAGCAACATTTCTGGGTTCTCTTTTCATGGCCATCTCCATCGTAGACCTCGCCACAACTTATGTCATGGGGCAGCTAGCTCTATAAAATCCTTTGTATAACTCCTACTACATTTGATGCCTATTTTCATCATCCATAAGAAAGGAAGTTACTATTATACAAAAAATGATCAGTATAGCTATTATACAAAATCTTGAGACCATAATATACTTAATTGAATGAGATTTTAAACTTAAAGTAACATATACATGATAATATATTTGTTTTGTTGACAAATAAGATGGAATGAATTTGAAGAAAATTTCAATTTAATATAGTTTGGAGTCGTACAATTTGTGTAAATTTTTCAAGTACACCTATGACACATCATGTTATTCAAACCAATTCAATTGGTTCAGCTCGCTCTTCAATAACATGTAATATTCTTTGATGTTCATCACTATCTAGTCTCCACTCATGACGTCCACGTGCACGTGGAACTGGATGAAGGGATAGGGCAGTAGCAACTACTAGGTGGCTATATTGATATACTTTGTTCTCAAGTTGATAATCAATAAAATGAATCCCATGCTGAACAATTTGGACTTGTTTCAGATATGTCCCTTGCACTACAACTGAACCTGTGGGAACCAACATTCAAAAGTAAGACATAACATTTAGAAGGTCAATACGGGTAACAAATTCAAAATATATACATTCAATAGATAAATCTTGCAAGAGCATCTATTTATTTTGTCAAACCTGTGGGGAACGACATTCCATCACTCGTTTATGATTCTACTAGCTTCCACCTCTCTCATGTGCAACATAATAGATAATAACTTACACCTTCTATATTTCCAGGCTCTGCTATGACTGCAAAAATATCTCTTGCACCAAATTTACATGGAAAATTTGTAAAAAAAGGAGTTCCACTATCATTTAAGTATATATAAATTTACTTAAAATAAGTAGCAAAAAATTATTAAATGAGTAAGTTACAAATTTACAAAAGCTCATACATGTACGATATAAATATATACACATACATACCCTTTTTAATTAGTCCTGAAATATGGTCATAATCAATTGAAATCAAAGGAATGTCTTCAAAGATTTCATCTTCATCTTCATTGTATGTGTCACTAACATCTAGTGGCACCAAATTCCATCCACTGACATATCCTTGTTGTTGGTTGTTGCATTCATCATATTTTTCTAAAATGCAGTCATAACAAAAACATGAGTAATCCCTAGTCTGCAATGTCCACGGGAAACTATTTGTACTCATGACAGAATGCAAAGATCTTGTTTTCTCTACCCTCTTGCATCCATGCATTGATCTTCTATCCACACCTACAAAAATTAATTTTGCATTAAAAAATCATAATTTAATATAAATATATTCAAACTAAAATAAATAAACTTGAATGTACACATATATGTATATTTAAAGATTTAAATATAAACAAAAACATACCTGATATCTCCCAAAACACTCTATGTGGAATGGATCGGTTGTTTGTTGAAGATGTGCCAACCTCATTTGATGCAAAGTGTTTCTGACACCATTCAACATCATGCGCATCTTTTATACGATCTCCTTCATAATTCAGTTGATACTTTCTTAGAGCACGTTTGATGCAAGCTCCCGCACCATCATGTTCACCCTTTCCGTGTCCACTCTCAAAGAAGCTCCAAACATGTGGTATGTTGTCATTTCGATGATATCTACAAAGTGCATAAAATGGCCTTGAAGATTTAAATTGTGAAGCACATCCATCTAACCATACAAAATGCTTTTCAATTTTGACACCCCTGATTGCCAAATATTCAAAAAAATTCTTGAAGCAATGTTGTACAAATAGAGTGTCGTGCTCTTTGTCATCACTAATATAGAAGTGATATTCTTTCTTAATGACTCGTTCCTCAGATGTACTGTCAACACCATCCAAATCCATTTGTGCATGTCGATAACACACATGCACCATAATAGTGATCTGCTCTGAAAAATAATATTGTGATTGAATCTCTTTTTGATGTACAAAAGAGTAATTCTTTGCAAAGTCAACTATTGATAACACTGTTCCAAGTGGGAATGTATCTCTTAATGTCTGAAACTGTTGTGCTTGCCACTTAGAAAAGAAAGCATGTTGTATATATGGTTGTATCAATTTACGGAACTTTTCCATAAATGTTCCAATAGGTATCTCCTCTTCTACATAATCTAACCTTGTTGATTCTTTGCCACTTTTGGTATGAAACTTGATATACTTGTAACTCTTGCAATTTACCAACTTTTTCAGGTCGGTATCTTCATCTCTCAAAGGAATTTTAGCCAAATTTCCACATGTTTCACAGTGTCCTTGTATGCAACTTATTTGATTGGTTGCATTATCATCATTTGATTTGTCACATAGGATGGATGCTACGAACTGACTTGCTTTTCTAGGAGGCGCATTCTGAATACCATCACTTTCTTCTTTAATCTTTCGGAACATTGGATAGTAGAGATCAAATTCAATATGATAACGACAACAACAAGTTTCAAAAACCTTGTTTGTTTTCACATAGTATGGCTTTAACCTTTGAAACGTTGTTTTCCCAATCTTTATATGTGGATTTGAATTACAAAACATTACATAAATCTCATGTTGTGTTATGTCGAGCCAATGTTTTATATGTAATTTATTATTATTGGGCCCAATTCTGTGTCTGATAACATCTCTACTATTTGATGAAGGACGGGTATGATCATTCCAAAAGGTTGAGATGAAGTTCCTAAAAACATCTTGAATCTTGTCAGATCGAGGAGCTCTACACATAATTGCCCAATTGCCTTCTGAGGTACTATCATCAAGAATCTTTCTCCTTTTGACATATTGTGTCAATGTCTTTCTGCTGAAACCAATCTCGGTTGAAAGTGAAGAGATTTGTCTTTTTTTGCCCATTTTTTCACTTAAAATTGATGTCAACATGGCTCTTCTTGAAATTGCCTTATCTGTTGATCGAGACTATTTCCCAATGGACCCCAAACCTTTTTTCAAATTTTCAACAATGTATTTTTGTAAGTGTGAACCTTTCCTCTTTTTTGTACTAGTATCTACACCCAACAATTGTAATGGCTCTTGTAGCTCATTACTTAGAAGTACAATTGATAATAGTTGGGCTTGATCGAGTGTATCAAGGTTATTGAAATGAGCAATTATTTGCTTTGCAGTTTTGTTCATTGACCTCCTAGTACTATTTCTAGGTTGTTCAGCATAAAACTTCAATTTTTCCATATCCATTTGAAGTAAATGATCTAAATTTCTAGAAGAATTTTTTCTCTTCACCTCTTTAGCTATATTCATATGCTCATCCATGATGGTATCCCAAAGTGATCCTGACCCGTCTCCAATATTCATTCCTTGCACTTGGGCCTCCTCCCTAACATCAACTATATGTTCTTCAGCCTCATTTGCTCCAGTATCTAAATTTGGCTCGACTTCTACTTCAGTTTCTGTATGTTGAGCCCCTACACAAAAACACGTAGAATAAATTTAACATATGGAACTTAAAGGATGATTTTAATTGATCACTAGGTGGATCTTGACTATGATAAATTAAGTTGTAGTTTTTAAAATATACCTAGTCTTGCAAGAAAAGGATGAGACTGGGTTGCTTAGGATAACTATGAAGCATAAACTTTTGTTTTATCTTTAAGATCTAATACTTAACTCTATTCTTAAGAGAGATTATAATTGGTCCAAGTACAATGACAGTTCTAAGGGAAAAATTTGCAAGGAAAATTATGGTTCTCATGACCAAAGGAGCAGCCATTTGAAGGATAGCATTGAAGAAAACAACCATGATCATCCATAGGGAACAATAGACCAGGGTGACAAAGACAAATGTTTTGAAAGAGTGATTCAATTTTCAACCCTTTGTAGGAAATGTGGTTGTACAGGATAGGTAGAATTTGAGGCTGGAAAATGGCTCTTGTGGCCAAATCAAGGGGAGCTTTTGGGCTATATCTAGCATAGATGCATTGCAATATGAATCTGATACATGCTAAGATATATCTTTAAGATTCAAGGTTACAATCCCTCTGTTATTATAATTCTTGCTGGACTGTATCATGTACCCATCAGGTTGTGATGCAAATATATAATCGAAGTTTGATTTTTAATGTTGGCTGCATGCTTTATATTTGCCCCATTTTTATTATTATTAAGAGTTACATATCTATAAAGATGTTGGCTATTAATATTCCCCAGACATCCATCTAACACCACTTGCAACACAAGTCTGATGTTGGCTTAGAATGGATTATAGGAAGAATTGTGTGCTAAACTCTATGTTTCTTATGTGTAGACCTGATTCATAGATAGTTTGTTCACTAAAGTTATTTTCCCTCCAACAAACAACATCACAAAAGACAATGCTGATCAGTAAGTGTTGCCCAAATGATTTCCAAGATTCATATTGAAGGCACAACAAAGAGTGTCATAATGGTCAAGCTCAATGTTGCCACAATAAATTATCATCAACATAGATAGTTGGGGTGTGAAGGTACTGTTATAATTCTGATCAATTATCATCTTTAATGTGACATACTCTGCCTCCTTTGAGTGTAGCATTGGACTTGGTACTTCATAGAAGCTTCCATAGATATGAAAAGTAGAAAATCCTCATATGAAAAACATATGTTAAGGACTGTAATATTTAATTATGCAACAAATAGCATGGCTATGTACCACAGTAAAAATGATAATCATTCATTGCACTTGTTGAATGTAGTGTATTTAGACGTACCCAAAGTATAGACTCACATGATTTTGCTGATGACCACTTTGATACAGTGTTTCCACTATATTATCCAATGCTCAATTTTGTGTGGATGTTGAATTGGTTAATGGGGCACTTGATACTATAAAGAATATAATATTATTAGAAAGAAATGTGATTTTATAAGACAATTATAAATTTATTCAAGCTCAATGTTGCCACAATAAATTATCATCAACATAGATAGTTGGGGTGTGAAGGCACTGTTATAATTCTGATCAATTATCATCTTTAATGTGACAAACTCTGCCTCCTTTGAGTGTAGCATTGGACTTGGTACTTCATAGAAGCTTCCATAGATAGGGAACATGCCTACCACATAATAGTGGACAGTATAATGTCATGATTCACTACAGAATTGTTGATTGGGAATAATGAGGATTGTGTTAATAGTTCAGGTAGTGGGATATTAATGTTTACAACAAGGATGAATTCATTTGGGGATATTAATGATATCGAACTATCAGGTGATGTTGCATTCTTGTGCAGATGCAGAGCAGCTTATGCACCAACTGACCAGCAACTGCCAGTCTTCTTCGTGGTTAGGGATTGGTCACTTAGGTTCTTTTGTGCATGCCAACTTTTTTTTCTTAAGAGACATACCATAGTTCAACATATTCTTGTTTTTGTAGGGCACTATATATTATGTTTAGGTTGGTTCAATTATAAGATGTTTAATTATTTAATATAGATTTTTTGTTTGACAATTTTTTGATATGGAGTATGATTGGAACCAACATAAATTATGTATTTTGTTGCAAACAACCACTTGATTTATAGAGTCAAGCAGATTTGGAAATTCAGTTCAAAAATATTTTGATCATTAGTTGAATCCCTTCAATTAATTTGAGTGGAATATAAGGCATTGCATTCAATGCAATCGTCATATTTTTAACAACCTAATAATGAGATGTTTCCAACAAGGGAATGAGCTAGGACATAAATAGATTTGGAGAAATGTTATCAAACATAAGGAAACCGATTGCAGTATATGAAAAGTAGAAAATCCTCATATGCAAAATATATGTTAAGGACTGTAATATTTAATTATGCAACAAATAGCATGGCTATGTACCACAGTAAAAATGATAATCATTCACTACACTTGTTGAATGTAGTGTATTTAGACGTACCCAAAGTATAGACTCACATGATTTTGTTGATGACCACTTTGATACAGTGTTTCCACTATATTATCCAATGCTCAATTTTTTGTGGATGTTGAATTGGTTAATGGGGCACTTGATACTATAAAGAATATAGTATTATTAGAAAGAAATGTGATTTTATAAGACAATTATAAATTTATTCAAGCTCAATGTTGCCACAATAAATTATCATCAACATAGATAGTTGGGGTGTGAAGGCACTGTTATAATTCTGATCAATTATCATCTTTAATGTGACAAACTCTGCCTCCTTTGAGTGTAGCATTGGACTTGGTACTTCATAGAAGCTTCCATAGATAGGGAACATGCCTACCACATAATAGTGGACAGTATAATGTCATGATTCACTACAGAATTGTTGATCCTACATAGCTAAAGGATCATAGATTCTACAAACACCACCAAATAATGACTGTCATTCAGCAATCAGGCCTATTTAGACTTCTTAAGACTATCCTCTCCTAAATATTTTGTCATGCAATATCAAAGGACCCTCCCAGACCTTAAACATAGTTTTAATGGCATGAAATACAATTCAACATATGATTCTTGAAAGGTTGTTGCAATCATTAACCATAGGAAACTCTAAAATGCACTATACACTCAACCTTGTCTATGACTGTAACAAGTCTGCCATACAGGACAGCGGCATAAAAAGGTCTCAAGCTTTCAGAGTTTTTATAAACCCTAGCTTAAAAAAGTGTCCATTCTGCACTAACTCTTTATTGAATTCTGGACTCATCTTTTTTTTGTTTTTTCACATCATAATTTCAAATTAGAGAATTTCATATTTAAATTTTCTGTGTCCATTTGTAACAACAGCCTTTAATGATTATTCCACGTGTATATATATGATTCTTCTTACAATCTTTACCCAAAAGCCATATTTGGTGGAAATTTCCTCATAATCTCTGCTCAATTTACATAAAAGATGGATGTTATGTATTAATATAAATGTTGTGTTATTGTATTTAATCGTATTTTTTCAGTCTAATCCTTGAGGGGGTATTACATAGGATGGTGGTGTTTGTGAGAAAGACACATGATACATGATATTTTGTCAAAATCCAGTGAGAAGAAATGGATCTAAAGGCATTTCATAAAGATATGACAACCTGCTATAAGTGTGAGAGTACCATGCCATTGCAATTCAGTCAACAACCTCACTGATATATAGAGATATACTGATATATCGAGATATATGTGAAACACTTTAAAGATGTTATGTATCTTAATCATATACTCATATTCTTCATAAATTTCTAAGCCCAAATGAAATCAAGGGACTAAGCATCCTCTAATATTATGCACTAATATGTGAATAACATTACATTTGTGGTAGACAAAGAGCACACTTTCATGGAGGTAGTGGAACCACTCACATTCTAGATATTGCAATTACCATATGAAATAAATGATAAACTAGTCTATGCAAATGCTAAGGCTGTGTTGGCTTTTCGCAAATATCAGAATGTCGAGAGATCTGATATTTAGTAGAGATAATTGAAGGATTTCTTGAAACATTAGTCATAATGTTAAGCAAAGAAGAGAAGAAACAATATAAATATAGGAAAATTAAGGAAAGAAGCACTAGATGAAGTTATGGTGAAGTTATAGAAGTAGAATAGAGAAGAAAGTATGTAATATATTATAGATGGATGATATATAGAAGAGAAATATAAGAAAGAATATTGATGTATAAATGAACTATGTAGCAGAGATATATATGATGAATATAATATATTGCATGATGATCTAATGAATGTATGATGTGCTATTATTTATTTGTGAATATATGTGTATTTTCAATTTTAATTGTTCTTTCCTACCACATCCTTTTGTAACTCACCACATAAGTTATTGTCTCCCTTTTATTGCTCATACTAAAGTATAAGAACTACACCAAAGTAACTTAGGAAAAAATCCTTTATCTATGCTCAATTTTTGCTAACAAGGTATGTCATGCTTGAGGAGCACTTCCAAGCCAATTACACCATTAAGGTTGTGCCCTACACAAATATTTCATCCTACTTATTAAACACGAATTATCCTTGAAACCCCCACTTGTCATTGCTACTTGTAGAATCCACCTTGCTTCTTCTAAATTGGACTTACATTACTATAAGAAGAGATGACCTTATTCCATTATGGATTACACTCCTAAAATGGTTTATTCTTCTTACCTTGAATCATGGAAGAATGCAATTTTTTGGTGGTGAAGATATTAGAAGCACTAAAGTCACATTCAAGAAGGGGAAAACTATGATGAGAATGACCCCATTTTGGATGGTAAACTAAAGGGAGTGGAGGGTAGAAAAATAATCTTCAGGTGAAGAGTAAAGTGAAAATGGAGGATGAAATTGATTTGGATGATGAGGTAAAGTGAAATATTTATGCCTTGCCCCTCTTATTTCACTGGCTGATCTTCCATGCCATTCTCTCTCTTTAGAGGTTGTTGCTTCAATTGTGAACTTGATTGCAAATAAAAATATTGATATGAACAAAGAGGTTATCATTCATCATACAATCCTTAAGTGGTTCTTCATTGAGACCAACAAAATGAAACTAAAAACTATCTAAATGGCTAAGAAACTTCCAAGGAAAGGTGCTTGTCCCTATGAAAGAAGAACAACTTTTCTTCAAACATTGGGAGGTTATGGAATAAATTAGTGAATTGAAAATGGAAAGCACTAAGAGTGGTGAATGAATTACATTTTTAGAGAAATATTTTATGGATCAAAGCTATTCTAAGGAGGGTAATTAAAGTTAGTAGAGCCCCCATAAACAAAAATGCCAACAACATTAAAATGTTACAAGAGAGATTGAAATCTTACTCCATTCTTGATTAGATCAGACATAGCTTGAGAACTAGAGGACACAAAGTAAAGGTGATGAAGGGAGAATGATGACACAACCTTCATGGAAAGCATCTTAACTTTGTGTAAGATTGGAAAGTTGTTGTTTCTCTCTATCAACTGTAAAATTCCTTGGATTCTTGTATTCCTTTGATAGATTCCAATTGCATCCCCTTCTATGGCTTGCCAGTAGTTAATTTTGTAGATAATTAACTATCTCTTTTGTTCTATTCTCATCAATTTTACCATCAATTTTTTCATAATGTCACACTTGTGATTTCTATTAATAATGCTTAGTACCTATTCACTTTTTTTGTCTTCTATTAAAGGCTTTTGGTATTTCATGGTAATTAATCATTTTAGGTATTTATTTCATCTATAAGTGTGGGGCTAATGAAGGGAAATGCATGTTAGTTTAAAGAAAGAAAATTAAGGTTGCAATATTAAATATAGTGTAAATTAAGATATTATCACTCTTAAATTTCTACAAAGAATGCATGAAACTAAATAATTTTGAGATAGGTTTGAGATAGGAAATTTTACGTTGATCAAAAGAAATATATTAATCCTCCTACATAATTCTTGAATAAAAATATAAAATGGAAGGTTAAAGGGATACAAAAGGAATAATATTGGGAGAGGCACAAGTTTGGCATACCTTGTTTTCGTCTATGATATCTTTGCAAGCTTTCTTCACGTAATCTTTGTTCCTCTTCTACTGAATTCTTTCGTTGACTCTTCCTTTGTCTTGTTTTTTTGTTTCCCATCTCCTTCTTTGTAAAATATCGCTTGAAAATTCCTCTAATCTTCTCCTCCAATAGAACAAAGCCTCTTT
>VDFB02000007.1:219454635-219533814 GCA_007258455.2 Sequoia sempervirens
TGAATAAATGGCTAATAGAAGAGATCCTAGTTCCAGAAGAAAAAAATGTATTTGAGGAAATCAATGTTGCACTTGAAGAATTAGACAAAAGTGAAGATGAAAAAGAAACTTTGAAAGGAAACTTGAAGGAAGCAAATGAGTGTATCAGAAAGTTGAGAGAGTGGATCAAAAAATTCAAAGAAAGACAGAGAAGTCAATGATCAACTAAAAAAGGCTAATGAAGACATTATCAGACTAAAAGTGCAAATAGAAGGAAAACGTATTGAGGAATGCCAAAAGGCTAAGATCTAGAATAAAAATGATGAATGCACAAAGCTTGAGCAAGAAGTGGTAACTCTAAGATCTAATCTCGAAAAGGAAAAGGCTTATGAAGGAAAAATCAAAACAAGCTCTACAATGCTTGATGAGTTGATTGCATCTCATAAACCTTCCAAGGATAAAAGTGGTCTAGGTCTTGAGGAAGGACAAAACTCAAAGGAAAAAATAATTTCCAACAAAACAAACAGTCAAAGGAAGTTTCAAGGTAATATTCACCAAATCAAGAGTCAAAGGATCAATACCAAAAGGATTCCCATTTGACAACCTAATTCTCAAAGGTACCCATCTTTTGAATGGTTTTTGTTTCTCATGCAATAAATTCAGACATAAAGCAACATAATGTAGAAGTAGAATGAATCGAAATGGAATGAGTTAGAATATTGGATTCTTTATTGGGCAATGTTTTTCTTGCAATAAGTATGGAAATAGAGCTAGCAAATGTAGAAGTCGGATGGTGTTGAACATATTCAATGCTAGCAGAAGGATTCAAAAATTTCAAGGTCATTCCTACTCATGTAATATTATCAAACATAAGGAAACCCAGTGTAGATCAAGGAAAATACATGCCAGATTCATCAAAGACATGTTGTGTGTTACACTTGTAACAAATCATGACACATCTCAAAATTTTGCAGAAATAAGACTGGGAACAAACCTAATCTGGAATAGAAAATCAAACTAGTAAACAAAGTAGACCCAATTGAAGTAAGGAAACAAATGGTGAAGATTTGGAAAAAGAAGGAAGAAATATGAAAATGTATGAGTTACTTAAATTTGTGTCTGCATTCAGTGTGGATATCTCTACCAAGAACTAAACCAGGTATTGGCTTTAGGGGGAGCAGTTATAGAGAAATCATAAAATCCCCCAATCTGTGAAGTTTCAAGCAGTGACATGCGAATATGCAATAAGAATCATCAATCAGAAGTCTTTGGAGAAAATTCCAATAGAAAACAAGTTGATCTAGAGAATTGTGGAGCATCTCATGATTTAGTAGTATGTGTTTCATAAAGCATTTTTTTAATAAAAAAGGGGTACCAATGTACAATAAATGCGAGTTAGGGTAAATTTTATAAGTAATTAAGAAAGGGTCGAAGCTATGGTAAAGTGCATTAGTGTGTTTGGAAAGAGGAGTGAAAGCTAAAGTGTGTTGAAGGCGACTCAAAGTATCAAAACCCTAGTTCTCAGCGAAATGGAAAAAGGTACTTCGTGTTATCCATACTCTGTGTTTTTTGTTGAAGAAGGTCTCTACTAACAAGCATTTTTAATCAATTAAGGATAATGGCCACTCCCACTCTTGTGGAAGCATCTGAGAGACCCCAACCAAAATTTAAGAGAGTTTCATGGAAAGTATATGAGAATGATCCCAAGGGTGCATGTTTGCACATCCCAAGTAATGTATTACCCATTGAGGATCCTAGGACCTACATTCATGGAAAATTGGATGAATTTGACCACTAGGAGCTAAAAGATTTATGGGATAATGAGCTAACAATGATGAGATTCTGCTAAAAATGGAAAATGGAAACCTAGTTCAGATGAGACTGAATGTTTGGAGTTGGTTTCCAAAATTCTCCAGTGAAAGTGAAGAAAGTTTGTGAGGATGGCCCTTAGTAGGGTTCACAATAATCTTATATGGGTAAATGCACCAGGTGTTATTAACAAGTAGGAAATTCGTGTGATGACTAGTTTGTGTGATATTGGACCCCTTCCAGTACTAAAAGCCGTGAAAAATGATGATGTGAAAAGGTTGACTAGTGCTACCTTTAACATCTAAGAGCCTTAACCACAAAGTCTATCACAAGCCTTGTCGTCAAATATGCTACCATCATGATTGGGTAGAAAATCTATTTTACTAATAGGGTAAATTATATTTCTGCTATAGCTATCCATACTGCATATGAAATGGTGGAAAAAGGGAAGGATTTTGATATATGTGAGGTCCTCAGGATACAACTTATGGAAAATATGAATGCAACCAAGACAAAGAAGTATGTTTTCAAGTAGGGCACCCTAGTTGTATGTTTGTTGTTCTATTTTCTAAACAAGCTACTAGGATGGGAAGGGATAAATTGGGATGTCAATAGGCCAGTATCACATCATATATTTGATCATTTGCACAATCTAGGAGACTTTAGGGCACAAAACAATTCCTTGACTGCCTTCTTTGTTGTTTTTCAAAATGAAATGCATGATTGAGAATGGATTCCAAGGAGTCTGGTGAAGAAATATGAAAAGGAAATAACATTCCCTATATCAACTGATGAATGCATCATTGAGGTAGTTGAACCCATAATTCAATGGATTGAACCACTAGGGTATGAAATTGAAAAAGACCTTGCAGAGAGGTATACTGAGATATTGTTGGATAGTCCTAAAGATCCCTCTCTTCCTAGGCATGGAACTATGTGAGGGGGAAGATGTTAGATGAAAACGAGATCAAACTACAATTGAAATTAGGATCTTAGCTAATACCAAACTCATAAAATCTAAAATCCTATCCTACACATACAAAATGAAACTAAGCTATTGAAAAAATAATTAGGAAATCCATGATTACCAAAATGAATGAAAGCAATAAAAAAAGTGTTACCATCTTGTAGTGGAGTGTATTCGTGTGATATTGGATTGTTCTTATCACCGCAAAGCCTCCAAAGTTCGTGTGCAAAAGTTGGATGAATGATGCTTGGTTGATCAAAAAAGGTTGAAGCTCTATCAATGGTGATATTGACAACACTTCATTGCAAAAGTATGTTGATTCTTTGATCCATATTTGTGAGGAGAGAGATTTATTATATAGGAAAAGAGATTTTGAATCGATGATCGGGATTGCATTGGAGAATATCCAAATCAATGGTAAACATGTGTTGAGAGGATTTAGACATGAAAAGATTATGCAAAGTTGATTGCACAATTAGGGTGATTGAAGAATAGATTGGCTAGTCAGGGTTTAGATTGATCAGTCAAGAATTGATTGATCAGTTAGCAATTGATTGATTTTAGTTAGGAAATAGATGGTTGAGTTAGCAAAATTAGATTGCCCAGTCAACAACCCATGATTTTCTCAATCAAAAAGTGGGTGAGGAATATAAATTAATTGATTTAATTAATTAATTCCTTTTCGGAGTTGAATGTGCAAATCAAATTTGACTTTTGCAAATAGAGTTACATTAGTTTGATTTGATTTTTGATAATTGATTTGAATAGTTTGATTTGATTATTCAAATTTTGGAGGGAAAGTGTGATAATTAAATTATTATGATTTAATAATTCAATTAATTTTGAGGAATAAGGTGAATTAGTGACGTAATTAAATAATTGGCATTGTTTGACTAATCAGGACAAAATAAGATTAGATTAGGACTTTATAAAATAAATGTAATTTATTTAATTGGTCGAAATGATGAAACATGAATTAATCAAATAACATTGTATTATTCAATTAATAGTAGAATTAGGGTTTTCGAGACTTTATTAACTAAATAGTATTTATTTAATTTGTCGAGAATGATGAAAAAGTGAATTAAATAAATAATTTGGTATTATTCAATTAATAGAGGAAATTAGGGTTTCATATGTTTGTTGATCGTGGGATGATCGTGGGATGATTTTGAGATGATTCGAGATGTTTCAAGATGTTTTGAGTTGATTTTGAGATGTTTTGAGACATTTCAAGATGTTTCAAAGATGTTCTAGGTTGATTCTGAGATGTTTTGAGACATTTCAGGTTGATTCCAAGTTGTTTCGAGACATTCTGAGTTGATTCTGAGATGTTCTAAGATGTTTCAGGTTGATTCTGAGTTGTTTCGAGACATTCTAAGTTTATTATGAGATGTTCCGAGATGTTTTGGGTTGATTTCAAGATATTCTGAGACGTTCTAAGTTGTGATAGGTGTTAAGTCAATTTTACATGTCTACATTTTGCCCCTCTTTGATACAAAGTACTAGTTGCTTTGTTTCAAAGATTATGTTTTTAAGATCAAGTTTTTGAAAAAAAATTATACCCCACTGTGCCTCAGTGTTTCATGGAATGATGGTAGGACTCTGTGTTGCCCCCTTGAGAGGTTGACCGAAAATTTCAAGTTTTGAGGTCAGGCTCACAACTCTATTCTATTCCAGTTCTGATGTGTTTAGGTCACAAAATTAGGTTTATAGGTCCTTCATTTCTCGTTCAGACATTTGTGAGAGCTTCTAATTTGAAATTAGGAAGTTTCCCCAAGTAGCAATTAGGGTTTCTTAGGTGAAATTGGGGTTTCTTGAGGTTTAATATAGGTAATTAGTCCTTTAGATAGAAGGCTTGCATGACAGCGTCGATAACTGGGTTAGCACTCATTTTTCCTTTTGTTTTTCCCATGCTCATGGAATGATTAAATGTAACGGTTTGGGAAATAACCCCATTGAAATGAATTTTGAAATGAATGTGAAATGTAATTACATTTTGATCTGGATGCTTTGTCACTCCCTTGTGTTATAAAAGGGATTTCATGGCTCGATGTAAGGGGTTTTGGTTTTGAAATTTTTTATTCCAGTAGGTCTTAGGTAGATGTTGATTTTAGTAAGAAAATGATAATGTTGAATGCCTGATGAATTCACTGGAAAATCATCTTGGGTACAAGTCATATATGTAATAGTATTAATAGGTTTTATATTGATTATTGGTATTGGAGCATAATTTAAAATCCAAATCATATACTCTCCTTTATACATTTTCACAGATTATAAATGAAATTATCAAAGATTTTTTCATCTATTGTCAATTGTTCAATTGAATGTGTGGCTTGATTTCTTTTCTTTAACTCAAAGGGTTAAGTAAATTTCTTAGGAAAAGTCATGGGTATGTGAAAATTTACAAGGATATGGTACGAAGTAATGTTTTGGATAAAATGAGTCTTTGCAGTGTAAAGCATTACAAAGATAGCTTAAATATATCAAAATTGGATAATCGGTGTATTACTGGTTATTGTATATTTGATTCCATTTACCCAATTGATGAGGCATTGGTGATTTATTGACTGTTTAGCAATTAAATGAATGAATCACATATCTGACTATGGATTTAGAATTAGAACAAAATTTACAAAATTGTGCTAAATCTGACTTACATCTTTGAAGTATATCCATATTCTTAGCAAAAATAAACATTAATTTTCTCGAAAGGTCTACCAAATATTTAGTGAGTCTAATGTGTTTGCATAAAATAAGAATGAATCTGTAATGAAGTGTTCTTGAGGGATTGATGCACCAGATGAACACAATAAGGAATACCCTCCTTGGTCCTACAGAGCCTAAAGTGAAGGAATAGAGACCTTAGAGACATCTATTCATTATTTTGGCCACTAGTCCTTGGTGATCTTTAAATATAAAAGTTGGATTCCTTTTAGAAGATTCTAAGGTTAGCTAGAAAAATCACCAATAGTGGCTTTATGGGTGTAGGAGGACAGAGAGCCTGTGCATTCACACAAGCACTGATCCTCATTGCTTGGAAAATTGACCGGACTACATGAGTTGCTACAGGAGCACCATGGAGCGATCAGTCTATGGTATGCTGCTTATGCTCTTTCCATCAGGACTCACTTAGCTATGATGACCGTGTTAGCCGAGCGATGGCACAATAAGACATCATCATTTCATCTACCCACTAGTGAGGTGACCGTCACATTGGAGGATGTCTGGAGGATTTTACGATTTCCCATCCACGGTGAGAGGGTGATATATGGCATGGATGTCGGAACAGATGCATGTTATGAGATCATGGGGATAGACGAGACTGTTTTCATCGAGGGATAGATTGATCTCGATTACTATAGAGGTCGGGTGTTGACATTTAGATTGATTGTTGCAACTATTATAACAAGACTTGTAGCTCCAGATCGGTGGGGGTGATATTTCAATCTGAGCTAGGGTTGGCTTGGGAGCGAATGCTCTTTAGGAGGTTTTTTTTTGCTTGGGGACCAGTGATGCTGGCCTCATTATACCATGATTTGCACGAGTTCACTTATTGCAATAGAAGAGCCATTGGTGTCGAGGTCACACTTCTGCATATTTGGGTGTGGGAGCACATAGTCGTGCTTCAACTGAGAGTCATAGTGGTCGATGTGGAACCTGACGACCCAGTAGTTTGGTGGTATAGGGGCGGTCTTACATTCACTCACACGGGACAGCTTGACATTCCTCACTGGTGGAGGGTTATTGATGAGATGACTACATTCACCTAGAGACCTTGGCTAGGGATGTCATCCTGGTATGATGATGTACAATAGTCATTCTATGCCAAGCAGGATCGACTCATGCAGGGACATGAGCATACGATGATTAAGCACTACTTGCCTGATCGAGTAGCCAAACAGTTTGGAGACGTCCAGGATAGGCTAGATGATCAATATGTGGCCATTTTTTTGGACTACCAGAGAGACAACATGGGGTCAAACGATCCCCACCTCAGATGCAGTGGATTCCTTTAGACAGCTGGTAGCTAGGCCATCAACCTATGATTAGGGGTAGGTAGACCCAGGCACTACACGTGCCTATGATGACTGGTTTAGGCCTCCAATCCTATTGATGATTCCAAGGGAAGTTCTTCCATGATGGAGGCCCTGAGGCAAGACAACCAGGAGGGTACAGGTCCCAGCAAGAGGAGGAGGAGGACCACCTCCACACCAGCTAGAGCAGAGAGATCAGGGAGATGGGCATTAGTAGAGACATGCTCCAAGGATCAACAGCCACCTGTGAGGGACCAACAGCCCCTGCAAAGAGATCAGCCACTGCCACCACCTCAGCCCGATCAAATAGATGCTCTAATACAACAGCTTCCGGCCTAGGTGTAGACATTGACAGTAGAGAGGGACCAAGCCAGGCAATAGGTCTAGGCCCTCATGACAGAGCGATATCAGGAGAGGCAACAATGACAGGCAACAGAGCTGCCACTGGCACAGGAGGTGGGTAGACGTCAACAACTAGAGAGTATGACAGCTGCAGCATAGGGTAGGACTGTCCCCACATAGATGTACTATGAGAAATTGTGGGAGGTGGAGTACTATAGGGTACATTATTGGCAGGCAGTGCCTCCAGTGGCTCGAGTGCTAGAGTTTTCTCAGCAGACGGGATACAGACAGATAGATGACAGAGCTGAAAGGTAGGTGAGTGAGGGGAGCAGCCACTAGAGCTAGCTACCACATAGTTTTGATCAGCGACACTATTCTTTTTGAGATCCATGGGCTCCATTTTTTGATAGCCCCGTGGGAATTTGTATACATTGATTGATATACATGACATTTGATCCTGATTTTGTACCATGACAGTTACATTATTTTGGTTATATATGATATAATCGATTCATTTATGAGATGTTTCATATTTTATTTATGCATGATGGATGGATGTATATGTGATGTTCTATATGCTGTGACTGTATATTATGTGATGCGATGTATGACTTATGCAAATGCTTATGGATGGATGAATGCATTTCTTTTTCAATATCTTTTCTATGCACTTTTTATGATGATGATAATGTATGGATGATATGGATGCAAATGATTTTTAAATGCTTAGACTAACAAATCTATATTATGCACCTAATGAATAATGATGTATGCTATGCTCTTTTCTTTTTTAGTATCTTTTTCATGTATGATATGATGATGTATGTATGGATGACATGATGATGATTATATGATTATGCAATGGATGATTTGATGATTACATGATGATGCTTTTATGATTATGCAATGGGTGATTTGATATGACATGATGATGCTTTTATGATTATGCCATGGATGATTCTTTTATGACTATGCCATGGATGATGCTTTTATGACTATGCTATGGATGCAAATGTATGGTTTATGAGATGCTTAGAATAACCAATCTATATTATGTAATGATGAAATGCAATGCATGTGAGATGATCAATTTTTCCTATATGATATGATATGATATGCAGTATGTTGACGGTTTGTGGATGTAGGATGGATGCATTAGTGATATGTTTTGATTAATTATCATGGTACCATGTTAGCGGGAAGAGAAGAAAGAAGAAATAAGATGAAGACAAGAGGATCCAACAAGTCCATGATCTACGAGACTTTATTAGAGATGATGAATGATGATGATGCAATGCTTATCAGGAATTGGGATTTTAAAAGGGATACTTACCTTATGTTTGATAACACACATAGGCATGATGCATCAACGTATAAAGAACTAGGATGGAGTTGTACCTAGTGTGATGGAATTTGACTTGACAATTAGATAGGAGTACTCCTGTTCACACATGACATACGAAACCTCTTTCAAAATGTAGTTTAGATATTCCAAACATCTTGGACCAAAACATAGAAAGGAAAGCCTTCCTATGTGGTCAACAAGACACCTAAAACACCTTCCCTACAGACCAAACAAAGTAACTATGACCAAAGTTATATTACAAGAATATCCAACAAGCACAACAGATAAAAGGATAATGATTGTTTCCCCATTCCTTTCTCTCTAAATCCTTTTTTTTGGACATCATCAAGAGGTCATTGGAATGAGTGCAATAAGATAAGTCAAAAGACAAAGATGAAAAACAAACAAGCTAATGTTCTTCATACTACTAGCCAAGACTAAACTACAGTGATGCATGATGTTGATGTCCATTGTAGGAAGGATGCATCCTAGGACATGATGCTATCAAATGATTTGGGACAAATTGGATGATGAGATATTAGTATCAAGAGTTGACCAACTTGTTTACTTACTGACCTAGACTTGAGACTTTGACATTTTGGGTTTTCACTTGTAGCCTGCTAGACTTGTTTCAGACTGTTTCACTAAAGGTTGAGAGTGATGATGATTTATTATGAGTGGATGTTTATTTTGCATGAAAGCGAGATGGGGATGGATGGATTTTTTTCAAATATTTGGATGTTTTTGGGTGTTTTGAAATGTTTTGAGGCTGTTTTTGGTATTTTCGAGATGTTTTACAAATGTTTTGATTTTTGAATATTCAAATGTTTTTGTGTTCCCTGAGATTTTGACCAAGATACTAATGTAAAGACCTATCCTATGCACCTTGGGGGCTGATCAAAGATTAATCTTTCCTAGGTTATACACGCAAAGACCGTGTAGTTTGATTGACACAGACTCGATTATTGATGAGATGTGAACAAATGGATTGCCAGTTTATTATGACGGACTCCTAAAGGACTGACCTAAGTGTCTCGAGGGATGATCAAAGATTAACCTTGCCTACATTCAGAGCTTAGAGACCCATAGTTCGAAAAGACAACTCTTTTTTTGACTTTTTTGACTTTTTGACCTATTTTTGGATTTTGATATGTTTTGAATGTTTTTTGGATTTTTCTGATTTTAGGGAATACTTCAAGAATATACACAAATCCAATCTGATGCAAGAACATGGCCCCAACATGATGCGACAGACTACTTCGATACAGGTAGAACAAATTGACCTTAAGAATGGGTCAAGTAGTTCTAAGAGAGATCCTGATACGAACATAGGATCAAGCTATGATGCAAATGCGGATGGGTGATGGATGGATGTGATGGATGAATGATGCAAAACAAGCCTCAAAGATCATGGTGGATGGAGAGTTCCTATTTACAAAAGGTACCTGATTGCCAATTTTTCAACAAGGTACTTGCCCAAAGCGCCACCGAGGTGGTTTTCACTAGAGGATGATTTTTCTCTTTACTATTTTTAACGCTTTTTTTATTTTTTTGGATTTTGTATTTTTTTGATTTTTTTTTATTTTTGGATTTACACCTTGTAACATTAGGCATAAATGTTTTTGAGATGGGAGCTATTCATGAGCTCCTGCAAAGGTTCTCCTTCAAGCGTGGACAACTAATATGCCCCTAACTTGTAGCTTGCTGTGAGGATGAAGGGTCCCAACTAGTTGGGTTCAAAATTGCCCTTGTTGTCTAGATTTGGTACATTTTTTTTATTCTCCTTCAGTACAAGCTCTCTGACATGAAAGGTCTGAATCTTGATCTTCTTGTTGTAACTCCACTTGAGACAATTTTGGTAGACTTGTAAATGGTTTAAGGAATCCATGCGTCACTCATCCAATAGCTCCAACTCGTTTAATCTTGATACCCGATATTCTTCATCTATGATGAGATTTTGCAATGATATTCTTAGGGATGGGAGCTTGATCTCAATAGGGAGGATGGATTTTGACCTGTAGACTAGGGAGAATGGGGTTGCACATGTTGGTGTGTGGATACTTGTTTAGTAGGCCCATAAGGTGAGATTTAGCTGCAGGTGCTAGTCACGACCAGTGTCATTGACTATTTTCTTGAGGATTTTTAGGATGGTCTTATTTGCAGCCTCAACTTGGCTGTTTCCTTGGGGGTAGTATGGAGTGGAAACATGATGTTGGATATTAAACTTTTGGCATAGGTCTCAAACATCCTGGTTTTTGAAAGGTGTCTCGTTATCTAAGATAATGGCTTGAGGGACACTGTAGCAGAAAATTAGGTAGTTTAGGATGAACTTAGAAATCTAATTTCCTATGATATAGGTCATGGGGATGGCTTCCACCCACTTCATGAAGTACTCTGTGGCGGTGAGGATGAACTTATGTCCACTGGATGAGGTGGGGGTAATTTTTCCAATGAGATCGAGCCCCCATTGTGAAAAGGGCCAAGGTGTTATGATTGGGTGGGTTGGTGCATGGATGAGATCCCTATGTTGTTGACACTGCCAGTAGATTTGAACATAGTCGTAAGCTTCCCTTTCCATTTTAGGCCAATAGTACGTAGTCCTCAGTAGTTTCTTAGCCAAGGTCATACCACTCGAATGTGAACCACAAATGTCATTATGTACCTCAGTTAAGGAATTCCAAGCTTCCTTAGTGTTTAGGCATCGTAAAAGGGTTCCTTCAATGCTCCTATGGTATAGGGTATCTCCTAGGATGACAAAACGGGATGATTTTTTGACAAATTCTCTTTTAAGGTTCAGGGTTATATCAGTGGGGAGGACTCCTATTCTCAAGTAGGTGTATATATCATGATACCAGGGATCATTGGGACCAAAAATTTCACACATAAATTTAGACTCTGGTACCTTGAATGATGGTATGAGAAGCTACTCTACAAGGAATTCTTTCTTTGGGATGTTGCGTGGGATATCCAATAGCGATCCGATTGTAGCCATAACATCTTTTGCCCTATTATTTTCTCTCGGTATCTGCTTAAATGTGATATCAATGAAGAACTCTTTGAGGCTTTCCACCAGTTTCTTGTATGGGGTCAACTTGTCATCATTTGATATTCATCTTTTACCTGGTTGATGATAAGTTGTGAATCTCCATAGACTTTGAGTGCAATGATTTTCCATTGTACTATAATTCTCAGCCCTATGACAAGAGCCTCATATTCTACGATGTTATTTGTGCACATAAATGATAGCTTGTATAATTTAGGTATGCAAACTCCTTGTAGTGTGATGAAGAATATTCCTGCTCTTGACCCGTGTTGTGTGTAGGATCCATCAAAGTACATTTTCTAGTGATCTGCCACACTTGTTAAAGATGGATTCATCGAGGAACTATGATACTAGTGGATTCTTTGAATATATCGATGCTTCTACCAGCTGATCTGCAATTGCTTGTCCTTTAATGGCCTTGTGATCCACATAATCAATGTCGTGTTCTTTCAAGATCATAACCCATTTAGCCATTCACCTTGTAAGCATTGCTTTAGAAAGCAGATACTTGAGAGGGTTTATCTTTGCAATGAGTTTTATCTGATGTGCTAGCATGTAATGTTTTAATTTCTACACTACGAACATGACTGCCAAGCAAGCTTTCTCAATGGATGTGTAATTCAGCTCGTGTCCCACCATAGTTATGCTAATGTAGTAAATAGCTCTCTTTCCCATTTTCATCATGTTGTGCCAAGAGAGCGCCAAGGGCTGTTGTTGCTGATATATATAGGATCAAGGGTTTGCCTGGAATTGGTGGCATGAGAACTAGTGGTGTGAGTAAGTACTCCTTGATTTTGTTGAAAGATTGGTCACATTTCTCATCCCATTTGTATGCTACCCCCTTGTGGAGTAGATGAGAATATGGGATAGCCTTATCTTCTAGTTGCGCTATGAATCGACAAATGGACTAGAGTCTTCCTTGTAAACCCCTTTGCTGCTTCAATGTTTTTGGTGCCTCCATTTCGAGGATTGCTTTGAATTTGGCAAGGTCTACCTTGATTCCTCTCATGGATACAATGTACCCTAGGAGCTTGCCTGATTGTACCTCAAAGACACACTTTTTTGGATTTAGTCAGACCTTGTACTTTTCTAGCATGTCAAAGATGGAGCTTAGAGCTGTTATGTGATCTCGATGTTTCTTTGACTTAGCCATTACGTCATCCACATAATCTTCCATAGTTTTTTGAATCATATCATGGAAGATTAGTTTCATGGCCCTTTGATAGGTAGCTCCTATGTTCTTCAACCCAAATGGCATCATATTCCAACAATGTCTCCCCCATGGACAAGTGAAGGCTATTTTGCGTTGGTTGTCCTTAGCTATCATGATCTGATTGTAACCTGAGAATTCATCCATTAGCGATAGCATCCCATGTCCTGTTGTCATATCCACAATCATATCAATGTTTGGGAGAGGGAAATCATCCTTGGGACATGCTTTGCCAAGGTCTCTGAAGTCTTTGTAGATGCGGATGCCCCCAATGGGATTTGAAACAAGTACAAGATTTGAGACCCACTCTAGATAATCAATCAATCGTATGAACCTTGCATGTAGGAGCTTCTGTAATTCCATCTTGACCAATAATGCAATTTGGGGATGCATCTTCCTTAGCTTTTGTTTCATTGGATTTGCTTCAGGATATACAGCTAGGTGGTGAACCAAAACTTCTAGATCAAGGCCAGGCATGTCGGCATAAGTGCATGCAAAGTTTTTCTTTCTTTCTCTTAGGAACGTAGCTAAGAGTTCATGTTCTTCTGTCAAGAGCGATTCCACATAGAAGGTGATATGTCGTGTTTCCTTTGTCCCCATGTTGACTAGATTGCACTTCTCTACTAAGACCGCTGACTTCTCCTAATGAATTTCACTAAGAGGAATATTGAAACCCTCATCCTCTGGCACCTCAAAGAGGTTTTCACCATTGGATGCATCCTTTATTTTAACTATTTTTGAGTTAGAGAGTGCCACAGTGTGGTTTTCACTCAAAGACCTAGAGATTATTCTCAGATTTTCACTTTTGCGACCGAGGGATTCAATCATTTCCCCATAATAGGCATGTGTGTCTAGCACAATGTTGAAACCAACTTTGTTATCTCCACATGGTACAGTATCTCGCAAACCCATGAATTCTGAGAGTGCCTCGTCCTTTTTGAATGTGTCCAAAATTGGTGGTCCTCATTGGTCATAATCGATGAGTTGGGGATAAACTAGGTTTAGCTCATGGGTTTGATTGTTTGACTCAAAAGACAAGGTATTAATCATGAGGAGGGAGGAATCCTCAAATAGCATAGGTAACTCAGTTATGGGATCCTCATAATTGCATACATCAGTTATGTCAAAGGTAAAGTTATCTATGACTTGACCTATGGATACTAGTAACTGAAGAGAAGATGCTAATATCTGAGGGGGAGTTCTGACCTTTCTAACTAGGGCACCTTTGCCAAGTATGGTTACCTTTGGAGGGGTACATCTGAGGCCAATATTTCTCATACGCTTCTTAGGAATGAGAGGTACTAGAAGCCCATTGTCATTCTATCCAAGTTTCTTGTTCTTTTTGTAACCCATGCTAAGAGTCATTTGTAATCCTTTACTGCTCTCATCCATGGGAAGATCAGGCACGAGCATTTCATCTTGGTACAACAAGCTTGATATATCTTTTTCATCTACTATTTCTCGACTTAGATCTCCCCAACATCTGAATCTAGAGGGGTCTACTTTGAAGGTTTAGGATGATGTTTCAGCTGGTTGGGGTTTCCCATGAGACCTAGGAGATTGAGGTAACTCTCCTATTACGAAATCACTTTTCTTCATTTTGTAATCCCCACATCCATTGTCTTGGATAATGACCTTGATTTCAGAGATATCAGGAATGGCAGGTGTCTTTGTCTTAGAAGTGGAGGCTAAAGTAGTTGGGTCTACATTTGGAGTTGTAGGGCCTTCATCATTCTTTGGGACTTGGGGGATTTTATAGTATTTTTCTTCCAGGTTCTTGCAATAATAAAAGGGCTTGAGATCACCATGGACCATGACTTATTGATTTTGATAAGGGAATTTGACGCACCGATGGAAGGTGGATGCAATAGCTTGCATCTCATGGATCCATGGACACCCCAGGAGGATGTTATAAGGTAAATCAAGGTCAAGGACCTATCATGTGGTTTCCATGATGGCTAGCCCTACTTGAATAGGGAGTTGAATAGTTCCTTGAGACACTCTTTCATGATCATCATATGCTCTGATTGTGATACCCTTACCCTTTTAATGGAATCCTCAGAGAATCCAAGATTCTTTATTAGTTTGAGCAAACAAATATTTAGGCCTACACCCCCATCCACCAAGACCCTTTTGAATTTGTTTTTTATGAACCAAGACTTCAAGATGGAGTGCACAATTATGAGATGGTTGGGTGGGAAAGTCCTGATCAGAAAATGTTAGGAGATTTGGGGTGGTGATATGTCCGACCATAGCTTGGAACTGGTCAACATCAAGATCTGTGGAGATGGTGGATGAAGCCAATGCTTCCTTTAGGATTTTTCTATGTGCGGGTGATATCTTCAGCAACTCCATGATGGAGATTTGAGCGGGGGTTCTTTCTAGTTGGTCTAAGACATTGTAGCCATTGGGAACAGATTTTGGATTTGAGGTGGATGCCCTAGGTGGCTGTGATGACCCAACAATGGTAACTTTTCCGCCATGTGTGGTGACTCCACAATCGACTTTGGCTCCCTTGATGTTAACAACAATGACCCATTCGTCTAGGGATCCGACAACATGATTTTATACATGGTTTACATTGCCATACTTTGTCTTTCCATGGTTGTTCCCTTTGTTATGATCTGACACCAGATTTGTGTATATTTTAAGGTCTTGATTTTTGGCTAGTTGTTCAATGTTTATGACCTTGTCATCGATGAAGTCTTGGATCATATTTTTTAGCCTCATGCAATTGGCTATTGTGTGCCCCTTGATTTTATGAAAATCACAAAGGTGATTTTCATTGTACCATGGTGGTTTCACTTGGGGTTCTTAATAATTCTCATAGATGGGGATTTTGATGAGATTCTCGTTTACTAGTTTCTTCATGACCGATTCAATTGGTTCCCTAAGGGCTTTGTATTTTTGCTTGGGGGGATATTTGTTTCGCAGGGGTGGTCCCCCTTGATTATTCAGGTTGTTGACTTGATTATTGGGTGGTTGTTGTGATATTGCATTAGCTTGCATGTTGTTTCTATTGTTGCCTTGTGGTTGTTGGTATGTTTGGGTGTTTTGTTTTGGAGCACTGATTATGACCTTGGCATCAACCACACCATCATTAGTGACATTTTTTTTCTTCACCCATGTGTGAGGTTTCTCGTTGTAACTGGTGGATGGGAGATTGTCTTGATATTCTTGATATGTGGGTGTCCCCCCTTGTGCAATAAGGGCTCTTTCGATGTTGAGCACCTTAGGGATCAAATGGTCGTATGTGGTGATACATTGCATCTTTAGGTGGAATGACAACGTTTTCTCAAGATTGGCAATGATGGTGTAGATTTGTTGTTCTTCTAGCATGGTCCATTTGCTCCTGTTGGCCTTAGATCACCATTGTTGTAAGAAGGAAGCAAATGTTTCCCCCTTAGCTTGTTTGAGTGTAGATAGTTCTTCTAGACTCACATCCATGCCTATGTTGAATGCATAGTTCTTTATGAATGCGTCCATGATTTCTTGGAAATTTTTGATTCCAGGAGGAAGGTGAGAGAACCATTCCATGGCCAGCCTAGCCAAACTTCGAGGGAATAGTCGCATTAGATATGTATTGTCGTATGCAACCTCCATGCAATGTACTTGGAATTCCCTGATGTGATATTCAGGGTTTCCCATCCCACGATATTTTTCAAATTCAAACCCCTTTGGGAATGGTACCATCACAAGGCTCCTGTTGAATGGATAGGGGCACAAATTGCTTGATGTTTTCATTGTTTTCCCAGATTGGAGATCTAGCACCTGTTGCGAGAGCAACTTGATTTGTGTTATGTCATTTTGCGGATCGAGAGGTGGAGTGAACGTGTTTTTAGTTGGTTTGATCATTTGGGTGATGGGTGGAGTGTTGGGTATGTTGGTGGGAGTTTGTTGCAAGCTCTATTGTGCGATCAAGGCTTGCTGATATGCCTGCAATTGATGTTGTTCCAACAACGCTTGTTGTTGGTCTTGCTGTTGTTGGTCTTGATACTGTTGTACCAACAAAACTTGTTGTTGGTCTTGTTGTTGTTGGGCTAGTAATTGGGCTACTTCTTGTTGCACTTGGTACTATTGCATGGCTTGTTGTTGAGCTACTTGGTATTGTGCTTGTGCTTGTGCTTGTTGAGCTTGATATTGGGCTAGTACCTGAGCTTGAGTAGCCTGGGCAACCTGTGCAGCTTGTGTAGCTTGAGCTGCTTGTGTAGCTTGGGAAGCTTGGGTGGATTTCTATTGTTGCAACAGAGCTTGAGATTGGGTAGCCTTCTATGCTTGTTGTGCTTGTTGTGTGGCTTGTTGTGCATGTGCTTGTTGAGCAACTTGTTGTGCATCTTGCATGTTTTGTGCTTGTTGAGTTTGGAACTACTGAAGTGCCTTTTGATAGGCTTATTGTGATGCTTGCAATGTGGTGCTATATTGGTTTGCCATGTTTGGTCTTGGTAGTGGTGGTGGTGGAAGATTCATAATGGTGTTTGTTGTTGTGATGAGGGGTGTTGTTGGATTGATGATAGTAGTTTGTCTGGTGGATGATGCGATTGATATGTTTGGTCCTTGAGAGACCACATTTATAGATGGTTTTGTGATTGCTTGTGTGGTTTGGATCATTTACACCTGTTGTTACAATATAGATGGCATGATCAGAGGATTTGGTACAGTGGTTTGATTTACGACTGGAGGATTGTTTGGATTTTGTTGATTGAGGATAGATAAAGGGGGTTTTCCTAAACCGAGGAGTGGTGTGGATGTTAATGGTAGAGGTGGTAATGGTGGGAAGATAGGTGGTGTGTTCCCTTGAGGAAATGATGATGATGAGGGGTCAAAGATGCCCCCTAGTCCAAATAGACCACCTTCTCCTTGTGAGGTCATAGGGAGAGAGACTTGCGAGTTAAGGGGATATGTCGATGTTGCGTTGAAATAAGATGGGTTAGTGGGGTCATGAAAGACAAGCGAAACGTATGGGTGTAGCGGATTTTGAGGAACAGATTGACCCAATATGGTGTTTGCATATCAGTCTTGGTTGTTAACAAGGGGATGTGTTTGAAGAGCATGAAGTAATGATCTCCCCTTGTTGACAATTGGTTGAGTTGGAGCAATGGATGATGTGATTTGTGGGATGGTTTGGGTGATGCTTTGGAATGGAGGTGTAAATGAGATTGGAAGCATAATCCCAAGAGGTTTCTCCACAATGGTGCTTACATCATAGTCAGAAGGGAGTTTAGCCCCTTCTTGTGCCAATTCTAGCATGTATTGTGAATGATTGACCCTCATCATGGCATTGACAATTTTGTGGTTTTCAAGATTTTGGACCATTTCAATAATTTTATCTTGAGTCATCCCTAGAAATTTTTTGGTGATGTCCTCCACTTGGCCACCTTCTTCTTGAGGATCTTGTGGAAGTGGAGGGAGATTGAGGGTGGGATTGCTAGATCCAATGAGATTGATTTCGGGAGCAGTTTGACTCAAGTCACTCAAAGTGGATGTTTCTTTGTTTGTTTCCATATTCTTCTTGTGTTGAGATCTAGTTTGGACCATAAAATGAGGATCAATTTTTAGGAATGTGGGAGGAAAACCTCTAACTCCTTGGATTGATCTAAACTTTAGGTACAAAAAAGAAAGTATAAGATACTAAGGATCAAGGGATGGTGATGAGATAATGAAAGGATGAATGATTGGTGAATTTTTGAACTCTTAAGAGACCTTGAAGGAGATACTAGACTTTAGGAATTTTGGGTTTGGTGTTGGATTTTGATTTTGATTTGGTTTGATTTGGATTTGGTTTGGATAATGAACTTATAAACTGTAATAGGTTGGATGTTGTCTTAGGGTAAACTTTTCCACAAGATGATAATTTAACTAAGTGTGTAAAGAAGGATTCATCTACACACACCTAGTCAAACAAGATGATTTTGATTTGATTTCAAAGGATTTTCCCAAAGTCTAGTATGAAGGATTTTTTCAAGATTTCCAAGAGTTGTTTGTGAGATTATTTTGATTTTTATGTTTGAGGGATGGATGAGAGTTTTGATTTTGAACCTAAGAGACTTAGAGATACTTTTTTCTTACTAGACGTAGGTGTTGAAGAACATGCTATACTTCCTATGTGAGATACTCAAACCTTTGAAAAAGTCTTGGATTTTGACAATAGTAAAATGAATACAAATTGGGATTGTTCTTTGATGCACATTTGTAAAAGTTGAAGAACAATCTTTCTCTAAATTCGTAAAACATAGACAAACGTTTCTTGAGATATTTTTGACTAAGACTTTTGGTATTTGGTTTTCAGATTTTGATCTTTTGGGAAATCATTTGAAAGAGCACATTTTTTCAAACCAAATGTCTAATGTCCCAATTTCTTCTCATCGCACAAGGTCCATTATGTGGAAATCTAGGAAATCAAGGCAATAGTTCCCTAATGTTGAATTTAGTGAGAGAAAATTGAGATATAAATTCAAATGCTTAGAAGCCTCTAAGGATAGAGTCCCTAGGGAAAGAAATAGAACTTGTATTTTGTCAAAGGTATTTGCTTCCTCTAAAGGGTTTGAAATTTTATGATCATGGTTGACTATTTTTTTTCCAATGTTTTAGATCCAAGCAAAGTATTTTGATTCAAAATGATGCACAACCCTAGGATAGAAAGAGACAATATTTGTTGAGTCCCCACTTGGATAAATCTAGCTGCGCTTATTCAGAGTGGATGACTAGAATCTTGACCACACTAGCTCCCCTCCACGACACACACTTCTCAGGTCAGCCAAGCTTCAGTTCTCATGAATCTCGCATGACGAACTTCTCATCTCTACAAAGAACCACAAAAATGTGGGGTGGCTTTAGAGGTATGACCACTTACACCAAAAAATAGAAAAGGATTTTGGCTTCTACACAAATTGGCTCTTAGTTAGGGTGATTGGGGGCATGGTACCTTGCGAGCATTCAACAAGCCACTAAAGGCTTTAATCAATCCTACTAGGGGTGCTTATACTTTTTAAGGTAGTACCCCATTCTGAAAGATACTTACGACTAAGGCCTACATACCATGAGGGCTTGACAGTTTAGTCTTATCCATTTGTATACCGGCCCAAGTGAAAAATTGGTTGGAGTTGCCTTCGAGTTATCTTTTCAGATGCATCTCTTAGGTAGGCCCCTCTAAAGGTAAACAAAAGTGAGCAAGCACATTCGTAGTTCGATCAATCCTTGTTTACATGAACAAAGAGAGAACATATGTGATATACTTAACTCACACTAGCAAGATTTTGTTCAATTTTAAGTGCCCAAATTGAAGTGTGGAGGAAATATTTTATACAACTTAATATCACCAAAATACTTTTGATTCTCAAGATTGATGTCAAGCATGAGAGAAGTGCATACGCCTTTTAAATGATATTACTTTGTAAAAGAGATTGCAAAACACAAAATACACATGTTCATTTTAACCTCAAAAGCAAGAATGGATTCTTTTTAAGCACCAAGATGAAGTGTGAAGTTTTTTTGTTCAATTTTAAAATCCAAAACCAACTCTAGTAAGTTCCTAAAGTTCTTTTTAACCCTTTGATTGTTCTTTTTAAAGCCCAAATGAAAATTATTTTGAGTCCTAAAACTTGAAGATAATAAAAGCCTTAAAATGGGATTATAATTGCTCCCAAAGGGTTTAAAAACACTTGTTACAATAGAGAGAAAATTCCATAAGAAACCTTTGTCTTCATTTCCTCCCTTCCCTTTTGATCACTCCAATCTACAAAAATTGGTTAATCCACAGAAAATAGAGCCATAAAATAGATTAGAAGTTGAAATTGATCAAAGAATAAAAACACATGTTAAAAATAACTTCAAGGCTGACTTTTACCCCACCCCAACGGTGCAATCTACGAAGGCGTCATGTAGTTTCAAGGGGTCTAGCAGTGCTTTGGTGAAACCAGCAGTGCTCTATGGAGAAACAAAGACTGTGATTGCGTTGTTGTTTCAACCAATGGTGCACTTTGGAGTTTGGTTGATTCGGCCCAAGTGAAAATGACTTAAGCGTCATAGTTTGGAGTGCTGTCAGCGTCGCTAAATAACTCACCACTAGACTGATAGTGGCACTATTTGACCTTTGCAGCGTCGCTATTTCTTGTTGACACACAAAAATTTGAAAAATAATAGAATTTTGGTCAAAAAATGTGTTAATTTCTCAAGATTCGCCCTCCCTCTAGTGCCAAAATGTGAATGGTAGATCTAGACATGCACAAACATGAGCAAACCACATAATGTTAGTCAATTATATAAATCTAAACTAGCATTCCCCATAAGATTCATTTGAAGCATGATGAACAAGAAATAATTCAAATAAATCAAGTAAAGAAATCTAAATCCTATTCAAATGCTCAAACCCTCAATCCCATGGGGGAATTGGTGCTATTTTGATGTGGAAAATAGCCCTTTCCCAATTCCTTGCAAGCTTTGATGATGAACAATGGTGCTCCTTGATAAAATTTGCAATAACCTAGCCATGGTGATGAGAAGCTATGAAAACCTTGATGAACAATGGATGAACCTACATAAAATGGGTAGATAATGACTTTGCATAAAGTTGTGGATGATTGTGGATCCAAAATCAATAGAAATGCTCTACATTTATAGGAAAGAAGGATGGAAGAATGAGAAACATGAAGGATGTGGGACTAAACACAAGCCAATGGCATTGTGCCACTTGTCAACATGCTATTGAAGAGAGGTGGAGCACATTTTGATGAATGTGCACATAAATGCTATTAGGTGGTTATTTGAAATTTGAAAGTTAGCTTGTGGAGGATGATGTGGAAGAGGAGTTATTGCCACATGGCTCAAGAAAAAGGACTTGTAAGAGTCATAAATGCCAAGTTGGAGGATAAGACCTTTGGGAGGGAGATTTCAAATTTGAAGAATATTCCAACTTGATGTCGTTTTGAATGAAAATAGATGAATTTATAAATCAATTAAATTGATTTACTTGCACAAGTTGCAAAATCTAGAGGATTTGATGGATTAGAGTTAGGATTAATCATGATTTGATTAACTTAGATAAAGACTAGTCTGATTTGACACTTTACTTAATTTTTAGATTTATTTAAATCAAAATGAGAGGAATATGAATATTAGATTTAATTAAATAAAGTTTGACTTATTTAATTAAAGAGGGATGATGTTAGACTTAAATCAAATAAAGGTTAGTTTATTTAATTTAAAGGAGATGAAATGTGATTTAATCAAATAAAGGGATTTATTTAATCAAAAGAGGAACATTAGGATTAATTAAACAAAATGATTTATTTAATTAATAGAAGATAATGATTTAATCAAATAAAGTGGATTTATATAATTAAAAGATGAAATATGATAAATTTAATCAAATAAGGGTTATTCGATTAAATGGTTAGTAGAGAGATGATTTAAGCAGAATTGGTGTTATGATCAGGTGCATGAGATCAATTAGTATATTTTACGTTTCTACACAAAGCTAACATCTATCTAGTTCCTATTATCACTAGCAACAATGTATGATCTAAAAGTGGAACATATGGATGTGAAGATAATATTCCTTCATGGTGACTTGGAGGAAGAAATTTATGTGTCATAACCAAAGCATTTCGTGGTTAAAGGTAAAGAACATATGGAATGCAAGTTGACAAAGTCCTTGTATGGTCTTAAGCAATCTCCTAGGATGTGGTACTAGAAATTTGACACACATGTGTTGTCTTTGGGAATTTTGTAATCTAAATCTAACCATTGTATTTAATACAAATCTAATAATGGTTGCATTCTCATAATTGTATTTTATGTAGATGATATGTTGTTTTTTGGGAATGGTAAAAGTTTGATTTCAGATTTGAAGTCTCAGTTGTCAGCATAGTTTGAGATGAAGGATCTAGGTGCAGCGAGGTATATTTTGGGGATGAAGATTAGAAGAGACAAAGCCAATAGAAATATTTTGCTAATCTAGAGAAAGAATGTGAATTCAATATCGAAGAGATTCAACCTGACAACTTACAAATAGTTATTTGTTCCTGTAATGTAGGGGATGAAGCTTTTGTGGAGGATTGTCTAAAATATCCTACTAATATTGGCATGACCAAAGTACTATATGTAAGTATTGTTGGCATTCTAATGTATGTTATGGTCTATACAAGGCTAGAAATTTCCCAAGTAATGGGAGTCCTTAGTTGATTTATGACTAATCTTGGATGGATGCAGTGAAGAGAGTGTTTAGATATTTGTGGGTTACTTTTGAGTATTCCCTATATTTTCATGGTTTTTCTACTAGACCTTGGTACTTCTAAGTGAGTATTCATGGATATGTGGATTTAGATTGGGTAGGTAATATTGACAACAAAAGACCCATTAGTGGCTATGTGTTCATGATGTTTGGTGGTGCTATCAATTGGATGATTAAGTGATAGGCTATAGTCACTTTATCCACTACAAAAGTAGAATACATGAAAAATACACATGCCTGCAAGGAAGCCGTTTGGCTTAAGAGATTGTGTTTTGATATTGGTTTTGATGCAAGGTAGATTGCTATCTATTGTGATGGTCAGAATGCCATTTTCTTAGTAAAGAATCCTACTTTCCATGCCCGAACAAAGCACATTGATGTTCAATTTCATTTTTCTCATGATATGGTGGAAGATGGAAAGGTGAATTTGGAGAAGGTTGATACTTTGGAAAATATTGCAGATGCATTGAAAAAGATAGTGAGCACTGATAAGTTCATATGGTGTTCAGATTCTATGGGCCTCATGACCTCTAGCAATTAAATCCTATTTTTCCAATTTGACTCTTCAAAGGTGTTCAACAATTAGGAGTATGTTAGGAAAAAGGTGTCTCAACCTTTGATTATTATTTGCATGTTTAATTATTTAATGTTGAAATTTTATTTGATAATTATCCCATGTTACTTTGTGAGTTACAACTTGCATTTGTATTTCTGAGGAGTTAAGATGGAAGTTAGTGTTTATAGGTGGAGTTGTGAATGACGGAAATTTATATTTCATGTTGAGTTTGCATGGAATGTGAGCTTTGGAGGTGCAATTATATTTTGGAAGGTGCAAGTTAAATTACATGTGAAAATTTAGTGACAATTGGTAGTTGCAATATTGCATGTGGTGACATGTTGAAACTTATCATTATGCACATGTAGTGGTTTTGGTACTTTCCATGTTGCATCTTCTTCCTTTGGAATTCGATTTTAGAAATGTCTAATTAATGCATTGTAAGCTCCTCTATATTGAGCACTTCTATTTTGGAGTAGTAGATTATTGTTTTGTTAAAGTACTGTTATGCTTCCAAAATTACTCCAAAATTGAGAAGTGTGAAGACTCTTGCAAGAGAATAGCTATGCAATTATATTTAACTTTTTTTTTGTTGCTGAATAATATAATTGAGCTATGTTTTGTAGTGTGGGGTTGTTCTCCCAAAATGGTTTCCCCCACGTAAATTTTTATGTTATGATTTCATTGTTTTATCCATTTATGATATGTATGTGCATCTAAATCTATAATTGTAAGGGTGTTTAAGAAATTTTTGCAACTCTATCCTGCTTAGATTAGTGTAGGAAGCATCTTTCGAGAACTCAACTTCCTTTCAATATTATCAAAATATATAATTATATAAGAAATAATTTTAAAATATATTTTTAAAAATATTAATAATTAATTATAAAAAAGTGTTTTCTAAATATACTTAGATTAGGCACTCAAGAGCCACAAAAAAAGAGAATTATGTGAGGAATCTAGTAACATGAAGTTCACTAGATCCATTAAAATAGAACCATATTATCCTACTGAACTACTTGTGATACCATTTCTAGATTAACATCACTCACACACATGCACCTAGGTTTATCTACATCTCTCATATAATATAAACCATATCAAATTAGTAGCATAAAAAGAGACTATCTACAATCAACTTACTATAACACAAAACTAACCAATATCACTAAAAGAAAATGTCCAAGGCTATACCATAGGGAAAAAAATATCAATAGAAAAGTATACACACCCAAACTTATCCACATCATTCTCATATAATATCAACCATATCAAACCAATAATATGAAAAGAAACTATTTGCAACCAACTTATCATAACACAAAACTAACCAATATCACTAAAGAAATTGTTCAAAACTATACCATATAAAAAATCACCAACAATATAAAAAACAAAATTATTTTAATATATTTTATAAAAATTAGATAATAATACTATTTTAGAGCTATTTTGTATAATGTTTCACAAAATAAAAAATACCTACAAAGAATTTGATATTAGATTATTAATTAACTTACCAAATATATAAATACTCAATTAAAATATAAACATATGTTACTATATAAATATTGAAAAAATACATCAATAATAATAACTAACTTTTATTAGATGGAAGTTATCCAGTTTTTCCTATGTCATCATACAATATCAATTGTACCAAATCAATAACACAAAAGAGACTAATCTACGATCAACTTACTATATTGCAAAACTAACCAAGTTTAACACTAAAAGAAATTGTCCAAGGTTTATACCACAAAGAAATAAATAAATATATAAAACAATATATAAAAGTACAAATAATAATATATTTTTATAAAATTTAATTAAAATTATATTATATTATTATTTTGAAACTATATTTTTTAAATCACAAAATTAAACAAACTACCTATTAGATGTTTTATGATAACTTGTTAATTGAAAAGATTGCTTTTGGAATCAAATGTGTATGTTTTTGAATCAATATTTCAAATCACACACAATGGTCCATTATTAGGAAGATGAAAATGATGTTTTTAAAAACATCAATTAAAAAAATACACTGTTGATTTTGAAAATAAAGTTTTCAATACTACATAAATTGTGTAAAACTCATACAAACTAATAAATTATTAGTTAACTTACTAAACATATAAATATATTCAATAAAAATATAAACATTTTTTACTATGTAAACATTAAACATGTAGTGCCCCTCCATGCTTGGCCCTTTCTTGATGTTTGATTAAGTTTGTTTGGGTGAGTTTTTTGATACTTAGTGTTAAACTTAATTGTTTATTAAAGTTGTTTGCTATAGAATTAAACAGATTGCTATTAAATAAATTATGTTATTAGAAAAATGTAAATGTTGCGTTTGAATGATTAATTATTAAATTAAATATAAAAATAAATTATTATTTTTTTTTAATTTTTAATTTTATTTTTAATATTAATACACCTATAATGCACCTTTCCCTGCTCTTTGTATTCAACTTCCTTGTGTTGGATTTGGTTGGAAATCGAATCCCTTAGGTAATTCGATTTACCCATGGTGTGCTACCATTCGATTTAATGGTCGCTGCTCCAACATTATCAAATTTGATTTTTCTTTATTCTTATTACGGCATGGTTAATGTTATTATTGTTGTCTGATTTAGCCTATCTCTTGCGCCTAGTTTCAAGGCATAGTTCTTTTGTATGGAGTTGATAAATGTTTCTTCAGGCTTGCACAATGATAAAGACTTGATTATTGTTCATGACATAATAGTGAAAGCATGAGGTGCGCCCTCCCTTCTACCCCCTATTGCTGCTTTGCAGCCATGTTTGAGCTTTTAGTTTGGTGGTAAAAAGAACAAAATACCCCCTTAGTTAGAATTGATAATATGCTGAAAAATGTGGTTCGCTGTTTTAGTCTTATTCGATTTTATATATATGTATATGTTGGAAATTTTAATTTATAAATATAACCAGTAGGCTGCAATTTACAATCTGTTAAGAGTGGAAAAATCAGAGTATATATATATATATATATATATTTGGAGTATACTTTAGATTTCTTTAACTTAATTAATTGGTTATAGACTAGAAAAGACTTCCTAGCCTAAATTGATTAGGTTAATTAGTCACTTGAATGTGCTCACTTAAATTTAGATTTGTGGGAGTTTATATATATATATATATATATATATATATATATATATATATATATATATGTGTGTTATGGTAACTAACATGGAATGTTTGCATTTCGTTAGCATGGGTATGATATTTATATTTATATATGTTGATTTAGGGTTATAGTAAAATGAGTATTTCTACTTTGTATTGAGTAATAAGTGATGATTGCTTTTATAACTATTTAAGAGTTAAAATGTAAATTACCATGTAACTAGTTAATGGGTATATTTGTTACTGTGGTAAATGGTTCATTGAGTAGATTAGTGGCTAAACAAATGAGTATCTTGAGATGTGGAATAATGTTCTTCATGGATGTAGTTTGAATGATCATTTGTGTTGAATTTAATGTTTGATTTTGATATTGTTGTGTTTGAATATATGGTTGAATAATGGTTTAAGTGTAGAGTAATTTTATAAAGGGGGTGATTTTGGTTATGGTTTAAAGTGGGAGCCATTGTGCCAAAATGGTTAAGGTGGGCTTCCAGAGGTTAGGGGGAGTATCTTATTTGTTGGGAATTATGATTGTCCCTTTTCAAGTGGTTGATTTTATACTTGAATTGTGTTATTGAAGGTTTAAGCCATGCACTGCTTAGTCATCGTTATGGTTGAGATTTCTGAGCAAGAGGGTTCAAGCCTCGCTTTATGTGTGTGTGCATGTGATCTGTGATTTTGTGAAAATGGCTTTACCTGGTTGGATATTTTTGGGTCTTCTAGTTGTCAATAGGGGGAGTGGCTCTCTATGGGGGTCTGGCGCACAAAGTGGTGTCACGGTAACTCATTGAGAGTTTCTTTAATCAGTGATAAACTAAAATAAATTAGGGGGTTGGGTAGTTCACATTAATCAAGATACCGCCTCACTCATGGCTCAAGTGCTTGTTTAAGCTTGATATGAGTGAGAAGGCCTGAAATGGAAAGATTAATTGTCTTGTTCTCTTGGAAGATATGTTGATCCTGCATGAGTTTGTATGGCGGTCTGGTGATCGGTAGAGGTTACTAGGGTAACCTAGGATGGGGATTCGGTAACCTAAGAAGATTCGCCAGGGTAACCCATGGCAGGCTATGTGATGACACTCCTCTCTATGGCAATCTAACATACCTTTGTCTTGTGTCACTTTGTTGTTGTGCACCTTTGGAAGTGGTGTCATTGTTATCAGTTGTTTGGTGGTATTTGTATGTTGGAGTCATATTAGCCCTTTTGTGTCATGCTACTATCTTCTTGTCTGCTTTGGTGCTGGGACCTTATCGTTATCTCCTAGCACAGGGGGTGGACCTTAGGGTTCCACATGGTTGGGTGGAAAGTGTCATGCACTCCATTGGGTTCCCAATTGATGCTCGTGAGCATGGATTTGGTACCTGATGTAGAGATTTTAAATCTTGTATCAGACTTGAGTTAGTGTTGATGTTATGTAATGTAATCATTTCAGTTGTATCTTATCATGTATGTGATGTATCCTTCCCATTGTTATAAGGGAAGTTTTGATGTAAACTTGTAAACAGTGTAATGATCTACCCCATGTATGGGAAGTTGTATATGTATTCATTGGTTCGTATTCTATGCTCTTGAATGGTGTTGTATCTATGGAAATACGTATATCTAATTCTTTTAATGCAGATGATGTAAATGAACTCTTGTTATTAGTTATTTTATGATGTATGTTTAGGTTGTTTATTCGTTATGTTCATAATGCAGTCATGATACCCTAAAGGATGTAGTCAGTGCAAATGTACATGTGGATTACATTCTATATTATTGTTAGTTTGATCTATATGTTGATTCATTTTTTTTAAAAAACATTGTGTCATAAATGTTAGTTAGTTGTGTTGTCCTTTGGGGTTTCATGGCAGGGCATTACAAAACATATATACATAAATAATAAAGAATGATTTTCATTAGATGGAACGTATGAAATGACACAAACAAATATAATCATTATAATTCTTATCATTGGAGGCACTAATACAAGTAGCATTCCATCATTATCAAATGTATATAAAGATCACACATATAAGTGAAAAGAAGAAACAAGGTAAAACTGTTTGTGATACCATTGTTAAATTAATATCACACACACATACCCAAAATTTTCTACATTGCTCTCATATAATTTCAACCATATCAAACTAGTAACATAAAAAGAGACTATTTACAATCATCAACTTACTAACACAAAGCTAACCAATATCACAAAAAATAATTGTCCAACACTATACCATAGAAAAATATCAATAATATAAAAGTACAAACAATGTTATTATTATATATTTTAAAATTTAATAAAAATTAAATATACTTATTATTTTGAAGTTATGTTTTATATTTTTCACAAAATTAAGCAAGCTAAGTGCTAATAATTTGATAGTAAATTATTGATTAACTTACATTAAAAATAAACATCTTTTACTATAGATATGATAATTTGTGATTTTCATTAGATGGAGGTATACCCAAGTCTTTCTACATTATCATCATACAATATGAAGTGTATCAAATGAGTAACACAAAATAAAGACTATATATGATCAATCTTCTATATCACAAAACTAACCAATGTCACTAAAAGAAATTTTCCAAGACTTATACCACAAAGAAAGAAAGAAAACATCAACAATAGCATAAAAGTATAAACAAGAATATATTCTTACAAAATTTAACAGAAATTAAACAATATTATTCTTTTGAAAATATTTTTAATTTTTTCACAAAATTAAGTTCTTATTTATTAAAATTTTGACAGTGAATGGTTAATTGAAAAGGTTTCTAGAATCAATTGGATATAATTTTGAATCGATGTTTCAGATCACACTCAGTGATCCATCATCAAAAAGAAGAAAATGATCCATAACGCCAATTCAAAAGCATACACGGTTGATTTCAAAAATAATCTTTTAAATACTACATAAATTGTAGAAAACTCATCCCAATTAATCATTGATTCATTATCAAGAAGAAAATGATCCAAATCATTGATTAAAAAACATACACAGTTGATTCCAAAAACAATATTTTCAATACTACATGGGCAGTAGAAAACTCATATATTTTATAATCAACTGGGTATGTTTTTGAATTGATGTTTCATATCACACTCAATGATCCATTATTAGAAACAAGAAAATGATCCAAAACATTGATTAAAATATATATAAGTTGATTCCAAAAACAATCTTTTCAATACTACATGAATTATAGAAAACTCATTCTAATTAATCAATGAGCCATCATGAGGAAGATGAAAATGATCCAAAACATCGATTCAAAAACATACACTGTTGATTCCAAAAACAATATTTTTAATACTATGTGAACTGTAGAAAAGTCAAACCAATTATTAAATTATTAATTAACTTATGAAATATATAAATAAATTATATAATCAACTGGGTATGCTTTTGAATTGATGTTTCGGATCACACTCAATGATCCATTATGAAGAAGAAAATGATCCAAAATCTTGATTCAACTAGATACATTTTTGAATTGATGTTTTAGATCACACTCTGTGATTCATTATCAAGAAGATGAAAATGATCTAATTATTAATTAACTTACGGAATATATAAATAAATAATATAATCAATTGAATATGTTTTTGAATTGATGTGTCAGTGATCTATTATCAAGAAGGAAATGATCTAAAATATTCAACTAAATACATTTTTGAAATGATGTTTTCGAACACACTTAATAATTCATTATCAAGAAGATCTAAAATAACAAGTCAAAAACATTCAGAAATGATCCCACCAACAATCTTTTCAATACTACATTGTAAAAAGACTCATATCAAGTACTAAATTATTCATCAACTTGCTGATATATAAATATATTCAATAAATATATAAACACTGTAAACATGAAAAATATATATACATAAACAACAAAAGCTGATTTTCATTAGATGGAAGGTACGAGATGACACAAACAAATTCAATCATTACAGTTCCTGCCATGGGAGGCACTAACACCAGTAGATCACATGTACACAGAGACCAACATATAAAGTGAAAAGAACAAAACAAGACGAAGCACTTCCGGCATCCCACAGAGGAGGATAAATTGCACTTCATATTATTTAGAGAGGTAAAAAGAAACAAGGCCGGCCTATTGACAGAGAGGTCAAAGCGCAAACACCAAAGAAGAGAAAGCACAGCAGCGAAATCATGGCTGAGGAGGGGAACATCAGTTATCAGAGATGGAGTCAAAAAAAGGCAAGGGCCCCACCTGTCGCAAAAGATTGACTTAGTACTCCACCCCCATGCTCATGCCATGCCCACCCTGCGCCTGCCCTTCGTCTCCTTTCATCTCCCACCACGGTAACACTTCCTCAAACTGCTTCCCACCATCCATCGCCATCGTGCTTTGATCAGCGATCTCTAGAAACTGTTCCACAGAGAAGCTACTGTTCCGGGGCGCTGACATTTTGTGCGATGATGGAAGTGAGTCCCCCAAACTACTGTGCTTCGTTGGCCATAGAGACAGCTCGTGTCGGGATAACTCATTGACATTGTTTGACAAATTTGCGAAATTTAGGTCTGTTGTGTAATCGTACGTAGTGGTCTGATGTGGGTCAGGGTATGTCTTTTCTCTCTCTCGGAGACCCAGACTGGCCAAGCTGACGAAGCTGTGGTCATTGACAGCTGAAGGTGGCTTGCAGTCAAGCTGGTAACCCATTTCTTGATCGTCCTCTACAATGAAATTCAAGGAGTCGGCATAGCTGCACTGAAGCAGACTACTGTAGTCCACCGCCTTCTTCTCCGCTCTGTCTGGAACCGCCGCTACATTTTGAGTATTGATCTCGTTGAATCCATGGACAGATGAAATGAGCTCCATTGCCTCGGTCGAATGTTGGAGGCACTAAGAAAAGTAGCATTCCATCGTTATCAAATGTATACAAAGATCACACATATAAGTGAAAAGAAGAAAACCATTGCTAGATTAACATCACACATACCCAAAATTTTCTACATTGCTCTCATATAATTTCATCCATATCATTTCATCCATATCAAACTAGTAACATAGAAAGATACTATTTACAATCATCAACTTACTATGACACAAAACTAACCAATATCACAAAAACAATTGTCCATAGAAAAATACCAACAATATAAAAGTACAGACAGTGTTATTATCATATATTTTAAAATTTAATAAAAATTAAATATAATTATTATTTTGGAGATAAGTTTTTATACTTTATTACAAAATTAAGCAAGCTATTTACTAAGAATTTGATAGTAAATTGTTGATTAACGTACTAAGTATATAAACATATTCAATTAGTTTTGTGTTACTATATATATATGATTTTCATTAGATGGAGGTATAATCAAATCTTTCTACATTATCATCATATAATATCAAGGGTATTAAATTAGTAGCACAAAACAAATACTATATATGATCAATCTTCTTATAACAAAACTAATCAATATCACTAAAAGAAATTGCCCAAGGCTCATACGGCAAAGAAAGAAAGAAAACATCAATAACAATATAAAAGTACAAACAATAATATATTTTTACAAAATTTAATAGAGATCAAATAATATTTATTATTTTGAATATATTTTTAATTTTTTCACAAAATTAAGTTCATATTTATTAAAAGTTTGATAGTGAATTGTTAATTGAAAAGATTGTTTTTAGAATCAATTGAATATACTTTTGAGTTGATGTTTCAGATCACACTCAGTGATCCATCATCAAATAGAAGAAAATGATCCATAATGTCAATTCAAAAACATACATAGTTGATTAAAAAATTAATCTTTTGAATACTTCATGACCTATAGAAAACTCATCCCAATCAATTAATGATTTGTTATCAAGAAGAAGAAAATGATCCAAAACATTGATTAAAAAACATATACAGTTGATACCAAAAATAATATTTTCAATACTACATGAACTGTAGAAAACTCGTACCAATTAATAAATTATTAAATTATTAATTAACTTACAAGATAGATAAATAAATTATATAATCAACTGGAGAAAATGATCCAAAATGTTGATAAAAAAATATAAATAGTTTCTTCTAAAAACAATATTTTCAATACTACATGGACCATAGAAAACTCATTCCAATTAATCAGTGATTCATCATGAGGAAGAAGAAAATGATCCAAAACATCGATTCAAAAACATACACAGTTGATTCCCAAAACAATATAAATAAATTATAAAATCAGCTGGGTATGTTTTTGAATTGATGTTTTGGATCACACTCAATGATTCAATATCAAGAAGAAGAAAATGATCTAATGATTAATTAACTTACAAAATATATAAAAAAATAATATAATCAATTGGGTATGTTTTTGAATTGATGTTTCCAATCACACTCAGTGATTCATTTATCAAAAAGAAAATGATCTAAAATATCGATTAAAAAAATATTTAAAATTGATTTCAGAAACAATTTTTCCCATATTGTAGAAAATTCATACCAATTAATAAATTATCAATTAACTTATGAAATATACAAATTTATTCAAATAGAAATATAAACATGGAAAATATATATACATAAACAACAGAAGCTGATTTTCATTAGATGGAAGGTGCGAGATGACACAAACAAATACAATCATTACAGTTCCTGCCATAGGAGGCACTAACACCAGTAGCAATCCATCGTTATCACATGTACACAGAGACCAACATATAAGTGAAAAGAACAAAACAAGACGAAGCACTTCCATCCCACAGAGGAGGGGAAATTCCATTCGTTTTATTTAGAGAGGTAAAAAGAAACAAAGCCGGCCTATTGACAGAGAGGTCAAAGCGCAAACACCATAGAAGAGAGAGCACAGCAGCGAAATCATGGCTGAGGAGGGGAACATCAGTTATCAGAGATGGAGTCAAGAAAAGGCAAGGGCCCCACCTGTCGCAAAAGATTGACCCAGTACTCCATCCCCATGCTCATGCCATGCCCCCCCTGCGCCTGCCCTTCCTCTCCTTTCATCTCCCACCACGGCAACACTTCCTCAAACTGCTTCCCACCATCCATCGCCATCGTGCTTTGATCAGCGAGCTCTAGAAACTGTTCCACAGAGAAGCTACTGTTCTGAGCCGCTGACATTTTGTTCGATGATGGAACTGAGTCCCCCAAACTGCTGTGCTTCGTTGGCCATAGAGACAGCTCGTGTGGGTATAACTCATTGACATTGTTTGACAAATTTGCGAAATTTAGGTCTGTTGTGTAATCGTACGTAGTGGTCTGATGTGGGTCAGGGTATGTCTTTTCACTCTCTCGGAGACCCAAACTGGCCAAGCTGACGAAGCTGTGGTCATTGACTGCTGAAGGTGTCTTGCAGTCAAGCTGGTAACCCATTTCTTGATCGTCCTCCACAATAAAATTCAAGGAGTCAGCATAGCTGCACTGAAGTAGACTACTGTAGTCCACCGCCTTCTTCTCCGTTCTGTCTGGAACTGCCGGTACATTTTGAGCATTGATCTCGTTAAATCCATAGACGGATGAGATGAGCTCCATTGGCTCGGTCGAATGTTGGGAAGAGTCGCTTGAGTAGGAATAGTTGGCTACCGACTTGGGGGAAACAGGAGCTCGACAAGCTTCTTGTTCATCTAACCGTGACTGTAATGTGTTCTCTTCACTACCCATTACTGCAGCTGGCTTCTCTGCTTCTGCACTGTGCTTGCTCTGAGCACCATCACCTGTGTTGTTGTTGGGTTCCTTTGCAGAGGATTTTCTTGGTGTTCTTTGTCTTTTGAAGTCGTGGATATGGTGGACATTTGGAGAATAGAAAGTGTAGCCTCGAGGAGCATGGGTCACTGGATCTACTCCTATTTGGAGCAGACGCTTTTTCAAATGGGTATTCCATACGTTCTTTATCTCGTTGTCTGTCCTTCCAGGGAGGTGTGAGGCGATAGCTGACCATCTGTACTCACACAACACAAAACATAATAAACAAAATAGTTTACATCGTTTTTACATGTATAAATTATTAGATTTTCACTATTTGATAATCCTAATTGTTTTTGTTGTTTTTGGTTTCGATGGTGTGAGAGTTTTTCTATCAACATTTTCAATCATATTCTGTGATTTATCATCACAATTGAAAACAAAAACAGTAATAATTAGGTTTTAATTTGTTCATATGAATCTGCAACCAAAATTGAATGTGCTAATATAGATATCTTATATAAACCTATTTAAAAAAAATGTTCAGAGATATCAATTTGAAATTAGTTTTTCAAAAAAAATATATTTATTATTAAATATTGAAGATTTTGAACAGTCCTGATTGATAATGACAAAGATATATCAATAAAACAAAATAAAAATAAACACTTACAACAGAACCATTTTGCACACAGAATTTTAATTCATATTGTACTATTTTCATAATAACTGGTTATATAACTGTTCTACAAATCTGTTTTTTTTAACAGCATAAAGACATAAACATTATATGAGTTGGCAGACTCAAGTTAGCAACTACTAAAAAAATAAAAGAAACTGAGTTTATAACAGTTTTATGGAAATGACTAAAACAAGAAACATGCAAACCAAAGAAAAACTATGAAACAAACTAGTATCTGCAGGATGGCAGCGTATGACATGTGTCAGATAAAAGATAAAAGTTTTCCTTAACAAACTCACATCATTATAAAATATTTCTCAAGGTCTCAAAAACTTTTCTAAATTTAAAATAGCTAAAGAATTTTGAATAAAGCCCATTTCAAAATAAAGTAGAATTTTTGCTCTGATACCTAGTAGCTTTTTCACGATAAATCTCAAACATCTGACACATTTGAAGTTTAATCACAACCGAAATAAGTGTACCAGCGGGTCAATTCCATGCACATGCAGGTTGACCATGTAGTCAGGGACCCTTTCAGCCTCAAAAAAACGAGGCTGTGGGATCAAAAGGTCAAATCGTGCCTCTTGTTTCGTTTACTTAAGCTTAAGTAGTCAGTGAGTTGTACTTTCAATTTCAGACGAAATAAGATTCAGAAAAAGTCGAAATAAGATTCAGAAAAAGTTGATAGTATCCATACATGCATGTGCAGAGGAGTCACTAAGCACTGTCATGTTCAAAATAGGAGCTTGCAGGTTTAATGTCAACTGTCACACCTTTAGCAGTAAGTCAATTACATACAGATGCAAGATGACAGCATAGTTGGGAAGCCTTTCAGCTTTAAAAATCGAGCTGCAGGATCAAATTGTGAAAATATACCTTCTATCTCTCTTGGTTTTCAACTTTAATTGAAATAAGATTGAGATAATATTCATATAGGTATATGTAGAGGAGTCAGTAAACACTATCATATTTAAAATAGGAGGTTGCAGGAGTAATGTCCACGGTCACACTTTTTACACAGCCGACATTGCAACCATGTTCAAAATAGGTGGTCTCAGGGTCAATGTTAACAGTCACACTTTTACACAGCCAACACTATAACATACTAGTTATTTATACTGGATCATCTCAATTTACTAGCATAATTCAATTAAAATAGTAACAAGATGTAGAATTTCTAACAACTGTTAGAGAAAGTACTCTTTCTGTTACATTGGGTGATAGAATTCCTTCCACTGTGCAGAAGAAAAAATTTGTTGCCATTGCATAATACTCAATGTTTGCTGATCAGATTAGGTTTCATAAGGGTCTCATAAGATAGATCATCACAGTTCCAGGTATACTATGATATTACAATCAAACAGTCATAATAATTTTACATATCATTCATTTCTATAGAGTATTCTTAGCAAACCTAATAATTTTAGGTATCATTCATCTCTATAGAATATTCTGAACAAACCTAAGTATCATTCATCTCTATAGAGTATTCTTGGCAAACCTTTCATTGAGCATAATTTTACATATCATTCATCTCTATAGAATATTCTTAACAAACCTAATATTTTTAGGTATCATTCATCTGTATAGAATATTCTTAGCAAACCTTTCATCGAGTATAATTTTACATTCCATCCATCTCTATAGTGTATTCTTAGCAAACCTTTCATCGAACATAATTTTATGTATCATTCATCAGCAAACCTTTCATCAAACAAAAGCTTGAAGCTAATGTTAGCTGATAAAACCAAAGAAACAAATCCATCACTGAAGTGCTTTCCCTTCTCTTATTAAAAGAAGTAGCAGATAAGAACTGATGTATCCTTGTTCCAAATCTTTCTATAGATTATACTCAGTAGAACTCTTTAACAATTACCATCAAGAGACTATTTTGTGCCAATTCATATCATGAAACAGACCCTCAATACTAAAAGAAAAGATTTAATAACAATATATAAATATTAAACAATTATAATTTAAATTATTTTTGAAAAGAAATTATTTGTTATATAAAAGGTTTCAACAACATTTGGAAAATCAGAAAACTAAAAGAAAAAAATTATAGAATCTATTTTATAGAAAATTTGAAATGCATATATTTATTCTTCAATTTTTTCTAAATAAATATAGATATATAATTATATAAAAGAAACAATAATCAAGAACATTAAGATTTTCTTTACTATAATTAAATGTCTTTATAAAAGAAAAAGATAATATTATAATATTGTCATTAAATCTAATTCTCTTACTCTATGATGAATAAATATATATATAGAAAATAATGTTTAAGGTTATTGTTTCACATCTAAAACAAAATGTCTTATTCTATACTCTTAGGTTGTCTAGAATTTTAAACTGAAAAAAAGGAAAATAGTTTTATATATTTAAATAATAAAATTAAATATATGAATTAAAAATTTACTCTATCAAATTATGCTCATAATTTAAAGAAAAATTGAACATATTTTACCTAATAAATTTGAAAATAAAATATATATTTGTACAAATAACTATTAGTCACTTAGGAATTACTATGGAATAAGATAATGAAAATACTTTTTAAAAGAAAAAATAAAAAACATAAAACCATAGAAGAAGATAATGAATATAATTTTTAAAGAAATTACTATGGATAACTCCACGATAATGAAGAAAAAAACAACAACACAATCAAATCCAAAAAATTGTATTCAAACAATATAGAACCAACTCAAATAGTTACACAACAAAAACTACTTCTAAAATTTATTGAATTTTATTCCTTCACTTAATTAACTACATTATTTGGATAGTATTGTTCATAAGTTTTAGCCATTTTCAATACCTCTCAATTCTAAAGCCTCAATATAACACACAATTTTTAAGCAAGGTAAGTTATTCAATCCCTCTTTAAGAAACATTAGTTTATAATAACAATTAGTATTTTTTGTATCTTTTAAAATCTAATCTAATTTTCTTTTAAATATATACTATTAAAATTATTGAGTTTACTCTATTTCTCTATATCATTATTTATCAACATATTTGTTTTAAAAATATATATATTATTTAATAAGTTTTTGAATTCTTTTTTAAATTATTTTTATTCACTTATATTCCTACTATAAATTAATACACATTTTCTATTAATTTGATAAAATTTTCATGTATATAAAGCATACTTTTAATAATTTTAAACTGAAGTAAACTTTGTGAGTTAAATATCAAGCTTCAATTATATTTATAAGAGAATATATGTGATTTTTATAAATATTTTGTTTTTAGAGTATCAACATGAAATCAATATGAACTCTTACAAGCATAATCACTAGAAACCATCTCTGAAAGATCAAAAGTCACAGCTTAGAAATCTAATTATTTAAAAACCACCTCCACCCTAGAAGCCAGTTATGAAAAACCAAGAATCACAACTTAGAATTTTATATTGAATGTCCCTTTGAAATTTGAGTTTGAATCTCCACAATAAAAACTCAATACTTGAACAAATTAAACTCAACCCCTTAGACTATATCTGTAATTGTTTTTATTTAGAAAACAAAGAAGTTTTGTACAGATGACATGGCTTATGCAAAAGTAAAGATAAAACAGTTAACAGAGAAAGAAATTTTGGAACTAGTTACAAAGCTTTTTGAGTTTGTTCACTAACAACTGCACATATATATTATTAGAAAAAAAGAAAAAGAACAATAGGCTTCAAGGACATGCCAGTAAAGGTAGGATTGATATAGAAGCCTGTAGTATGTTTTATCAAAGAACTTCAAAAACATTCCTCTACAGTCACTAATAAATTTATGGTAGGAATTCATAACTTACGTACAAGTTCTAATGAGAGTTTGCAGAAAACTGAAACTCAAATTCACCGAAACTCTATGTTTGAAGCAAATATTTTGTAAACTACACTGTATTGAAATGATTGTTTTTTAATTTAATTGTGTATGTTTTTAATCGTACTCCGAAATATCGATTCAAAAACATATACAATTGATTTTAAATACAATCTTTTCAATACTACATAGTCTTTAATTCCTAAGAACTATATTTTAACACTGCTCAAAAATCCAACTGTTGGATGAGTCAGATATTCAAGTCACATCTTTCTGAAAGTAAGATCAGGTGGTTTACTGGCAAAGAAAAAGGAAAAGAAACAGAAAACTTGTCCGATCTAATGAATGAGAATAGTAACAGTCTGGTTGTTATACAGTCCGACTGTAGACTCGTAGAGCATATCTTTCATACCATAAAGACTGAGGTAAGAGTCCTACTCCCTCAAAGATTCAACGAAAAAGCTCAACTCCCACAAAATTTCATTGAAATAACAAAAGAAATGGTGGTCGGGTGATGCTTTATAGAATTGACGCAAACGCAGCACAAGCAAAGGCAGGAAGTAATACACAGGGTGATTACAATCAGTGATATATTAGATACTGTTTACTTTATCAATTTGTCAGTACCCTAGAAGTTCATGCCCTAATTTCTAAGATCTTCAAAACATTTTTTTTTACAGATGCCTGTATTTGAACAGAGTTAAGTTACCTGTTCCCCAAGATTTGATGGAGTTGGATGATTGTCTGCTCCTCCTTTAGACTAAAGTTGCCACGTTTGATGTCTGGTCTCAGATAATTTGTCCACCGCAGTCGACAACTCTTACCACATCGCATAAGCCCTGCAGAAAAGTGACATATCTATCAGAGACAAAGCTTTCAATTTATAATAGTAGGTTAGAGTTTCTGAATTTGATTGTGTAAGAGCTTTTTTTCTATCATCCAAAAATTTCGGATCATGTTTTATGACCTGTCCTCAGAATAAAGATATCAAACATGTTTTATAATCCATCTTCAGAATGAAGATATGGAACATGTTTTAAGACCCAACTTCATAATGAAGATACGGAATGATCCATCTTCAAATATTTCGAATCATGTTTTATGATCCAACCAGAAGATGTTTTATAACTCATCTTCAAAATGAAGATAGACAATATTTTATGATCTATCTGAAGATAAGGAAAGAAGAGAAAGATAAAAGGGCGAGATACAAAAGTCAAAATCTACAGTACCCAACTGTAGATTATTGACAAGAAGACACAGACCTGCTTGTTTGGGCAGCGCTCGCCAATTTCCATGGCCGTTCTTGTTAATGTAAGCAATAAGAATTTGATCTTCTTCAGGAGTCCAAGGGCCCTTCTTCAATCCCATTTCATCACAGCATGAAGCTCGCCCAATATCCGGCATTGCACTCCCCCACAAGTATATATACACACGCATACTAAAATGCACTCCCTTTTTCTTCACGCCAAACGACTACGTGACGCCAAAGTCGTCGGGGGAGAAAAAGAAGAATTCCACAGACTGTTATGTCATCAGATAAGATTCCATTGCAGCAGCCGTCATTATCACACTGACGAAAGCTCGTGCTGTTATACTCTGTCTGCAAGATGGCTTATGGTCAACAGGGGTGAATCACCATGACCATGCCCGGCGGAGATTTCTGCGATCATCAATCTCTCCTGTGCAGCCACGTGCTTTCAGACCACTCATTTTTCCCTTACAATCAACCGGGCCCGGCCCATTTCCTTCCAAAAACGTGAGATGTTATAGAGAGATGACTTTCTCTGCTTCACGTGCCTCCATTTTCAACTACCCAGGCACTTTAACATTATGCGACTTAATTTGTCAACGACAGGTCTGTTGTCATCTTTCCTCAGAATGAGATTGCAGAACTGAAGATTCCAAACGTTTGTCATATACAAACAAAAGAAGAAGAAAAACAAGGAGAGAGGACGTCCAGGCTTTGACAGCCACACCCAAAAAGAAGAGTCCCGAAAGCAAAGAGAAACTACTTCTCTTAGCTGCTGGACTTGATAACTTAAGACAGCATGTCCCTACACATATCTCCATCAGATTACTTTGCTTACTAAATGGTTTGAATCTCATGAACTTACAAGTCGATTCCCCAAGGGATGTAGAATATTCCATTATTCGTACAGTTTGTGAGAGGTAAATCATTAAATTGCTCCATTGTCTTCAATTGTATTACAGTTAAATTGTCTTACAACTCACTATATGATAGGGACAAGAGGCTTTCTCTAGTTGTGACTTTGTGTCTATTGTGATGATATAAGGGTGAATGACTTTTGCCATTAGCAATGGCATACAAAGAGGTTTTGGAAGTTTCTTGGGAATTTACAGGGTTTTTATCAAATAAGGTTTGGATTAGTTTTTCAATTTTTTTGAGTTGTGCGTTGGAATGTTTTTATGGAAATTTTGAAAGGATGTAAAGGTGTGGTACGCTTTCCATATTAATGTGTAAAAGGAGATACGTGCAAAAATTAAAATGATCATATAGATACAAGAAAATAAACATAAAAATTATATGTCATAATACAATTATTTATGTGGAGAAGATCCTTTTGTGATAAAAACTTGAATACTACAAAGCAACTTAATGTATTAAATTTAGTCATTGATGGTTACAATATAATTGTAGAGTCTAAGTCTTTATAGGGGTATCACCTACAAGAATCTAGAGCATTTTTATAGCATAACAACTTACATAACTCACAATTAAATCTTAATCTCAAGAAACAAATAAATAGGAGACATAATACATCAACACATCAAATAATAGTTAGGAAACTATCAATTAAAACCACCCAATTTATGTGGTGTCCAAATCTCTAGTCAAAATTCAAAACCTTCATCCCAAGATGAGTTCACAAATTAAAAATAGTACATTCCTTACACCTATCATAAGCTTGTCATAATCCAATCACCAATATTGGTACTCCATTTTGGCTCTATTATCTCCACAAAATGATGCCTTACGAAGTGTCATAACATGTGTCATCAATTTGTCAACAATTATAACCCACTCTAACAATTCTCTTATGCATCATAGATGCTCTTAATTTCTAATGTGGGAGACCTAACTTTAAGAGGCTATATTTTTTATCCAAGAAGTCAATTGAGCTTTCTTTTTCTAAAATTAAAGGTCTCAAAGAGTTTCATGTTGTCATAACTAGCTTATTCCAATTAAGGACCATTTGATTTTTGGGGGGGGCCAAAATCAACTTCAAGAGTCTTGGAATTATATTTTTTTGTTCTAGACATTAAAATGTAAGATTGAGACATCTTCTAAAATTATCTCACTTGTTAAACACCTTGCAACAACAAATGAAATACCACCACTCTCAACTATCTATAAGGGGCTAGGAGACATTTAGATTCATTACACCATCTAAATTGTCAACTTTATCTAGTATTTCCCTTCAATTCTCTACCATTTCACAAACAAAATGGTACTAGACAATTATGTGCTTCATCCTTGCATGAAAGGTTAATTTTTTTGCTAAACCTGTGGCACTTTGACTATCACAAATAACTCTAACAAGTCCCTAACTTAGGTCCATACTTAAACACAATCTCTTAAGTCATATTGTCTACTCATAGGTATGAGTAACACCCATTTACTCAACCTTTAAATTTGAATTTAAGTGACCACCAATTGTCACTTACTCATCCAACCAATAGAACTACCCAAAAAACTAAATGCATACACAATGAATCTTTGCTATCAGTATCCCTAGCCCAAATTTTATCTATGATTATACATGGAGTGTTAGTCTCTTGTATTTAAACACTCCATGTGCAATCACCTTGACAATAAATAGATGAATTTATGGTACACCACAAATATCTAAATATGCTCAAGTAAATGCATCATAATGATCTCTTGTCTACCTAAATGCAATTCATGGATTAGCCCTAAAGTGACTTAACACTCCTACTACTTGGGTTATGTCTAGTCTAGTACACACCATAGAATATCTTATAATATTAACTACACTAACATAAGGAATATGGGCCATATTATCCATCTCTATGGCTCTCATAGGACACTACCCAACTAAAATATTAGCTCCTATAGAAATAGGAACACTCAATGCCTATTATCTACCATGCTAAAACACTATAGTATAGAGTTCACATATTTATTCTATGCCACTCAATATCTTCTAATATTCACTCCCAAGATATACTTGGAAACCCCCAAGTCTTTCATCTCAAGCTATGCTAAAATTTGGAACTTCAAATCATAGATCACTTCCTTAATATATTACCAAAAATGATAGACATCTACATATGGTGTGATACAAGGATTCAATTACCATATAGTTTATGAAAAACACAATGATCTCATTTGGATCTTTGAAATCCAATAACAACATAAAAGAATCAAACATTTAGTACCACATTTTAGGAGACTATGTTATACTATAAAATTTCATGTTAGTCATCAATGGCTACAACATACTTAAAGAGTCTAAGCCTTTACAATGGTGTCACCTACAAGAGATCTAGAGAAATTTTGATAGCATAACAGTACTTATAAAACTCACAATTTAACCTTCATCTCAAGAAAATAATGAATAGGAGACATGTAATACATGAACACACCAAATGGTAGTTAGGAAACCATCAATTAAACCAACCAAAAATGCGGGTGTCCAAATTTGTAGTAAAAATTCAAATCCTTCATCCCAAGATGACCTTACAAGTTAAAAATAGTACATTCATACACCTATCATAAGTTTGTCATAATCCAATCACCAATTTTGGTGCTCCATTTTGGCTCTACTATCTCCACAAAATGATGCCTTATGAATTTTCATAACATATGTCATCAATTTGTCAACAATTATAACCTACTCTAACAAGTCCCTTATGCATCATAGATGCTCTTACTTTCTAATGCGAGGGACCTAACTTTAAGAGGCTATAAGTTTTATCCAATAATTTGACTGAGTTTTCTTTTTCTAAAACTACATGTCTCAAAGAGTTTCATGTTGTCATGTAACTAGCTTGTTCCAATTAAGAGCCATTTCAATTTTTTGGGGGTCAAAATCAACTTCAAGAGTCTTGAAATTATATTTTTGTGTTCTAGACATTACAATGTAAGGTTGAGACATCTAAATTATCTCACTTGTTAAATTCCTTTCAACAATAAATGGAATACCACCACTCTCAACTATTTGTAAGGGGCTAGGAGACATTTAAATTCATTACACCACCTAAACTATCAACTTTATCTAGTATTTCCCTTCAATCCTCTACCATGTCACAAAGAAAATGGTACTAGAAAACTATGTGTTTCATCCTTGCATGTTCAAAAGGTTAAGTTTTTTGCTAAACATATGGTATTTTGACTATCACAAAGAACTCAAACAAATCCCTAAATTAGGTTCAAATTTGAACACAATCTCTTAAGCCACATTGCCTCCTCATAGGCATGAGTAACTACCATTTACTCAAACTTTACAGTGGGAAAGGTGACCACAACTTGTCAAGTTTACTCATCCAACCAATAGAACTACCAGAAAAACCAAATGCATACACGTTGGTGAATCTTTGCTATCAACATCTCTTGCCCAATTTTTATCTATAATTATACATGGAGTGTTATTGTATAACCACCATGACAATAAATAGAGTAATTAAGACTCATACTATTTGGGAAATGTCTAGTCTAGTACACACCATAGTATTATAATCTTAAGTACATTAACATAAGGTATATATGGGCCATATTATCCATCTCTATGGCTCTCATAGGACACTACTCAGCTAAAATGTTAGTTACCATCTAGAAATAGGAACACCCAAATCCTATTATCTACCATACTAAAGCATTGTAGTACAAAGTTCACATATTTACTCTAGGCCACTCAATCTCTTCTAATATCCACACCCAAGGTATACTGGACAGTCCTCAAGTCTTTCATCTCAAACTCCAATAAAATAAAATTTGGGACTTCAAATCACAAATCACTTCCTTAATATATTACCAAAAGTGATAGACCATCTACAAATGATGTGACACAAGGATTCAATTGCCATATAGTTTATAAAAAATGCAATGATCTAATTTGGATCAAGTAGTAAATCCAATAACAACAAAAAATAATAAAAAATTGGTACCACATTTTATGTCTAGTCTGGTACACACCATAGTACCTTTAACAACATAGTTCTCTAGTTGTGTCATGTAGCTCTCTAGTCTAAGTCAACATACAATAATGATATCTTTACATCCATATATTATATCTCTCAATCAAAACATATTGCTACTTATATTGAGAACCTAATAGATATTAGCTTCGAAATTGGGGAAAAACATCACCAAAGTATATCCCCTCAACTTAGGAATATTCTTTCACAACTAATCTTGCCTCATAATTTTTGATACTACCATCTAAACCAATATTTTTCTTAAATGCCTATTTATAACCAACATACTTATCTATAACAACAATACTATGTATCAAGTGATTCTTTTTCAATGATACCATCTCCTCATGCATAGTCACACTCCAAGAATTAGAGCCACCCATATGTGTTGACTCCTTCACATGGAAACTCAAAGTAGCATCACCTTTTAGGAAAAAAATTCAACACTCTAAAATTTAAATATTTCCAAATAAAAGTTAGTTTGATCAAAAAATATTTTACAGATGGATTTGCTATAGCTAAAATAGATTTGAAGCACAACAGTTTTTTCTAGAAGCATCCACTAGGTACATGTATAGCATCACTTTGGTGTGAATTTATTACAATATATATATAATTATTGAAAACACTTAATGTTCCCACCACTTCTACTCATTTAAATAATATATTTAAAAAAATCTAAAAGTGTCTTTTTGTAGATCTAAAAGTGTAGTTTTCAAAAATATATATTTTAAATGTTTTGAATTTTTTTCATCATGTAGATCATTGATTCTTCTTTTGATTTTAATTAAATAATTTTAAATTATTTAATTAAATTGCATCACTTCCCCTTCGCCCTTGATAATTATATAATCTTAATTATTTAATTATTTAAAATTTGAATTTTCTCTCTATTTATACTTTAATTAAATAATTATTAATTATTTCATCCTTTTCCTCTGTATTAATTAAATAATTTTAATTAATTGATTGATTTATTAATTATTCCTCTCATACACATTGGTTAAATAATTTATAGTTATCTAATTAATTCAATTTCAATTAATCTCCTCCAAATATCAATAATTAAATGATTATTTATAATTATTTAATTAAGCATTATTCTTCCACAAATTATCTTCTTCTAAAAATAAACAAAATTATTATTTTATTTATTTTTCCCATGTGCACATGAATTAAATTATTTATTTATTTAATTATTTTATTAATTCCCCATGCACTTTCCACCTCATCTGTTAACTCACACTCACTTCTAGTCCACTATCCAATCTATTTAATTTTTTTATCCAATCTATTTAGTCTCACTTATAGTCACTCATACTTATCTAATCAATCAATTCTACTTAATTGCTCCATATGTTTAGTTAGCTCAAATCATGCAATCAGTTAACTTCTCACCTCTCTCAATCAATTCCTCTCAAGCATTCTCATCCATTGATCTATTTAGTCTTTTATCCAATCTCAATCATTGATTGATATCAAACACAATTTATAAATACAACCTTAATCCATCTCATTTGGTCCTCCAAATATCTACATTCTGTCATTATCATTATTATTACATGTTTGGTGCAAAGTTCTAAAGCAACTACAACACCATTTTTGAAGGTGCAATTAAAGAGCAATGGAGCTAAGCAAGGTTATTGTGTAAGGTTGTTATTGTAGGTTTGCTTCATTTATGTATGTAATTTCCTTAAGCTTTATTAAGTGATTTCATTTTATTGTGATTTGGTTTTATTTCTATTACTACTTTTTTCATAATCATTTTATTGATCCACATTTTGGTATGCTTGATGGGACCCATGTCTTGGAAATTTAACAAATTTTGTGAAAATTCTATGTTTTAAGAAGTTACAAAACATAACAACACATTTGATTGAGCTTTCGATGCATACAATTTGACAAGTTACAACACATTTTCAATCATATAAACAACTTAGAAATTTAAGGTTTTTAATGCATCTGATTAGGGGTTCCATTGCAACTTGTTGGTCTTTCAGTGCAACTAATCATATTATTGTTGTATTGGATTATTAGAGTGATTTTATTTTTTGCAAAAGATTGTATTTTATTAGGTTATTTTTATATTTTTATCTATGTTGCTCTTTACTATTTCCTGTTAATCTCTTATTGTGACCTACAAGCATCTGACCCTAGAATATGATCCTTTTCATCATTCTATGTAAGGGTTTTTTTTATTTTAATTTTATGAGAATTTTAATTTTTGTTGTAGTTTGACACATTTGATTAGGTTGTTGTCACATATGATTGGGTTCTCGGTGCATATAATTTGAGCTTTAGTGCAATTGATCGAGGTTATTACGCAATTGATAAGGAATTTGGTGTAAATAATAGGTATATTGTTTTGTAAAATGAGAAAAAAAATATTTATTTAACACATCTGATTTTGTATAAATGTTGCTATTGATTCATTTTGTAATGTGTTTGATTCACTTTTTTTTGCAATTGATCTTTTTTTCAATAATATTTACTACCTAACTCTTTTTTGTGATTTTTTGGGTACTGACTTAATTTTTGTAGCTTTTCTTTTGTTGGGAAAAGACTAAGACAAACTCTAAAACTACTAATGTATAGATGATGCAGGTTTTTTTGTTTCAATTTCTAGTTTAGTTCACACTTCAAATTTTTAAAGGGAAAGAACTTTTATTGCCACGTTTGGTGGAATCATCGGTGTGTATGCTCTCCCCTTACACCTAGTGCAAGCTTGGGGATAAGAAACACCTTTGAATCCATATTTTGTTCTTTTTACCCAAGGAATGCTTATTTTGTATGCCCTCCCCTTATTCCTATGCAAGTTTGAGGATCAAAATTAATAGTATCTTTCTTTTCTTAATTTAGTAGGATGCATACTTGGGAATTTAATCACCCTAAGGGTGACCTCCACCATAATTTATAGTGGGGTATACAAAAGGGGGAGAGAAATTTTTTTACCTTAAGGTATGGCCAACATCGTTTGAGCCAAGCCACAAGTCCCTCAATCCACCAAGACTTGTTAGGTGAGGAAAGAGGGGGATACTCCCTAATCTCAAGCACTATCAGATGAGCTCACTATTCACAAATACTACTAAACACCTTGTTATTAGAAACCTAAGACCAGTGATTGTTGATCTTGTGTGGTGCAAGGTACAATATCATGCTTGAAGCTATCCAACATGTACGATCTTAAAGAGAGATATAATTTCTTTGGTCACTTGGTGTAAAAATCCTTCAAGAGAAGGAGGAAGGTGAGCCCTTGTACCATTAGAGACCTAGCTTCACCCTTATAGAATTTAAATATGTTGAATAGTGGGTAGAAAAATGAGTAGTGGCTAACAAGGAACTTCTTAAAAAGAAACTAAAATAGCTAACACACCTAGAAGATGATTACAAAAAATACTACAAAGACATGAAATATGGAACGAAAATAATGAAGTATATAATAATAAAAATTGCACTATAATAACTCATTAATTACAAACAAAGTCACACAAAAAAATTACTACAAATAGGGTAAGAGAAAGATAATGGTTCCACATGTTAGCCAAAAAGTAGAATTTATTTTATTGAAAAATCAAAGTTTTTCATAGTTGACATAAAAATTTGAAGCACTTACACAACATATTAACATGGTATAAAAATATTAAATCTAGGATTTTGTTTCTAGTTCACAAATATGTACTTTATTCTAAACCCAAATGATAAAAATTGGTTTTGTATAGGATGTACAATTTTTTTAAAAATAATTTAAGTTTTGGGCTAAAATATTCATGTGTACAACCAACATAATTTGACCTAAATGAAATTATTTTTCTTATTCTTTTTATGGAGAGATACACATTATGGTAAAGTTTGGTTAGGATATTATTTTATAATTTTTTCAGAAATAATTTTTATTCATTTTTAATTTCCCTAATTTATGTTTCTTAAAACCCCTCATGTAAAACCAACATAATTTGACCTAAGCTAATTGTTAAAAACAAATATAATCAGGCATGTGTAGGATCATCATGGAAAAAACAGGCCCTTAAGTGGCAAAAAATTTAGAAAAATCAAAGTTAGGCAACTTGATGTAAAAATTTGAATAATTTATCTGTATTATTTCAAAAATATGTAAGAATATAATTTGTAGAAAATTGAATGTAGTTTCTAAACTACTAGGTTTATTTTTATTTTTTAAAATCTATTTGGTGAAAATTTGAAATTTCAATGCAATAGCACTTAAATTTCAGGGGAAAAATAAGTAGGTGTCTATCTGACCACCCTAACCACAATAAAATGACAATATTTTTTTATAAGATTTTAGATATGAGTAGAGGACTCATGTCCCAATGTGATGTATATTTTTTTGTTATTTTTTTCCACATAAATAATTAATTATGAATTTTTTATTACAACTTTTTAAAAATATAAAACCTCGTATGTTTGACCACCTTAACTTGGTCAAAACTTCATGAAATTCAATTTTTTTATCCTATATAGTATGTGAAGCATAGAATGTGACGCATGTTTTTGATTCAAAAAATGTGATACCGTTTGAAAGCTATAGATGTTTTTCAATCAGCTTATCAATCCAAACTTTAGTCGTAATTCAAATAGAAAATGAATAATAATTATTTATTAAATTCAAAGTAAAGCATAATTTATAGTGGTGGAAAGTTGAGAATCTCCTTTAAAAACCATTTTTGTTTCATCAATTTTGGGTAAAAAAAAAGTCGTCAGCCAAATACCCTACACATACCCATCATATCGCCACTTTTTGGCCCATCATGATCCTGCACATACCCAATCATGTAGAGAATGATGTCTATATTGGTCAAATAATTTTTTTCAAAAAAGAAAATCAAAATTGGAAGTTATTAAAAAAATAGTAATATATGTCATTTTAAGTTTATGAGTCCCTTTGTTTAAAAATTAACTAATGAATACAAAAAATATGTCCAATCGTAAAATATATATATTTGAAAACTAGGCATTATCATCTATAATGGGTTTTAATTTTGTCAAAAAAAGTCAACCATATTACTAAAGTCATTTTTCTCTTGCTACTAACATGGAATTGAACATGCAGGTCCAAGGTTGAGGGTTGGTCTTCCAAGCCTAAAAAAAGAAAAATATGAGTTTTAAACTTGAAATTTTATGAAATGTGTACCTTCTCTAAAATGTGTACTCATTATAAGAAAGAATGTGTATATAGTATAATAGACACGAGTACCCATTTAAAAACTAAAATGGGTGTTTGTTTCATATGGGTAGGAGTTTAGGCTCGATCACACATGATTTCCAGTAAAAGTGGACACAACTTCTTGCATGTACCTTATACCATTTCCATATTTCTTCCCATAGATAAGTGGCCCTTTCTCCTATAGAGGAATGCTACTACTACTAACTAATGCATACAACACTAACAAACTCATTTGTTTTATGAAAAATAGCAAAGATTGTATCACATTGTGTTTCTATTTTTGAAAGAAAATATTGCATATTATATCTCATAGTCTATTACTCAAATTATATTAATTTTTTCAACTATTTTGAGATTTAGAAGGATTATTTATGAAGATCTACTAAATTCCCTTAAGACTCATAAAAATTACTTCATAATGCATACAATTTAGCTATAAAAATTACTTCATAATGCATACAATTTAGCTATCATGCTAAATTGCATAATATGATATTTTAATTGTATTATGATTCTAGAGCTTTAATTGTAGCCAAACATTAAAAAGTGGTTCCCACATGATGAATAATCTATTGTAACTTTAAAAAGGTACATGCTTATTCTTAAATGGTGGATTTTATTTATTATCACATTTCCTTTGGCTAAGACTAGAAGTTGACTACTTGTGAACTAGGATTCTATTATAATTCTAGAGATAGGAAAATTGCTTAATCTATATTACAATTTATCCTATAATTGGTGGTTGCAAGTTTTCTCTAAATTTATCTTATGTTTCTCTAAATTTCAAGGCCACAATTTCTAAATATAATACTTAAAAACTAAGATTTTGGAGTTTAAAATATATAGTTGTCTTGGTGGCATTTCTTGTTGGCAACTCTAGGGTTGTTTAGAAAAAACATTCTAGTGCTAGTCCTTGTGTATTTTATTTATGTGATGCAATTGCCCCTACTTGCACAAAAAAATATATAAGTTTTGGTCAAGTATGGAGGTCAAAATATAAAAAATTAATAACCAAACAAAATTAGACTAGAATACATATCGTATTTCTATGTAAAGTAATAATTCCTAAGCTACTCTTAAATCCACATAAAAGAGGTATATGAAAAGGGAAAATGGGTAAATTTTTTACATAAAAATTGAGGTATTTTAGCCTCATTGAAACTCCTTTCATCAAGGTAGGTAACTTATTTTACTAAGGTAGGTTACCTAAGTGACCCTATAGCTCACCTTGGCTCACTTGAGTGATCCTAATATTTCTTAGGCATCCCTATAGCTAAAGGAACAAAAAATCAATTTTGAAGGAAGAAGGGAATGTGCAAGCAGCTAAGTATGTGGTTTGCAAGGATGATGAATACACGAGGGAGGGTTATCAAGATGTAAGGAAGACTTTCATCAAGGTTGAGAAGCTATGATGATAAATTATTCATGATATGTGGGTTGTGAGCTAAACTACCAAATCATTATTGGACTATCATGTTGACTCATGTAATTTTGAGTATGTACATATTTTCCACCTTGGGTATGGTAGTCTACATTCAATATAGGTTTCATTCTTGAATATTTATGTAAGAACCACACTTACCTATTATCATTGTGCAACATTTGGACTTTAAAAATAAAGTATGTGAACATGTTCTATATAATAATATAAAAATTTGATAAAAAAAAATGACAAGATTACTTACTATCAATGTGTGGTTTGAGAGATAATACCTTCTCATTATACTTGTGTTGCCTATCCAAAACCTACAAGGTAAAAAACACTAACCAATTCAAGTGTATAGAATCAAATTATTATATTAAATTACATGGTTATCAACAATGAGAGGATGTACCATGATGGTGGAGTGTAGATTATACTTTTTTCCTACTTCAATTTGCATGAAAAACCTACCAAAAAGGTTAAAAACAAGCCTATATATACCAAATTTGTTCATTTCAAACTTCACTTGTGTTTGTGGTGAGAGAGAAAAGAGGATATGTGTGTTATAGGTGATGAAATCATATGATCTTGTAGTCAAAATAGATATATCAATGAGAATATTGAGATTATGATAGCCATTTAGCTTCAAATAGTCCTTCAAGTGTGAAAATTAAAAAAAATCAATATTTTTTCCTCATTTTAACTTTTTTTTTGTTGAATTTCAAATGGTTATAAAATTTAATATATTTTTTTTTGCATTAGGCTATTATTTACGTAGAAAATAATTTTACATTTTTATTTCTTTGAATTTCCATGCATTTATCTATATTTAGGCTACTTGAGGATGTAAGGTTTGCTTGTAGCATGGGTAATGTCACCCCTTTGGGCCCTACCAAGTCATCCATATTGATAGAGTAGGTCACTTGAGCAACCTTTCCACTTAGTCTAGGTCACTTTAGTGACCTGCAAATTACCTTGGATACCTTCCTAGCCACCTCCTTTATTAGGGATGATAAAAAAATCTATTTTTGAGAGCTCTCTATTTTTTACTTTGGTTTTTCAATTTTTTTTCCTTTTATTTTTTTTTATGATTTTTAGGGGTTTTCTAATGTCTAACAAAGTTTCTACTTAGTAGGATACCTACACCTAATTGAATTCCACCAAAGAGTAGGCCTTGTACCTTGCCATAAAATAGATGAACCATTCATATTAGATCAATTCATTCTCCATTAAGATTGATTAGTGAGAATGCTATGAGTTTCCATTGTACAACCCTTGACATGGATTTATCATGATATTCTTACTTACTAGGATGTGAACATTTTGGCAAATAGATCTGGTAAATTTCAATATTTTAGTAAATTAATGCAACTTACTCCATGGTTAGTGATTGATACTTGTAATAGTTGGAAAAACCACCTTTGAATAGATTATATTTTATGGATTGAGAGGGGAAGCTCCATCATAAGATGGGTTTTTCTAAAGATTTATTAACTAAAATATACAAAAAGATACAAGAGTAAAAAATAGAAAAGGAACGTGGAGAAGACTGGATCTTTGAATTCCTTGAAAATAAAAAGAGAAAATAATGAATGGAAATGAAAGAATATGTAGAGTTCAATAGAAAAATAGGGTATAACCCTACATACACTAGAAATAGAAAAGTAGAGATTTAACCATTTGGTACTTTTCACAAAACACACAAGAAAAAGGTATGAAGAAACTTCATTTTATACCAAACTAAAGAATTAATCAAGAATATATAAGAGACATAAAGTTTATAAACCATTAATCACATTTCTTCAAAACTAAACACAAACTTTCAATTATTTCTTTGCACATAAGATAAAGAGAAAAATAAATGATAGATCATAAATTAGATGTAAGAGTGTTTAAATCCTAAGAAGAAATTTAAGATGATTTTTTTCAAAATCTTCTTATTTTCTTCTTAAATAATCTCAAAGTATTGTGGAATTCCCTAGATAATTTATTGTGCATTTTATAAAAAATAGTTTGTAATCATAACCCTAGATAGTAACCCTCTATAACCTTTACATTCTTTTGGTTTTATAATAAATAATAGAAAGTTTGTTCTCTTTCCCATATAATCTTTTCACTTTTCCCATAAAATTTATAAAATATTGAAATGTATAAAACAAAATTTCCTAAAATAAGTATATAATTTATAAACCATTCAAAATAAATATATATTAAACAAACATTATAGGATTGAATTTATAATTAATGTAATGCCCCATCTTATAACCTAAGGAATGTTGCAATTGTGTATAAAATTGAAATAATTTTTTTTTTATAATGTTAATACTAACTTAATTAGTTGCATACATTCACTAAGTTACGCAACGTTACACTACTTGAGTTTCCATAGACGACTTTAGTATTTCGCATTGCACATATTTAATTAATCATAAACTTAAAAAAATAAACATTGCATAACATTTGAAATTCCATTCAAGATAGTATAAAGTACAAATATGATAATTTCTTACATTGCATTTGATAAGATATTACAATACTCATTCATCAAATGAGGTAGATCAATAATAATTACAATTACATTTTACAAATGTTCACCTCATATACAATTGGGGGATGTTACAATACAAGATTTCAAATAATGCAATAAAGAAAGTATACATAAGTATCCAAGTACGAGCTCTCCATCCATGAAGCTCTCGTTGCCATGATCATAAACTGGGGACCCAACGGAGTAAGGTGCATGTTCCACCCAACCATGTGGTACCCGTAGGTCCACCCCCCATGCTAGGAGATAGTAATATGGTTACCTAGACATAACCTATTAACCCTAGACACAAGTACATAACTAACTGATGGTTACATTGCTTCCAGATTTAAGACAATCAAATGTGCAAGTACATAAGGTTAACTGTTATTTTAGGTGGAGTGTCATCACAACGTTGCAAAGGTTACCCTGGTGTTTCTTCCTAGGTTCCGGCCCCCAACTTGGGTTACCCTGGTAACCTCTTACGAAACCCGGACCCATTTGCAAACTATTGCGGAATCGAATATCTTTTAAGGTAACAAGATATCGATTTTCCATTCCAGGCCTTCTCATCTTATACTCAAGACTGAACTAGCTCAAGGGTCCATAAGTGAGGCATAATACTCTTGTTAAATATTTTAATCTAACTACTGTGTTGTTTAGTTATCACTGACTTACTAACTCTTTGTAAGTTACCCTGACACCACTTTGTGTGTCGGCCCTCACATAGAGCCACTCCCCTAAACATAACAAAATAATTCTAAGTTCTCTAACTAGGGTAGACAGAATGCACAAAAATCAACATATAATACCAGATATACCACAATGGACATCACAACCTGTTCATAAAAACTAGGTGTCTATTAACCATACAAAACCAAGTGCACTACCCTAGTTTATTCAAACATATAAAATCATTGTAAAATTTAACTCCCTTGAAGAGACTACAACTGGAAGACTTGAAATCACATAAAAATCCCCATTTTCCCAATTAAAGAAAACACAATTTTAAAACAAATTAAAATATTGGTATTCTACATTAGGATTTACTAAATCCAGTCAATCATTAACTTGAAGTAAAAATAATTAATCAACTAAAATATGCTCATCTTCACAACCATACATCATAACGACATTTTAATTCTTCTTCACATTTCATTTACAACAATATTGGATTGACATTTACTCGTTTATTTCAATTTCAAAAAAAAAAAAATTAAATTATTCTCATATTTCACTACATAACACCTAAATATAAAAACAACTTGTTTCACTCTTTTATTAAAAATCATACCTCTAAAATGTATAATTACCATTTTATAATATATTATAATTAAATATAAATTCTCCAATAATTATAAAATATAAACAAATTTATAAATATATACATATTTATACATATGCTTTTATATATATAAATATATAATATTTATATTTGAATTTAACAAAATCGTAAAAATCCGAAACCCAAATGTAATAAAACAAAATTCATATGAGTTATGATTCGTAAACTTTAATCTAAAGCAATAAATTTTGGGGTTTATGGCTGTTTACACAGCCGGCCCTCATGGAGGCCACGACTGTGTCGGCAGCCTAAGCGCTGCCCGTATGGGCGGCGCCGGCTGCCTCCACAGCCGTCGCCCTTCATGGGGCGGCTGTGGGGGATCAGCCCCTGCGCCTCCATAACAGTTTCACAGTGTTTTTAAAACATTTAAAAATTTCTTTAAAATATCCGACGATAATTAAATCGCGTACGGCGAATTCAATATCGCTCAATGCGAATTTCAATGAAAATAATACAATATATATATGTATTTGTATAAGTATATGTTTATGTATGAATTAATACATATATACATATTTATACATATGCTTTTATATATATAAATATATAATATTTATATTCGAATTTAACAAAATCGTAAAAATCCGAAACCCAAATGTAATAAAACAAAATTCATATGAGTTATGATTCGTAAACTTTAATCTAAAGCAATAAATTTTGGGGTTTATGGCTGTTTACACAGCCGGCCCTCATGGAGGCCACAGCTGTGTCGGCAGCCTAAGCGTTGCCCGTATGGGCGGCGCCGGCTGTGGGGGATTAGCCTCTGTGCCTCCATAACAGTTTCATAGTGTTTTTAAAACATTTAAAAATTTCTTTAAAATATCTGGCGATAATTAAATCGCGTACGGCGAATTCAATATCGCTCAATGCGAATTTCAATGAAAATAATACAATATATATATATATGTATTTGTATAAGTATATGTTTATGTATGAATTAATACATATACTTATATAAATATATATATATATAATTGTTAAATAACAATAAAAAAAATTATGTAACTGTGCAAAAATTCTCAACAGAGTTTTCTACAGTAAATTATGAAAATTATCATTGTACAAAATTATTTCCTTGTAAAATTCTAAATTCAACCACAATAGGTTTCAATCCTATTTTAATAATAAACAATTTCCTTCGTAGATTAAAATACTCTAAAAAAATTATTTTCCTGTAAGATCTTTCAGAGGCTTCTTTTCACCAATTGACAGAGAAAAACTATTTTACAAACCTACAGAGCACACATCTATTTTCTTTATCCTTGTTTTCTTGAAATTTTCACAAATAACAACAAGTTTCTACAGAAAGATTTTTGGCATACAATTTACCGAGAAGAACAAGGGTTTTAACAAATATTTCTTTCTAGAAGCAAACAAATTAAAAACACCAGGGAAATACCTGTTTCCTATGGTTTGAGGATCTTAGTTGTTGGAGAGAATCTTCTGCCTGTAATGTGCAATCCTCCAAAGCTTCACCAGAAAACCCAAATCCAAAGAAAGCTATAACCAAACACAAAGAACTTCCAACCAAAGGGATCTTCCACAAAAATACAACATACAGAGGAAATCACAACTTCTTTAAAAATAATTTTTTTAATAGCAAGCTATTCTTTCATTTCCCGTGAAGAAAAATTGATAACCCTTCTATATTTCCCAGATCCCAGATATCCTCCGAGAATTTCCTCAACCAAAAGCAAATAAATTAAACTGGCACACATGTCGAGAAGAAGAAAATATCTTCAACCACTTCTCGGCAATCTTGCCTTTCAAGATTTGCATGCATTTAATTTATTTAAGATTTAAAATTTCAATTTTCAAAAAATACAATTTTATTTAACAATTCAAAATGCCATTTCCACAATAATAAAAAATAATTTAAAAATTAAATCTATTCACACACAATTTAAAGCAATTTTAATTTATTTAATTAAATAAATTTAATCTCTAAGATCAAATTATTTAACCAAACAAACTAATTAATTTATTAAATAACATGTAAAACTAATTTCTTTAACATTTAAAAATTAATTTAAATAACGGTAAATTAAAGAATATTAGACTATCATTAAAATTGACAAAATTTACCTTTCAAGCAATTAATCCAAACAGGAAAAGACAAGACAATCTATGACTCTGAACTAAAACAGACGATGTACTGTGACCGGGTTAAAGACTAGACTAGGATGAACCATGCTACTACCACCCAATCAACATTTCCGTTGAGTCTTGACACGCTCAGACCTGAATAATCAGGTGGAGTCGGTGTCATGTACCTGCAATCCTGCAACCAAACAAATAACATGCATATATATATATAATCCATTGTACAGGCACACCGTGCGGAGAAAATCACGGACATCACAGGGCACTCGCAAGCGAGTGATGCAATTCTGTTCTCCACACCAATACACGTCACATTAGACTGACAAATTAACTAACAGTTAGTCCATCACAAACATATACATAGCAATGATCATCTAAAGAAAAACATCTATGCTATAACAAAACATGTCAGAAATCAATAAACACCATACAATGTATCATCATGTCACAAAATGAAACCACTGTCGCTCAAAATCAGCGATCAAATATCCAAACCAAGGTACCAAAGTCTAACAGTGTGAAAACATGCAAACAGAAAACATAAGCATCAATGGAGGGGTACTACAATTAAATATTATTTATTTATATTTTTGGGGAGGTTCTTGTAGCATTTGACCAAACATTTGACATGCACTAGAGATATAGGTAATTATCCTTGAAGTAATTCATCTTCTCTTTTGCTATTGGGCTACATTCTTGTGGGGCCTAAATATGCATCATCTGTGTTCAATGTAAATACTTTAGGAATGTCACTTATATCATCATTAGTACCTAAATTTTGTAGAATTTATATGTCATCATTTTAGGCAACTTCCTTGTCATCTTTATATTCTCAATTTGTTTAACCAGTGGTATCTTAACACTTAACCTTATCTCTCTCATAATTAGTATTTTAAGCTCTAATACTAATATACAATGTGGTGATAGGGGATGTATACTGCAATTGTCTCGAGAGTTTTTTATCAATAAAAGGTGAAAAAATACCCATAAATAATATCGTATTAAAGTAGAATAAGAAATTGTCAAGAGTTATATTAAGCCTAATAAGGACACTATTCTTATTATAAAGAAAAAATTCCTCATAATTTGTTTTGAACCATTAGTGTAGTATTATGGTTATTATGAGTTGTATAACTATTGTTGTATATGAAGAAGGTGGTCTTAGAAAACATCCTTTTGTGAAATGGTATTTTTAAATGACTTTAATGTTAATAATGTGCTAAGGACAAAACATCCAAGTATCTATATTTCAAATGATTTATTACATCTTTTGAATTTCAAAAGTGTCAAGTCTAAATCAAGAGCTTCATCATTCATAATAAAACTTCTCTAGAGAAATGCTAATTATGAGCGTGAATATAATATCACTCATTTGTCAACACTTCATCTTTTTTCTCTAAAATTAGCAATCCAGTCCTCAACCACTGTCATACAATTGATAATCAAGTTTGACCTTTCATCTTTTTTCTCTAAAATTAGCAATCCAGTCCTCAACCACTGTCATACAATTGATAATCAAATTTGACCTCTCCCTTTTTGATAGGAAGATACAAGGTTAACATGCCTAGTTAACTCTTCTTCTATTCAAGGGAACTTACCCGAATAAATTTGATTTCATCTATAGAAACTAGTGTACTCTTGTTGTTTCTTATGTTGTAATGGATGTCTATACTCTATTCTACACTTCAAGGAACTAATCAACAAACCATGTGTCTTGTCTCTACTCATGCATATTTTTTAATCATTGTACTTTATGAGGCAACACATCTTTGAGGTATTTTATCAAAATGTTTAAGTGCCCTTTTCTATTCAATTTTGTCATCATTCAATTAGTTCCTCTTTTTCAATGCTTTTGTAGATGTCAAAACCTTGTTCTTGTTCTAAAGTTCTCATTTTTATGAAAGCTAGAACAATGATTGGTAACTATAAACTACCATTATTTCATCTATATAAACTAGTGTACTCTTGTTGTTTCTTATGGTGCAACGGATGTTTGTACTCTATTCTAAACTTCTTCAAGGAACTACTCAATAAACCATGTTCCTTATCCCGACTCATGCATATTTTTTAATCATTGTACTTTATGAGGCAACGCATCTTTGATGTATTTTATCAAAAGGTTTAAGTTCCCTTTTCTATTCAATTTTGGCATCATTCAATTAGTTCCTCTTGTTTCAATGCTTTCATGGATGTCAACACCTTATTCTTGTTCTAAAATTCTCATTTTTGTAAAAACTTGAATAGTGATTGACAACTATAAACTAACATTATCATATTCCATATTTCACTGAATGCTTGATGGACATCAATTCCTTTGAGATTACCAAAATTGTTCCAACACATCCATTTTATGGATAACCTATAATCATTGCATTTTATTAGATAACATCCCATTAGATTTTAAGTAGTTCAAATAGCTCATATGTCTTGTTCTCTACTAATGACCAATGATAGAGAAGAATATTGAGAATAGCTATGAAACTTGACTTTACACCTACTAAATATTCGCAGTGTTTTTATTTTTAACTTAGCTTTTCCCTTTCGGTATATACCTCGCAAGATTTTAGCGTTAATAAGGACATGTGGGGATGAAAGGAATCTCACGCTTCCCCATGCATGTGCTTTTAAACTTCATCCTTCCACTTTTTGACTTTTATGTGATTTTGAGAAGTAGAAGGATGTAAGGACTTTGCCATTTCTTTCCTATATATTCGCTAACTCTATTTCCCACATTTTCCTTATAAAATAACTTTTAGAAATGAGAAGTTTCAAGGCAAGTAATGATTTGAATTTACATTTTATTTTCCTTCATTGTTCGATATTTTTCAAACTATGAATCTACATATCATAATCTTTATAATTTAAAAATATTTTGATCATAAATGATTATTTTCATGTAAACATTTTAAATTCTATTGTAAATATCAATGATTTTTTGATTTGGTTAATTTCATAATGAAAAATGACAAATTTAAAAAAGTTGCACTATGAGAATGACTTGCAATCATGCGCATAAACTTGTAATTCCACCTATAAATTCACCCATGCAACTTCATTTACACATTAATTTGTGAGAATGGGTTGAAATATCATTATGAACATATTATCAAGCCTTCTAAGGAGAGAATATAAACTATGCAAGAATGTGCAACCATTTGTCAAAACTTTCAATAAATGTAAACTCCAACTTATAGATCAATTATAATTATGACCAAAATTGAAATTTATACTAAAAATAGCATGTCTAAACTTCAAGGAGTCCTTTAAAGCCTATGATTAGCACTCCAAACTATTTTATGACTTTGTCAAATTGTGAATTATGGGAGACTAATTATATAAAAGTATATGTTGAGATGGTATACCTATCAAATTGTATAGAATCCCTTGATTTTTCCATCACTAAGATTTGATTAAAATTTTAATTTCCTTTAGAAAAATTATATTAATAGGTAAATTTGTGACTCAATTTAAACCATATTGTGACCTTTTTAGGCTTGACTACAAACCACTTGTGACTATGACTATGATTTTGTGTGCTTATTCCTTTTCCACACATAAAACTAGAATCCCACCAAGACCTCTTTGGTATAGGATGTAACCAATCATTAGATATTTTGAAGCTAAAATCTACATGGAAATTATATGAATGGTGGTGTCCTACATCAAGATTGGAGATACAAACTTGGGCCATGTCAACATGCAATAATTCAAGCAGAGAATCAATGATAGTGGGGCTAGGACTCTAATGGCTCTCAAGTGCAAAATCAAGGTTAGTGGAAGTTGTTGCTTTCCTAGTTATAGTTCACCCCCTAGAGTTAGTGTTAACTTTTTCTCATCATTACAACCATAAAAATCATAAGGTCAAGGGAGCAAATGGGGAAATTGTGTTAGATGTAACCCTAGAGATGATAGAGAATATTTTTCAAAATTCCTACCCACTCAGAGTATGGGGCAATGGACATGAAGAAGGCAGTCAAGTATTTTGATGAACATCTTACTGATAACTTGAACTACATAAATAACAATCTGTTAGAGAAACCAAGAAAGGTGGCTACCAAACTAGAAAAGGTGCAACATAAAAGTGAGTATAAAGAAGATGCTAAAGACCTAATTGTGCTATTGAGTTGAGTGTTTGGGTACCAAAATGCAAGGGACTTCTACCCATGGATGGTGAGGTTCATTAAGATTATCAATTCCGCCAACAAGAAGATTGACTAGGCTTTTCTTATAAATGATACCATTCACAAATAGTTGAGCAATGTCCTTGCAACTCACAAGTTCTATATGGCATCTTACTTGGTCTACTTGTATTCACAAGCTTCATTTTCGATACTTACCCGAGTTAGTTCCTTTGAGCTTCGAGAAGTAACAATATATCAACACTATCCTTAGCTAGACTTGGAGGCAAGTTTTTGCAATTTATGTGTTTTTAATGATAATTTCATCTATTTGGTGATTAGAGGGTTGGAGAGAGTTTTCTCTAGGAGAATCTCCAATTAAGCAATGGAAGTGATAAAATAATTGGGATACTAGTATATCTAGTATAAAAATTTTACTTAAACATTAAAGTAGCAGGTTTCCATAAAATTCCATATAAAATCCCTAGATATCCTTTTGATAAGATGCTTTTGTTGGAGGTTTGTAGAAAAGTAATAGAAGTGCAAAAACTCATTGTTGGGAAGCATAAAAATGGGTATGGCTTTCTCATCAAAATAGGAGAATACTCATATGCCCACACACAAAATACTAAGGGTGTAGAGATTGAGATGGCTAGATATAATTTTTCTCTATGCAATAAGGCTTGGGGGGGATTTGATCCCATTGGTAATATTAGCAAAGTGATGGGTGTGTATTTCATTCATGAGCCCAAACTTGAAGATCATTGGGCCAATTATGAGGAGGAATTTGAAGTTAGAATGAAATATTATTGTCGGTTGACAATCCTTTTGATGAGGCATCATACAGAGGTTCGAGTCCTTAAAGAACAAAAGGAAGATGGAAAGGTTCTTGATCCTACTTATTCGGGTCAAATAAATTTTTATCAACCAATTTTCAATGTTGACTATTCAATTCAATAAAATGGTGAAATCAAGATTAGAACACAAGGTGTAGTAGATCGCTCTCTTTGATGGTTTAAACGACCTTTCCCTATGGAAAAATTTCCAACAGTTGCAAAAGGGGTTGAGAAGAAGAAGAAAGGAGAGGGTATACCTGAAGTACCCACCAAGGAAGAGCAATGACATGCTACTAAAGATAAACCATCTTCAAGTGTTGTCCCATCTAAGAAGAAGGAAAAAAGAGAACCTACTAAAGAAGTAGGAAGGAAAATAAAAGAAATAAGTCTCATTGATATTTCCTCAGGTGAGGATGAGGAGGAACCCGAGCACGGAAGTTGAGTGGTTCAAAAGAAAAGAACTAGGGAGGCCATAAGAGAGAGGGAAGCTCAACAAGAAGACTGAGAAACATACTTCTCAACTCCCCCTCATGAGTCACCTTTGTCATCTCTTTCTCCATCACCCAAGGATAAAGTGGGCCTACTCCACCATCTTAGTCATTGGGCCATCTACTCCTCCTCCAAAAGATGAACTACCTCGTGAAGAGGAAATTCTTGTTGAAAAAACACTCAAGGAAGGATAGATAGATAAAGAGACTCCAAGAGAAGAGGAATTTCAAAGATAAATGGATAATGTTTTCATTGAAATTTTTCATGTTGATGTGCATACTTAAGAAGTGTCTATGGAATAAGTAAATAAAGAAGTTCACACTAAGAAGCATATTGCTCAAGAAAATATGCTTGGAGAACAAGGAGGTGATAAATAAATTGATCAAGAGAAGAAAGTTATTGAGTTTCCTCATACAAAAGAAGAAGGGAGTCAAGGAAAAACCCATGAAGAATAAAAATTTTCCCAAGAGTTTGATTAGAAGGGGCCTGAGGATAACACTGAGAAATATCATGATGCTAAAGCTATCTCTTCCCCTCTGAAGGAAACATATGTAGCCATACATGTATGGTTGAATCAAAAATTTCAAAAGAGACAAAGGAATTATGTACAAACTCTTGAGAAAAGCCTAAGTGTTTTATCTAAAGCTCTCTAATATCTAGGGAGGAGAAGAAAAAGAGTGTGAAGGATATCTACAATTCCATTGATGAACAAGGCAATCGGATAGCAGAAATAGTTGTCCCTTTGGTAGATAAATTTGAATCAGAGATGGCTATTGATGATTACCAAATTAAGATAGTGGATCTGGGTGTGCAAACAAGGGAAGGAGAACATCAGTCCCTTCAAATGTCTATCTTTGTAATTCTAAAGAGAATGCAAAAATATGAGAATATGAACGAAGAATTAAAAACCCAAGTTACACAACTGACTATGTGCATAAATAGTCTCATTGGACTAGTTGATGCTCAAGATCCTAAGTTTGCATTGTAGGCTATGTTGAAGGGTGAGGTTAGATATTCTGACCCAGATAGATGGATTCCTACTACTCAATAGTGGAAGGAGAATTTTTTGGGATTAGCAGATCAGGTTTTGAAGGAGTTAATAAAGTCTTATAACTCCATAAGTGATGAAAACAATAACACTCAAAAAATTGAGTTGAGCATTAATGAAGATCTATTGGTTTGGGATAAATACATCCCAATCCTTCATCAAATAAATGAAACAAAGATTGAATAACTTTTGAAGGCGACTGTGATAGAAGAAAAGGAGCAAGACTTGCTTCCAGTTTGGGTTAGAGCAGTAGAGTTTTGAATCCAAGTTTTGAATAAGTGCAAGAACAAGTTAAATAGTGATAGAAGCCATGTTGAACAAGCAATAAACAATATTCGGCAGGTAGTAGAAGACTTGGGATGCACATTCTGGGACATTCCTATGTTGGTTAGAGAGCACAGTAAAATGGTTGAAGAATTACAAGGCCAGATGCAAGGGCAAGTAAAACAAGAGGGTATTGATAAAATGGTTAATAAAAAGGTCAAACTCTAATCATTGCAAGAGGAGATGGGAATCTTCACAAAAATACAATAGTAAATGGAGAAAATATCTTTTGACCAAAAGGTTAAAATACAGTTTCATGGAGGACCATTGATGGAAAGGATGAATGAAGTAGTATCTACATTCACTGACACCCTCTTGAAATAGTTGAGGATAGGACAATTTCCCTGTTGTTTATGTATTCAAATGTTTTTGTGAATAACTAATGCTTCAAGAAAGGACGTTCAATTCCATATCCACATCTAAATTCAGGAGAGCAAAGTTGGCATTGGAAAGTTGCAATAATTGCTAACATAAGAATCTATGCCCAGATGGAGGCATTGGGATTTTGAAGACTATCAGTTGGCTCTTAGTTAGATTTTAGTTTTATTTTTAGTTACTTTTTCTTTTCCTAAGTTTTAGCAAGTTGAACTGAACTACAACTGGGGCACCCAATTATGCTTTTTATTTTAATTTCAATTAGTTTTCAATTAAAGACTCAAGTGTTGGAGGTAGTTCCAGTTACCTTTTTATCAAATCCACAAGTTTAGGAACTTATTTTTCTATATATTTTTTTATTCTGGATCATTTCAAGGGATCCAATTTTAATTTAACTTCTGCAATCAAACAATAAAATCTCAACGTGAATTTTTCCTATTGACTATGTGCAAAGTAGAATTATTGATTTAATCAAAGGTTGTGCTTGTGTTGCATGCATTCAAATTTGGCATCATGGTGATGGTATGAATATTTTGAACTTCAATCTAAATTTTCAAAATAGTGAGATGTCAGTGATAATTGTGAACTTAAGTAATATTTCATCTAAGATATGTGTGTGCTTGACGATGTTTTGATTGCATGAAATCTGAAAAATCTCATGTGGTGATTTGTTTCCTTTGAAGATTGCATTGTTGTTACTAGTGAATGTATGAAATTTGTTTGCTTTAACAGTGGTTTGGAGATCTTGCTTAAACGTACAAAAATGATTAATGGAATGTTTGTTATCATAGTCCGTTTAGGTTAAATTTATTTATATTACTCCTTATTACCCTATATCTTTTGATCTTTTTTTAAAACTCAGTTTGAAATACTTAAAGAGCATTGAATGAATACAAATCTGCTTTACATTTGAAATGCAAATTGTTGTTATAAATCGTTAGAATTATCATTTATTATTGCATGTTATTTTCCAGTTAGCTTTTAACACCAGAACCCTAGTGAAACATGTTGACAATGACCCTGTGTTCTCCCAACATGACCAAGAACTAGTTACACAAGAACCTTGGAGTAGTATTGCTACTTTTCAAGAGGGGCAATAAACCCTTACTGTCTAGCATGTTGTAAGTGATTAAATTCACCCTCAACAGGAGGATGTTGGTAGATAAGGAATTGTTCAAAGTAGAAAAATCAAGTTACAATCATGGCAAGTCCATTGTGGAATGATGAGGCATAAAGACATATAGAAGGACACATTTCTACATTGCTAGAAGCTATATTAGTACCCATTCATACTACAACAAAAGAAAAAAAGAGGGAAACAAAAGTAGGATAGTAGAATGAAGAATAATATATTATTAAATATAATAGATGGAACCTAAGAATGTGTGATATATATCTATGCTTGTGGTATGAATATAAAATATATGAAAGTATATAATACAAATAATTGATGGAGCAGCCTTATGATATGTTTGTGTGTGTGTGTTTAATCTTTCTTTTCCTTGTATGTTTATCTATTGCACAATTATGATTCGCTTCTTATCACACCACCCTAGGGTTAACCTTTCTCATATAAACAATCCAATCCTTGGGCCTCTATTATTTTTAACATGGATAGTGCATAAATTAAAACATTTTTTATATTAAACTTAAAAAATGGACTTGGTTCTACTAGTTAGAATATAGATTCCAAATAGGAAACAAGTTGTAGACCTGGCTAATAATGCACTTTAAGATAAAACTATGGTCATACTAGCATATGTGCTTTTACATAAAAGACCCATGTTCTTACAAAATAAATTGTAAAAAAATAAGGAGGCTAGATATAAAAATATATAGAAATTGCATAAATTACTAAAGTAATGAAGGAGAGTTTATTAGTGCACAATTGAATAAGTACTATATCAAATATGAAGAAACTAATTAGTGAGAAAACTATATCTGGGACACTTGAAGAAATGAGGTGACTACATAAAAGTGAAATGTGTGTGTGCTTAGCATATGTGTCTAAGACAAAGCTAACATGCTACAAACTATTAAAAACTAGATTTATAGATCTATCATTATTATACTATGTGATAAATATGATAATGATGTACATCTACTCTATGGAAATATATATTGTTATTCAAAATGTGTAGAAAAAAGATCAATGTGATTACATGATCCAGATGTATTAATGTGACCTATATATTTAAACATAATACTTTTAAATATTTTAAGAAAAAATAGAATTAAGAGATGATATTAAAAGATAAATAATTATTGCTTCTATAAGAAAATAATGAATACAAACAATTGATATATTCAAAGATTAAAAAATATATATGTTAATAAAATTAATTTCTTTATAAAAAAAAAATTACATAATAATTTTACCAATATTATATTCTTATAAATAATGAACATTTTTAATAAATATTCTTACAAAATTAAAAAATAACTTAATTAATATTCTTTTTAAGAATACAATGATGATTATAAGACTACAAAGTATCTCAAAAGAAACTTAAATCATGACTTACAGAGGACAAAGAGGATGAAAATATCACCAAGTTTAAAACCAAGTTTCAAATGCCCAAAATGTCTAATATCACAATTATTATCAATCCATTGTATGCGAATATCTTTGTATATGAAATCCAATAAATAATATTGAAAAACGTACAATTATTAGAATACAAAATAATAACATACTTGAATGCCAAAAAGATGAGGCATATTATATACAAGGATGACAACTCTTTTTCTATGGAAGTTCATATTCAATGATTGGCATTGGAAAAAAGTCTACTAGTGTTTTAAACAATGAACAATGAAAAAAAGCGTTAGAAATATTGTGAGGGATTTAAAATTAATTTTCAATTGGTGAGGAGATGTTGGGCATAAAGTAAATACAATTGGTCTATTTTTCTAAGAAAGAAGGTATGAGAAATATAAAAAATGTTATTTTTCATTATTAGCATTTAGAAACACAAAAAGATTCTATTCATATTCAAAGAATGTTAAAAATGTCTTTTTGTTTTATTAGAAGTTAGATAAAGAATGTCTTGCATAAGATGAGAAGATAATGAGAATGATTATAGAATGTTAAAACATTTAATATTTTTATAAGAGTTCTGTCTTTTTAAGAATTTAGAAATAGATGAGATTTTCTAAATATTTAGGATTTTAGGAATAGAATCTACGATTTAGATAAATAAAAAGGATAATTAGATATTTTTAGGAAGACGTCATTTTTATTTTTTAACTTTATTAAAATAATGTAATTTTAGATACATTTATGATATTATGATTTTATTTGATAAAATGAAAGTAATAAAATGTCAAAAGATGGTGAACACAAATGAAAACATTACATTTCAAACAAACAATCATTAAAACATGTCATTTTGTCAATTAATTGAGAGACTAATCTTGGAAAGAGGGCTAAGTGGACCCTAGAACCTTACTATAAAGATAAACACCAAAATAGGTACAATTTACAATGTCAAAATTATAGAGTATGTTAACTTCAACATTGCACTTTGTCTCCATTTTAGTAAGCTAATGTCACTACATGATGAAAAATATATAAGTATAAAAAATAAATATTAAAAATAAAATAAAAAATATCAAATATTTTGGAGGAAAAACAAAAGGATATGATACTTGACCTCTTAAAATTTATTCATGCTCCTTAAGTAGGATTTACAAAATAATATGTTAGGAATGTAAATTTATTAGAAATACATAAATTATATAAAAAGGTATGTCAAGAAACATAAAATCTACAATCTAACATGTACACATGATCCATACAAAGGAAAACATGTCAGAAGTATGATAGATATAAGGATATATGCCCCCTTAAAATACTTGTATATGCAATGAATTTTAAGATAGATAGTTCAAGAAAGTAAGAAAATCTTTTGAGGCATTGATGCAGAGCAGGGGTAGACAACAACCTAACACAACCAAAAAACCACTCTTTCAAACCTCTAAACATCAATTGGTGCATTTTCCTTCATTTAGCCTCATTTCACTAGTAGCCTTTCAAAAAGGAATTTTTGGACATAACTCTTCAACTAGAAATGATCTATAAGAAAGAAGACTTGTTTCAAATACCCATTTGGCCATTTCAAACATATCTAAAAATTAGAGTAGGATTCTTTGTACAGAATGCTTCAAAAATTGGTTGTCCTGCTTCTTGACTAGGCCTAATTAGGTCACTAGGCTTGACAACATCGAGGTTTATGCAAGGAAATGACACCAAACAAGAGGAACAAATTGATTTGTGGATTCTCAGGCATGTAAAACCTCTTAATGGCATGACACAATGATTTCCAACCCTTCTTTAAATAAACAATGTGTAGATTTGTTCAACCCATATTGAACCAAGGGTTTTTTTTGTACTGTTCTTAGAGTCTATGAAAGCGGACTGGTGAAGATATCTTTTTCCCATGTGAAACTCACGAGCCCAAATCTTGTAGGGTGGTAGAAGGAACCATGAAAGAATTTCCTAGCAATTTTCAACCTCTTCCCATGGGTATAACACAAGTTATGGCTGTTTAAAGGTGACTGCAAACCCTAGGACAACTTTCAAGCAGTTTTTTAGGAAAATGGCTATAACTCTTAAAATACCAAATAAAAATTGATGCCACAAAAATTAAAATAAATTTAATTCACATTACAACCACCTACAATTGGTTTTAGGTTGAAATAAAGATCGTACAATCTGTACCTTTCAAGTTAGCAGCCAAAAATATTCAGAAAATGTAGAAACAGAATTGTTTTATTTGCTTCAACCTCCAAACTCCATCAACCAACCCTTCTCTTTGATGATACAAGGATTTTTAAAGAATTTACAATCATTCCAAACTACCTCCAACCATATTTTTTGGTTAAGGAGTTAACAAATCCTCAATTACACATTTGTTTGCAAAATTGTTTGACAATGTTGACAACATTTGCATTTTTACTTAACCTTGCACCTAGAGACTCCATAATTACTCAAACTAACTCCAATACACATGAAATGACCTAATAAGACCTTATTACATGAAAAACATCAAAACAAAATAAAATTTCTAACTTTTGACCCCTTTGAGGCATGAAAACTTGTGGGTGCCCCTGCACCATACTCCCTAGAGGAAAAAAACTCAAGTCCCTCTTGAGTTAAGACCTACAACAATAAATCCTTGCATGAGAATATCATCCATAAACATCCAAAGAGAATTTTCACTAGGCAGACCCTTCCATTTGATTAAATACTAAAAATAAGTTTTGTCCAAGCTTATCCTATTGAATTCCTTGGTGATTAGGACACACCCCAACTCTAGAGGTCTGCTTGATGGAAGATCTCTGACCCACTCAAAATTTGAACCTACATGTGAACCTTCATCATGACTTGCAATAACATCCACTTGTAAAAGATACAAATCAAAAACTAAATATGCTACCTTGAAATCAATGGCTCCTTTTTTCATAACTTCCCTTTGTTTGCATCTGCCACCTCCAACTTGTAACTGATCCCTTTATGTTGGATAGATGACATCAATGCCATAGAATCTTGCCCCACCTTAATAATTTTTTTCATTTTGAACTTAGGCTTCTCACCCCTCAAGTTTACCATCTCAACCAAAGCACTTTGTCTTCCCTCTTTGTCTCTAACCATTAGGACAACATACATGGTTTCTTGATCAGTGATACTACTCACTTCCAAAAGAAGTAAATCATCACTAATCTCCAATATCTCCTTGTGGAACTCCTGCAATGAATGTGTATATTCTTCACCTTCAAGGGAAAATAGAAAATATTGAGTCCTTTCCTTTTCAACGCCATCAATGCTCATATTTGAAAGAGACCCTTGCAATACAACTATGTGGTGTTTTCCACACTCACCCAATAATCCTTTCAACATGTCAACTGTTGGTTCAATAACCTTAGGAAAATTTCGAATGGAATATAGTATTCCCTTACTCAAAGGAATTTCTCCTGTCTGGCCTTCATACTCAAGGGTTTCAATCCCACAGGAAATACACAAATACATACCATAACTTTGTTTTTTTGGCCTTTGTAAGACCCACTTCACCAATCTTCTTCATGGCCTAAAATTATATCAACTCATGCTTTCTTTCATTGTTCCTCGCTTCTTCATTTTGAAAAAATTTACTAGAATGCATGTCCTCAACCTCTTCAAGTGAACATCCATGATTTTGATTGGGTCTTTTCTTCTTTATCATCATATCATTACCTGCAAACACATACTCACACAAAGGCTTAGTTTCAAAAACACAAGATTTACTTGTCTCTTTAGATACTTCTAGCACCCTTCCTTTCAACATATCTTGCAACTCATCCATCCTTGCTGTTATCATCTTTTTCCTTCTTCTCCTCTAAATGATCTTCTTGATGGGCCACTTAACCTTCTTCCTTATTGGTAAATGCCAACCATTTTTTTGGTTTACTTTCTCAAGACACTACTGCATCTCAAGATTCATTTTTTCTTGCATTTTTTCTTTAATTTCTTTCATTTGTTCCAAGGTGTACCTCAACTCTATTATCTCTTGCTCAACATTTATTCATTTTTCCTTCTCATCGTTCTTCTTTATCTCCCTTTTCTCTCTTCTTTTCTCTTGTTTCTTGCCTGGTAACTCCTTACTCTGCAAGTCTTCATGGACTATTCTCCTCAACACTTTTATTCTCCTTTTGCAAGCAAGTCTCTTTCACCTTGCTTCTTCTCAATGTTGCTTATTGTCTTCATGATACCTCACTTTAGGCCTCTTTCTTTTCCCTTGGCCTAGTCTTTTGGTATCCAATCTCTTCTCTTCAACTTGTAAAAGATAATACATAAACTTCTCAAAACTTTCTTACTTAGATCTTTGGGCTCTAATACCAATTTTGGGCTCTAATACCAATTTTATTTAGATCATGGGTAGAAAACAACCTAACACAACCAAACAACCACTCTTTCAAACCTTTAGACATCAATTGGTGGGTTTTCCTTCATTTACCCTCATTTCACTAATAGCCTTTCAAAAAGGAATTTTTGGGCATAACTCTTCAACCAGAACTGATCTATAGGAAAGAAGACTTGTTTCAAATACCCATTTGTCCATTTTCAAACATATCTCAAACTAAGGGTAGGATTCTTTGTACGGAATGTCTCAAAATTTGTCTGTCCCGCTTCTTGACTAGGCCTAATTAGGTCACCCAACTTGACAACATCGAGGTTTATGCAAAGAAATGACACCAAACAAGAGGAAAAACTTGATTTTTTGATTCTAAAGCATGTAAAAAATATTAATTGCATGATACAATGATTCACAACCCTTTCCTAAAAAAAAAATGTGTAGATTTACTCAACCCATATTGATCCAAGGGTTTTTTTACTGTTTTGAACAAATTTTCAGTCTTTTCCCATGGGTAGAATGCACCATGAAAAAATTTCCTACCAATTTTCAGTCTTTTCCCATGGGTAGAATGCAAGTTATGGCCGTTTAAAGGTGACTGCAAACCCTAGGACAACTTTCAGGCAGTTTTTAGGAAAATGGATATGACTCTCAAAATACCAAATAAAAATTGATGCCAAAAAAATTAAAAGAAATATAATTCACATTAAAACCACCTCAAATTTGGTTCAGGTCGAAATGGACGCTATACAGTTTGTAACTTGCAAGTTAGTAGCCAAAAATGTTCAGAAAATGTAGAAACAAGATTGTTTTATTTGCTTCAACCTCCAAACTCCATTAACCAACCCTTATCTTTGATTATACAAGGATTTTTAAGTCATTTAAAATCATTCCAAACTACCTCCAACCATATTTTTGGTTAAGGAGTTAAGAAATCCTCAATTACACATTTGTTTGCAAAATGTTGACAAAATTGCTTGACAATGTTGACAACACATGAAATTTTGCATTATATGACTCAAACTTCCAATACCTTGAACCATGAAGACCTATGCCAAGGATCATACCATAATTTGACATCTATACATGACATACATGGAAAAATTGCTAGAAATATGGTGGATATAAGGATATATTCCCCCTTAAAATGCTTATAGAAAATAAGTTTATCTGTTAGAAGGGAAGTAAGAAAATCCTCTTAGGAAAGGATATATGTCCCCAATTTTGATATTCTTTTACCACCAAAATATAGGAAAAGATAACAAAATTGAGCCTTGTCACCTGATGCAGAGCATCTACCAAAAACCAACAACCATCAAGGGTTCTTTTGACCCTAAGCATATCTTGAGAAGATCAATTCACAAAACCCAAAAATTCATTATTCATCTCATCAAAATCCATCAATTTCACTTGAAATTACCAAGCTACAAATGAGCCAAATCACCACATCAGTATTCCAGACCTTTATCAAACTCAAATCTATCTTAACCAGCATCAAAATGACTGAACCGAATCAAAATCACCATTAGAAACTAAGAACCAATCACATTTTTCACTATTCACCAAGTTACCCTTTGTTTTGACAAGGCAAAGAGACTACATATCATCCATTCTGTATTCCAATCTCTAAAGATCCTTAGCACAACTTTGAACATCTTTTTTTGACTGGATCAAAAGTAAAACCATATTAGTAGTCCCCAAATCAATCCACATAATCAACTTGCATACCGAGATACCTTAATTCCACCATGCTAGGAAGCTTCAAAACAATCAAAATCTACACATCTTTCTTTCTAAGCCTCCCCAAACCTTGAGTCATCTCGAAAAACATCATTAAAGAAGAATCAAATCAAACTCCAACACTCAAATCATTGTTTTAATATATTTCCATTTTCTAGGCATTCAACCACCCAAACTCTAGTAGCATAGCAACTTGACAAAAGCGGGTGCATCGACAAATCCATATTGAATCACCATAGTCTATTTACTATTTCAGGAATCTTTTTTGACATATATTAGCATACTCCATTTTTAGATATACTTTTTTTGAAGAAAACATCAGAAAACTTGACTATACCGTTTCAACCTAGGCTCAATTAGGCCTTTTTATCAAAGAAACTACCATCATTTCAATTCCACAACAACAATTCACCTCAAACAATCTTAGATCATATGCAAAAACATCAGAATCTGCAATCTATTGATCCCTTACGCCTCTCTATAGGCCTCAAAACATAAACCCTTGTTTTTAGCTTATAAACACATCAATCAATGAGGTTTTATAGAAAAACCTTTTTTCCAAGCCACATACTACCTTGAAAATGCTTCAATCATCCTTGAATAGGTCTACACCAACTCTAGAAATCATTCTCCAACCACCTTGCATGCTTATACATCGAATTCCAACTTGGAACCACACTTTTCAATGAAGAAAATTCAGATTTTCCTGTGGGGCAGCAGCTTTATCTTAAAATTCTTATCTTCCCATGAACTTATTAACACAAAAAAAGCATAAAACATACTTAACAAACCCTAATCTAACCTACTCCACTGATCCATCATGTCTAAATCAGTGGAGTAGTGAATAGATGTTGATTTAGACTCTCAAAACACTAATGGAGGTTGCAAGCTGAGTCACTATAATTTGGCTCTTAAAACCTCCAAATTTTATGGAACCTCCTCAAATATTCTAATTGATAGCTAACACCCTCACCTAAGAAAAAAAATCAAATATAAACTTTCTAGACTATTGTACAATCTGTACAATGGACTGGTAAAGAGGAAAAACACAAAAAATGCTAAAACAAGGAAACTTTATTTAATAATTTTTTTCAAGAACACAAACTTCTGCCTTCTATTTTCCCTTACACATGATTTATAGATATTTTACAATAGTTAGGCAACTACCTTTTCATTTCCAATGACCTATCCCTTCATTTCCCCACAAAAAACTCTTTAACTTCCTTTTTTTTTACATTTTACAAGTTTGACAACTTTTGCAATTTTTGCTTTTCTCATCATTTTGACCACCTAGAGACCTATAAAGGACTTTATTACATTAATTATGACCTTCACATGACCTTGTTACATTTCTTTAGACTTGAAAACTCAAATTTTACAATTTTTCCTTTTGAAGGCATTTAGTGAACAAGGTGCACCTGCACCATCACCAAATAAGATGGCCTTGCACCCGAAATTGTTCTACCACTAAATAAAAACATTCATAGAAATAAAGCTCTAAACAAATAGAATAACTAGAACATAAACTTGAGACTTAGTAAGATAGAGCTAGTCTGGATGTCATATCAAAGGTAGTCTCAATATCATTTGGTAGTATTGAAATTATCATGGAGATGAAAGAAAATATATAAAATGTTGGTTTAGCAAGATATAATTAATTCTCAATATCATGTATCATCCCTTTAATATAAATCTACATGTAATAAGGATTAGGAAATGTGTATAAATGAATAGAGAACAAATAGACTTATTAATGACATGTATGATGGAATAATATATGTAATGGTTGGTAATGGTTGATAGCATGTGTATCACATGTAAAAAGATATGGTATAAAGTTTCTTAGGTTCATACACCATATCAATGTCATTGTCATATGAAAAAGGGGGGATACATTAGAATAGGAGACACCAATGGCACTTGTCTCAATAAATTCTTTTATTTTATCTTTTAGTGCTTAACATTGATTGGTGGGATGACCTAACATCCTATGATATGCACAAGAGAGAAGGTATGAAAGAGGATATTTTTTAATGTAGGAGGAGGTGTTTATGTCAATGAGGTTATTCCCCAACCAATTTCCATTTTAGGTCCTTCTTACACTTGAGTAAGTGCAAGAATTTGGTTCCACAAAGAGTGGAAGTTTAGCCAAAAAAATATCAAAGGGAACATGATCTTGAGCCTTAATCAGGACCTTGTTTCTAAATAGAACATGTATCTTCTTTAAAGTGGTATGTTCTAAAAATAGAACAGGTACCCGTTTTAAAGTGGGTACCCGTTCTAAAAAAATTGAAATCGAAAACCACTTTTTTCTTAGGTTTTAGGATCAGGAAAGGTTTGGTAACCCAACCCTTAGCCTTTGACTTGCAACTAAAAAACTAATGCAATATCAAAAGAAATGTCTAACTTTGACAATATAGTTGATGGGTTTTTTTTTCGAACTTAATTTATGAAATTAAAATCCATTATAGATCACGATCTCTAGTTTTCAAATATGGATTTTTTTTAATGATTCGATTATGTTTTCTATTTTTTAATTAATTTCTAAGCAAACTAGTCCATAAACTTCAAATATTAGGCTTTTTTTTGTTTTTCAATAACTTTTAATCTATTAATTTTATTGTAAAAAAAATTATACAAAACCAATGTTTAAAAAATTATCTACACAATGAAAAATATATATATATATAGTTTAGGTCAAATTATGGTGTCCATACACGTTGATTTTTAAAAACAACAATTAGGGCCAATAAAAAATTAATGAAAAAATATTCAAAAAAAATGATAAAAAATATCCTCATCAATCTTCAGTTTGTTACACATCTTTCCCCAAAATGAATAAGAAAAATGGTTTTATTTAGGTCAAATTATGGTACTCGTACACGTGCATGGTATGGTAAAAAAAGTGACTTTTAAAAAGTGGTATTTATACATTCCTATTAAAAATTAATTTGTACCATCTGGGTATAAGAATAAATTACATATTTTGAAATTAGACTCAAAATACTAAATTTCATAGTAATAATTTTTTTAATATTCAATTTGTAAGTGCTTCAAATTTTTCAGTTCGATTGTGAAAAATTTTAAAAATCAAGGAAAAAACTTCCACTTTTTGAGCTTCTCATGAACCCAACTTCTTGCATCAACCCACCTAGTTAGTTAAGTTTACATAGGTTATTTAAATTTAATGTCTCAAGTCATGATATTGTGACACTTTTCATAATCTCATGTCGTCCTATTACTTACCCTTACCTATATATATAAGTGTTCTCTATTCACATTTCATTGTAGCTGTATTTTATACTTTTACATGAGTATTAGAATTATAGAATTGACATTGCTTCTCTCTTGTGTGAAAGGTTATTTTTGTGTTATAGATGATTCTTTCTTGTGTGAGTCCTTTTAATGACATCAAAATGATACCAAAGCTCTAGATCTACAAGCCCCTTCTCTTTTTTAGAAATATTTGAAAAGACCTTTTATATGGTGGAATTTGGCACAAATCTAACCTCATAGTTGAGTCTATAATGTCTAAGTGTATGTATTGATAGTAAAATTTATAAGGTTTGGTGGCAATTACTGGTGGAATTTTTTTTAGGGTCTCATATCATTTTAGGTTATGTGGTGATTTTATAGTCCATATAGTCATGTGATACATATGAACCGTAATATTCCTATGTAGTCATATGTTAGATCTAATTTAATATAATAGTCTATAGCATTTGTATAATAGCTAAATGATCTCAATATCTACTAGATAAAATTGTATAGTTTATAATATTTTGTTTAATTTTCTTTTTAGTGAATTTCATCTATCACCTATGAGTGAGAGCCATAATATATGAAGAATTATTTTAGAAACACCAACGGGTTTTGTCAATAAAATTTTCCCTTAGCCTTGCAAGTTTTCTTCTAGCCATTTGGGGAACCAAGGTTAAGAATCTAGTGGTAATATTTTATCCCATGGGATCTAAGCCCTTGGTCACTACTTGCCCATTTGAAGTTAACCCTATGTCACTCAATATAGCCACTCTACCTTGATTATAGTTCAAACACTAATCCATTGACCAAAAAAACTATAGTATCACCCATTCCACTACCACAACTCTAACTAATCTAGTTGTGCCACCTTGCACCACCCCAATAATGATTTTTTTCAAGAGAATATTTTTTTGGAGTGTTAACTTTCACCCATGGTGTCATATGTTTTGAATTTTTATAGGTGACAAAAATATCGTCCTAAGGACTTTGTATTTATATAAGTGATTTTTGTAGACCTTCTCTAAGTGATATTAATTTCTATTCATTTATTTCTTACACTTTTTTCACAATAAGCATAATTTTTTGATATAGAAGCATTTAAGAGGTATGATGATTATCTTGCATAAATTTATTTATTTTCTTTTTAATATTTGTTTGTTTGTAGGTCACTAGTAATGTCATGAGAATTCATCACATTTCACTAAAAATAATTATTGGGTCCCATGGTTTGGAGAGTATATTGTGTAGGCATAGGGTGGTAGCATATTCACATTTCATAAGATTTGGGTCACTACAAGAACATCGCATGGTATTTGATCCTAAACTGGACCAATAGGCTTACATGGATTTTCTCTTGCACTAACCTTTTGGGAGTTTTATCCAATTAAGGAGTTCTTGTGAAGGTACTTTACATCCAAGGGAATATATAAATAGAATTATTTAGGATTTGAATATAAGCTCAACACCCAATGCCACCTACAAAAATAATGAAAACTTCCACAAGAGAGTATGCAAGAAATGAACTTGCTTGATATTAAGATCTATGAGATATATGATACAAAGTGTACAATATCATTGCTTATATATACAAGGTGAAAGGTAGGATTAGACAATATTATGACATGTGTCGCAATCCTATAACATGTGACAACTAACTCAACTTATTATTAAATGACCTTCAACTCAAGTATTAAATGCTAAAAAGATAAGATAAAATCTATGTTACAACTAAAGCTTCTAGAAAGATTCTTAGGACCTAAGTGGACTTAACATGTAAATAGGACCCACTAATGAACTAGTTAGGTAAAATACCTATATACACTAATACATTATATAATGATATTCCCTTCTATTATCACCATATTTAATTTGGAGTTATTTACACTTGGCTAATAATTTATTTCAAGTGGTCTAGAGATTTGTGCCAACTTGTAATTGAATTATATCATCCATGAGGCCGAAGATTGTTATTTATACATGGACTATGATTTCTTGGGGATCAACATGGGAGAAAGAGAATGAATCATCATCCATCAAGTGCACTAAGGAAGATGTCAAGGATGGAGTAGATGATAAGTCTAGTAACAAGGAAAAAAGGTTAGATAATTTGAGTAAGGAAACAAGGAGTACATGATGTGGAGTACATAATGTTACAAGTCTTGAAGTGGTGTTTCCATGATTTAAGGTATGTGTGTGTAGAATCTCATAGTGGAAATTCTCCATCTGTATAATATTATGGTAATCAAGTTATTATGGCATTGTATGTGAGAGGGCCTATTATAGAAAACTATAGTGTGGTGAGGATTTTACTAAGAATATGGAAGGGAATATTTTGGAGGCTAGCTTTTTCCCTCACTAAGGGTTTTCCTAGGGTATATCTTATTTCACTTTGTTGTGATTTTACTTTTTACTCTTCTTGGATTCACTATTGAACCACCATTCATTGGACCCTCTAATCATACATGCATCATATGGTATTAGAGTTGATTTGAT
>VDFB02000007.1:219533914-219555990 GCA_007258455.2 Sequoia sempervirens
CAACATTTCATGTTTGATTGTCATGTCTACTATCATGTCAATGTTTGGAAGTGGGAAGTCATCTTTCAGACATGCTTTATTCAAGTCTCTAAAGTCTGTGCAGATTCTGATGCCCCCATTGGTGATGCAGACCCAAGGTGGAAATCAACTTGAAATGACAAATAACAGATGTTCAACCCAAATTTCAAAGCAAATCAAAAGAACTTCACAAATCCACTTGTTAGATGCATTTTGTCCACCAACACAGCCAAACAGCTTCAAGGTACTTTTCACCCAACTTTCCCAAAAGACTTTCCAAATAAATAATGGATTTAGACACCCATTAAGGAATTACACAACATACTTCAAGATCAGATATAACTCATTTAACAAAGGAAAAGAGGTCAATTTAACAAAGGAAGTACCCTTCAAACTTATCCAATCACCTTGAAACCTTGGGGTAGCAAATTAAATGGCCAAAAACCATAGAATCCACAATTGGTTTGCACCTGTAAGGCCAGAAACACTCCCAACTCAAAAAACCTCCTTTTCTAATGCAAAAACAAGGGTTTTGTCAAAATCTTCATTCCCAGACTTGAATAAACAAATAAATGGTCCAAACACCTTTCATAGGGTCTTCCTTGACATTTTAAATGCTTACAAATTAACTCATCAATAATTCATTGAAAACACTTTAAAAGCTATCACTTTTCAAGGGATTAAATTTGTGCATTTTCAGCTCCTAAGGTATCATTATACACATCCACCACAAAAATGCCTTATTATAATATAAAATGCATTAATACATCTAATATAATATATTTCCTACCAATCCACTGAGTTACATCATTATACAATGGGTGGATTGGTCAAAATCTCATATTTTTGCCTTCAAACCCTTCACAAGGAAAAAAACCAGGATACTTGTAGTAATTTTTTAATAGCTCTCACAAAACAATGAATGAGAACTCCAAATCAAAAGAAGATGCAAGTAAAAACATATACCCTCAACCTCTGAATATTTCAAGGCATTAGGAGGCCGTACAGATCCGTACAATAGTAAACAAATTTTGAAAAACTGTGAAAAATACAGAATTTGCTCCAAAAACGTGGTATTTTATTAAATATGAGTTATTACAACCTTCAAAAACCCTTACTTAGAGCCTTGGAAGGACTTATAAAGTATATTAAACAAATAACCACCCCCAAACAATCATCTTCACAACTAATTACCACTTAATGACTCTAATTGTGCAAATCAACAAAAATCAGCAAAATTATCATTGACAACATTTGCAACATTTTGCATTTTTGCAATTATTGAACTTTTAAGACTCTAAATACCTTTAGAAACCTTACATATGGTCATTTAGACCTTATTTAACCCTTATTAATACTTCTATACTCAAAACAATAAAATCCCTTCATTTACCCAATTTGACATCTTTGACAATTTTTCAAGTTTTCACACATTTTGCAATGTCTTCATGGAACAAAGATGAAATCACCTTAAAAGGACCTTCTAAACCTTTTGAAATCCTATTATTGAAATCACAAGGTGTTGGTGCTCCTGCACCATACACCCCACCAAGAAAAACACCCTTGTCCCAAGTGGTAGGATATGCTCCAAGTCTTGACCCTACTGCTCCATGCTTCTTCAGTGGTGTTTGTTGCCTTCTTGACTTTGGATCATTCTTTGATGCTGTTCTAAACCTTATACCTGCACACAAAAATTCATTAGAAAGAAACAAGCCTACATTCCCCTTGGTTTCATTCATATACTTGCAATTGTTCTTCATTGTGTGCATGCTCTGCGTTGTGATTAGTTTTGTATCTCTTGAATGATTGTATGTATTTCTCATTGTTCTCAGCCTTGTCATATCTTCATCACCACTCACCCAAGTATTAACAACTTCATTTACCTTTACATCAGCAACTCCCATTTGTTTTGCAACATGATACTTATCAATAGGACACACTATGGTCCCAATAATCACTATACCCTGCTCAATGAACTGTTCCTCAAGCAGTCCACCCTGTTTCTCACACATCCCTGCAGATTTGTTAGCATTTACTATGTAAAAATCAGACTTAGGAATGAGTTTTGCTACTGTCCTTTGCAAAATCAGATTATTCACTGCCTTAACACCATTTGAAGGTGTTCCAATCACTGTCCTAACATTATTACCCTGCTGCAAATCAGAAAATGCACTGTCCCTTTTGTCTTCAAGCCTTAAGGGCTGCTTTCTACCAAACATAATCACTTTTGACTTACCTTTGATCTGCCCTCTTTCCTGCAAAGAAGTTAACTTATAGCTTTGATCATCCTTCCATATTGTGTAAGTATTGGCCCAACCATCATACATAGACCTTCTATCATATTGCCATGGTCTTCCTAAGAGAAGATGACAACAATCCATAGGCAATATGTCACATAGGACTCTATCTTTGTACTCCCCAATCTGGAAATCTACATAAGCTTGTTCATTCACCACTAAATTTTGGCTATCATTCACCCAAGAAACCTTGTAGGGTGCTACATGAGGTATCTTTTCTAGACTCAACTTATCTACCATTTCCCTAGACACCATGTTATCTTGAGAACCTGAATCAATAACAACTTGACACACTTTACCTTTGCATTTGCATGAGGTTCTGAATAAACTCCTTCTTTGGCTCATATCTTCTTCCTTTTGTCCCTGCAACAAGGTTCTTCTTACCATGAGAGCTTCTCCTAATTCTGGATCTGCAGGTCTGCTAATTGAACTCACACTCTCTTCTTCATCTCCTTGCACACATTGGACTCTTCTATCACCTTTTCTTTCACTTCCACTTGCAGCAGCACTAAACTTGTCAGGACACTTAAAAGAAAGATGACCAAACTCACCACATTTATAGCACCTTCCTACAAATTCATTTGAATCTCTTCCTCTATAATTTTCTCTTCCACCTCTCCATCCACCTCTAAACTCAGTCCCTTGTTCTTTACTTTTCCCAGCATCTTCTTGGCCTTCTTTGGATTTATTTTTTGTTGGAAAGGTACCTCTGCCCCTAGATGTACCTCCTCTACCTCTTACTGCCTTCTCTTGTCTCCACTTCAATTTTTCTTCTGCTCTCATAGACATTTGAAAGCATTGTTCAACTGATTTAGGTGCCAAAATGCTGATCTCATCCTGGATGTTATACCTCAAGCCATTCAAGTACCTAGCAACCATTTCATCTTCATCTTCTTCATGCTTAGTTCTTATGCTCAACTTATAAAATTCTTCAGTATATGATTGCACATCCAAATCTTTTTGTCTAAGATTTTGCAACTTTTTAAGAAATTGAACATTGTAATCACAAGGGAGAAATTTACCTTTCATTTTAGCCTTCATCCTTTCCCATGAAATGATCTTGCTCTTTCCTTGTCTCTCCATTTCCTCTTGCACAAAATTCCACCATACCAAGGCATGTCCATTCAATCTTGTTTTGGCCCTCTTCACCTTAAGTCCTTCATCAACATCTTCACTATCAAAGTAGTTTTCCATAGCCCCAATCCAATCCAAGAGCTCTTCACTATCAAGTTTTCCTCCATACATAGGAACATATATTTTTCCATGTCCCTCCTTCTTCACAGCCTTCAAAAGCTTCATTGTTCTTGCATCATCAAGGTCCATCTCCTCTTCTTCACCAAGAGCTTCTTATTCCTCTTCAGTTTCACTTACATCCTCTTCCACTTTATGCTTTTCCTTCCAAGCATCCATCTCTCTTTTTAAGGCTTCTATCTCCTTGTCATGAGTGTCAATTTTCCTTGCAACTACACTTCATTTGGGTGGCATTTTCACAATCCTATCTCTTCACCAACCTACAAAACTAATACACAAGAACTATTCCCTTGCTCTGATACCACTTTGATGCAGAACCAAGGTGGAAATCAACTTGAAATGACAAATAACAGATGGTCAACCCAAATTCCAAAGCAAATCAAAAGAACTTCACAAATCCACTTGTTAGATGCATTTTGTCCACCAACACAGCCAAACAGCTTCAAGTGACTTTTCAACCAACTTTCCCAAAATACTTTCCAAATAAATAATGGATTTAGACACCCATTAAGGAATTACACAACATACTTCAAGATCAGATATAACTCCTTTGTACTAGTTTAGACTTCCAATACACTCACCATGGGAAAAACAAGGAAAATAGGTCAATTTAACAAAGGAAGTGCCCTTTAAACTTATCCAATCACCTTGAAACCTTGGGGCAGCAAATTAAATGGCCCAAAATCATAGAATCTACAATTGGTTTGCACCTGTATGGCCATAAACACTCCAACTCAAAAAACCTCATTTTCTAATGCAAAAACAAGGGTTTTGTCAAAATTTTCATTCCCAGACTTGAATAAACAAATAAATGGTCCAAACACCTTTCATAGGGTCTACCTTGACATTTTAAATGCTTACAAATTTAACTCCATCAATAATTCATTGAAAAGCACTTCAAAGCCATCACTTTTCAAGGGACAAATTGCATTTTCAGCCCTAGGGCATCACACATTCACCACAAAAATGTCTTATTATAATATAAAATGCATTAATACATCTAATATAATATATTTCCTACCAATCCACCAAGTTACAGCATTATACAGTGGGTGGATTGGTCAAAATCTCATATTTTTGCCTTCAAACCCTTCACAAGGAAAAAAATAGGATACTTGTAATTTTTTAATATCTCTCTCTAAACAATGAATGAGAACTCCAAATCAAAATAAGATGAAATTAAAAACATATACCCTCAACATCTGAAGATTTCAAGACATTAGGAGGCCGTACAGATCCATACAACAGTAAACAAGTTCTGAAAAACTATGAAAAATACAGAATTTGCTCCAAAAACGTGGTATTTTATTGAATATGAGTTATTACAACCTTCAACAACCCTTACTTCAAGCCTTGGAAGGATTATAAAGTATATTAAACAAATAACCACCCCAAAACAATCATCTTCACAACTAATTACCACTTAATGACTCTAGTTGTGCAAATCAGCAAAAATCAACAAAATTATCATTGACAACATTTGCAACATTTTGCATTTTTGCAATTATTGAACTTTTAAGACTCTAAATACCTTTAGAAACATTACATATGGTAATTTAGACTTTATTTAACCCTTATTAATACTTCTAGACTCAAAACAACAAAATCCCTTCATTTACCTAATTTGACATCTTTGACAATTTTTCAAGTTTTCACACATTTTGCAATGTCTTCATGGAACAAAGATGAAATCACCTTAAAAGGACCTTATAAACCTTTTGAAATCCTATTATTGAAATAAAAAGGTGTTGGTGCTCCTGCACCAATCTGTTTTTGAGATAGGTACCAAGTTTGACACCCATTCTAGATAATCTATTGATCAGATGAATCCTGCATCTAATAGGTTTTTTAACTCCATTTTGACTAATAAGGTGATCTGAGGGTGTATTTTTTGAAGCTTTTTTTTAATAGTCTTTGCTTCTGGATATACTACTAAGTGGTGAACCACGATCTTTGGATCAAGCCCTGGCATGTCAGCATAGCTCCATGCAAAGTTTATCTGTCTCTCTCTTAGGAAGGCTGCTAGGAGCTCTTGTTCCTCTGATAGTAATGACTCCGCATAGAATGTGATGTGCGGGGTTTCTTCTGTTCCTAGATTGACCGGATTGCACCTTTCTGCCAGAACTGCTGATTTTTCTTGATGAATAGCTCTAAAAGGAAGATTGAGTCCCCCATCCTCGGGCGCCTTAGAGAGGTTTTGATCGTTGGATGCGTCCTTTATTTTTACTTTTTTTTGGTTGAAGAGTGCCAGAGTGTGGTTTTCACTCAAGGACTTAGATATTATTCTTAATTTTTCACTTTTTCGAATGAGGGATTCAGTTGTTTCCCCATAATAGGCATGCATATCTAGCTCGATTGTGAACCCTGCTTTGTGATCCCCACATGGAATGTTATCCCATAGTCCCATGAATTCTAAGAGTGCCTCATCATTTTCAGATGTATCGAGAATTGGTGCTCCTCGTTGGTCATAGTCGATGAGTTGGGGATATACTAGGCAGATCTCATGATTTTGGTGGTCTGATTCAAAAGATAGGGTGCTAATCATGCAAAGAGTGGTATCCTCAAATAGCCTAGGTAAGTTGGTCATGGTATCCTTGTCATCACTATTACTACAAACGTCGGTTATATCAAATGTGAAGTTATCCATGATGTGAACTGTAGATACTGGTAAGCGTAGTTTTGCTACGGTTGGCTAAGGAGGATTATTAGCCCTTCTAATTGGAGGAGTTCGGCCACATATGGTTATACTCAGAAGGGTACATCCAAGGCCAAGATTTGTTATCGCTCGCATCTCCATAATGATAGGTATTATAAGCCCATTGTCATTTCTCCCAAGTCTTTGGTTTCTGCCATAGCCCATTGTGAGCATCATTTGTAGACCCTTGCTTCTATCATCCATTGGTAAATCAGCTATTGGTCTTTCATCTTGATATAGCATATGAGATGGATCTGACTCAATAACTTCTTGGCCAAGATCTCCCCAACTTGTAAAGTTGGGATAGTCTTCAAGAGACGTTTGGGATGTGGAGGTTTCATTTATTTGCGGACGTCCATGTGATCTAGGAGATTGTGGTAACTCTCCTACCACAAAAGCATTTTTAGGGATCGTGTAATTTCCACAACCGTTATCTTGGATGATGACCTTAATGTCAGAAATGGTGGGGATGGTGGGAGTGATGGGTGTCTCTATCACATAAGTGGATGCGAGAGTGGCGAGATCGATGTATGGTGTAGATGGACCCTCATCCTTTTTTGGTACTTGGGGTATTTTATAGTACTTTTCTTCAAGTGTTTTGCAATAGGAGAAGGGTTCAGGATCTCCATGGATGGTAACTTCTTGCACCTCATGTGTGAATTTTACACATTGATGGAAAGTTGACGCTACTGCCTTCATTGCATGAATCCATGGATGTCCTAGGAGGATGTTATACAGCAAGTCAAAATCCAAGACTTGACAAGTGGTTTCCATGATAGCAGGCCCTACTTGAATAGGGAGTTTGATTGTGCCATGGGACACTCTTTCTTGATCATCATATGCTCTTATTGTGATACCCTTTCCTTTGTCGATAGAATCTTCTGAGATTTTTAATTGTTTGATGAGCTTGAGAGAACAAATATTCAAGCCCGCATCTCCAACCAACAAGACCCTTTTGATTATTCTCTTTTGTACTATGACTTCTAAGTGGAGCGCACGGTTTTGAGATGGTTGAGTGAGAAAATCCTAGTCGGAGAATGTGAGGAGATTTGGCGTAATGATATTTTTGACTATAGCTTAGAATTGTTCCACATCAAGATCTGCGGGGACAGTGGATGAAGCCTGCGCTTCCTCAAGAATTTTCCTCTGGGCAGATGAAATTTTTAGCAACTCCATGATGGAGATTTGCGTGGGCATTCTTTTGAGCTGATCAAGGACATTATATCCATTAGGGACAGATCTAGATGCTGGGACTTTGTTTGGATGGGATGATCCTACGATGGTAACTTTTCTGCCTCTTGTGGTGACTCCAAAATCGGCATGGGCGCCTTTGATGGTGATGACTGTGCAGTATTCATCTAGGGAGGAAACGAAAGTTTCATACACATGATTCACATTTGTGTGGGTGCCTTTCCCCTTATCAGTGTTATTATTATTCCCTTTATTGTCATGGTTAGGCATCAGATTCGTGTATATCTTAAGGTCTTGGTTTCTTGTTGGTTGTTCCACGTTTATAATTCTTTGATTGATGAGATCTTGAATTATGTTTTTTAGCCTCATACAACTGTTCATGGTATGCCCTTTGATTTTATGGAATTCACAGAGTTGATTCTCATTATACCAAGGAGGTTCCACATCCGGTTCTTGGTAATTGTCATAGGTGGGCGCTTTGATGAGTTTTTCGTTTATCAACTTCTTTATGATGACTTCTAGTGGTTCCCCCAGAGCGGTGTACTTTCACTTGGGGTAACTCTTGTTTCATTGGGGTGGTCCCCTTTGATCATTGAGATTGTTAATTGTTGGATTTTTGTTTGGTTGTTGTGTTTTCTGATGATTGTTTTGGTGTTGGATTTGGATTTTTGGTGTGGGGCACTGATGACCACTTTGGCATTGACAACACCATCATTAGTAAATGTTTTGTTCCTTGCCCACATGCGAGGTTTATCATTGTAATTGGTGGGTGGAGGTTGTTTTATTGTTCGGGTATGAAGTTGATCCTCGTGAGTTACCATAAGGGCTCGCTTTGATGTCGGTGCACCTTTGGAGATCAACTCGATCATAGGGTTATCCTTGCACCTGAGATGAGAAATGCCAAGAGGTCGCCAAGGTTGGATATAATGGTGCAAATTTGTTGTTCCTCAGGAATGGTCCACTTGCTCCAATTGGCCTTGGATCGCCATCGTTGTAGGAATGAAGCGAATGATTCATTCTTTCCTTGTTTCAGAGCTGAGAGTTCTTCTAGACTAACATCCATGGCAATGTTGCATGCATAATTCTTAATGAATGCGTCTATAATTTCTTGGAATGTTCTGATTCCTGTTGGTAGGTGAGAGAACCATTCCATAGCATGGGCTCAGCCAAACTCCTAGGAAATAGTCAAAAGATCGATAAGTATCATCATATGCTTACTCCATGCAATGAACCTCGAATTCCCTGATGTGATCTTTAGGGTTTCTCGTCCCTCGATATTTGTCAAATTTAGGGATTTCAAATCCCTTGGGGAATGGTTTCATTACTAGGCTCCTATCAGATGTATAGGGACACAAGTTGCTTAGTGTTTTGAGATCTCCGATTGAAGATGACCTAACACTTGCTGTGAGACAACCTGACGTGGCCACACGCCACATTCCTGTGGATCAAGGTGACGAAGGTGTTCGGGCTCTCGGATTGTGGTTTGGATGGGTGGGTTGGTTGGTGTGTTATTTGATGGTATTTGCACATTCTGTTGAGCCAGGTATGCTTGCACTTGCTGCTGTATAAACAACGCTTTTTATTGCACTAAGATTACCTGTTGTTGAGCTTGCTCTTGTGCATGTTGTTGTTCCAACAACGCTTGTTGTTGGGCTGCCAATTGGGCTGCTTCCTTTCCGCCTTGATATTGTTTCCATTGCTTCACGACATGCCCCAGTTGCGCTTACTTCTTTTGTGCAAGAAGTTGTGCTTGTGCCAGCTTGCTGTACTTTGAGCTGCGTGAGCTTGAGCTTGGCCATAATATAGTCATGTTGGTTGTTGCAATAGAATTTGGGCTTGGGCAGCCTTTTGTTGTAGCGGCTTTCATTAATGGAGCGTACTTTGTGCAAACTTTGAGTATTAGCTGCTGTTGTTGCAATAGCTTGGGCTTCAGCGACCGCTGTGCTTGTAATGCTTGGGCACCATTTGAGCCGCTTGTTGAGTAGCCGGGTTGCATGACTTTTATTTTGCACTTAGAATCCTTTGACAAGCAAAATTGTCGAGCTTGCAATGCCATGTTGTATTGGCTTGATATGCTGGAAGTTGGTGGTGGTGGATTTGGGATGGCGTTTGTGGTGGTGGTAAGCGGTGATGTCATGTTGGTGTTTTGAGTGGTGAATGGTGTTGTCATGTTGGTGGTTGGTCCTTGAGAAACCATGCTTTGAGATGTTAGAGGGGTGGTTGATGATGTCGTGATTGCTTGTTTAGTTGTCATTTGTTGTTGCGATATCGATGACAAGTTTTGAGAGTTTATGGATGTTTTTGATTGGTGTTTGGAATGTTATTTGATTTGGTAAAGCGGTGAAGCCCAAAACCAAGCACAGTGTGTGATAATGGTGGTAAATGGTGGAAGAGGTGAAATGGAGGGGTGTGGGAGTTCTCAGAAAATGATGTGGAGGCTCAAAATGCCCCCTAGGTCTAGACACAGTCACCTTCTTATTGCGGATTTGTGAGGAGAGAAGTTTGAGGTGTTGCGCGAAAGGATGATGATGATGGATCATTAGGATTCTGGAAAGTGAGAGGAACATACTTATGTAATGGATTTTGGGGTATGTTTTGTTCCAAAATGGTATTTTCCTCCAAGTCTTGATTATTAACAAGGGGGTGTGTTTGAATAGCATTAAGAAATGAATTTCCCTTATTGACATTAGGTTGAGTTGGAGGAAAGATGTGATTTGCGGAATGTTTTGAGTGATTCTTTGGGATGGGGGTGTAGATGAGATGGGGAGTGTGGATGAAATTAGAGGCATAAACTCCAAAGATGGTTCCACTATGGAGCTTACGTCGAAATCAGAAGGTAATTTGGCCCATTGCTTTGCTAGTTCAAGCATGTATAGTGAAGGGTTAAGCCTCATCATGATGTTGATGATCTTATGGTTTTTGGATTTTGGAGCATTTTGGTTATTTCTTCATGTGACATCCCAAAGGTAAGATCTTCTCCTTGAATTTCCTCTTGTGGGTTTTGTGATGATGAGATAGTCAAAGGATTGCTTGATTCGACAAGATTCATTTCAACGTTCGTTTGGCTTAGGTCACTTGAAGCAGGTGCTTCTTTGTCGGCTTCCATGTTCTTCTTGTATTGAGATTAGTTTGAACCATAAAACAAGGATCAAGAATATGGGAGATGACTCTTTTAATTCTTTGGATTGATCTTTACTTTATGCACAAAAGAGAAAATTTTAGGATATCTTGAGGATCGAAAGATGATATGATGATGATGCAAGAGATGGATGATGTGGATGTTTTGATCTTTTAATAAATCTTGAGGGGGATGGTAGAATTTTGGGACTTTCGGATATATTTTGGATTTTTATTTTGATTTTTCAGATTGCCCTTGATTTGATTGATTTTGGTTTTCTTTGATTGAACAAATAGACCCTAAGATGTTGGATGATTATCTAAGGGGTAGATTTTCTCAAAGGATGATAATTTGAATATGTGTAGGGAGAAGGATGCATCTACCCACACCTATTCAAACAAGATGATAATTTAACCAAGCATATGAAGAAGGATGTATCTACATATACCTAGCTAAACAAGATGGTTTGATAACTTTGAATAAGCATATGCAAAAGGATGCATCTACAAATACCTAGCCAAAGATGTTTTGATAAAGATTTCAAGGATTTTGTCTCACAGATTTGATGATTTTTATTTTTTCCAAAAACCCTAGCATGAAGGATAATTTCAAGATTTCTCAAAAGGTGATGGTGAGATTATTTTTGGTTTGATGTTTGAATGATGGATGAAAAAAGATTTTGATTTCTTTTGATCCTAAGATGAACTTAAAAAAGACACTTTGTTTACCTAAACCTCGGTATTGAAGAACATGCAATGCTTCTATAGACCTTTATAACCAAGAAGTAGTTCAATTTGATCATACATTTCTGGATTTTGAATCAAGGAATTTCATTTTGGGATTTGTCTCCTTGGAAATTGTGAGGTTTCAACACATGTGAGAGTTCATTTTTTTTTATCTTTGCTTAGTGGCTTTATTTTACCACAAACACTTCTTTGATTAGTTTTCCAAACTAAATGTCCAATGTCTTAATTTCTTTGAATCCAACAAATTATGTTATGTGAAGATTTGATGAATTCAAGGCAAGGGTTACCTATTTTTTAACTTTAGTAGACAAATTGAGATGTAATCCAAATGTTTAGAAACCTCTAAGGATAGAATCCCAAGGGCAAGCAGTAACACATGAATTGAGTCAATTATATTTGTCTTCTAAAGGGTTTGAAATTTTGATGATGAAGTTTAAGTGTTTGTTTCCAAGATGTTTTCGAACAAGCAAAGCATTTTGTAACCAAGAATAAGTACAACCCTATGGATATGGAAGAAAATATTTGTTGAGTCCCCACTTGGACAAGTCCAGCTACGCTTATCTTTAGCAAATGGTTAGATGCTTGACCCCACTGGCTCCCCTCCACAGCTCATTAACGTCATTCAGGACAGCCAAGCATCAACACCCATGAAAGACCGTAAAAGTGTGGGGCGGCTTCAGAACGATCGTTCTTGCACCAACAAATAGATCAAGGATTTTGGTAATTCTAAAACATGGGTTTTAATTAGGACTTTCCGTTCGTGGAGATTGACCCATATAGTGAGAGTCCCTTTTCAGATCCATCTCGTTAGAGCCAGCTGCATGATATTGGCTTTTATTCCAATACCCACATTTATATCCCGGTTGGAAACACTCTTGGATTTAGAGTGTTACCGGTTGAGTTGTTCCCTTGGGTGAGTACTTTTTCCCCAAGGTAGGCCCTCTAAGATAAACAAAAGTGAGTAAAAACAATATCCGTAACTCGATCAATCTTTGTTTGCAACACAAAGAGAGAGAATGTACGCAATAATGCTCTACTCACACTCGCACAATGTTTTGTTCAATTTTAAACCCAAAATTAAGTGTGGAGGTGATTGCTTTATCTCAACCTAAAATCACAAAAAAATGCCTTTTGATTCTCAAGATCGCTATAAAGTGTGAGAGAAGGGCATATGTCCTTTTTCAATGAAGTTAGTTTAAGTAAACTACCACAAAGACAAAGTTGCACTTGTTCATTTTAGAGCCACAAATCAATTTGTAAGTTCTTTTTAAAGCACCAAAGGACAAATGAGAGTTGTTTTGTTCAATTTTTAACCAAAAAAAAAACTCTAGTAAGTTATATTCCTAATGTTCATTTTAAGCCTTTGCAAAAATTGAAAAGATTCTTTTTAAAAGCCCAAACAAAATTAGTGTCCTAAGCAAAAAGGAATAACAGTTTCCTAAGAGTGTTAAACAAACACTAAATTGTTTAACAACACTTTGATTTTGTGAGATACCATAATCATTCTTCTCCTTCTTTTATTTTCAATTGATCTAACCTACAAGAAAGAAAACCAGTTAGATTCTGTAAAACACAGAGGTTAAAAAGCAGAAAACAGAAGATAAACTTATCATTTGATAAAAGGTACGTGCTAAAATAAAATTTCAAATTTTTACTCCTTGTCAGCGGCGCAACCCGTGATTGCGTCGTAGTTTGATTTCTCCAACGGTGTTGTATAGCGCCACTTACCAGTCAGTAGTGCTCTGTACCCAAACTAGTGAGCTCAAATGCGTCGCCCTTTTGCTCAGCGTCGCTGTTTGATTTTTTTGAAAAATCCTGTGGGTCAGATTAGTCAAGCGACACAGTTTGAAATTTAAAATCTTGGGCGAGAAGACTTCAGCGTCGCAGTTTGAATTTCTAGAGGTACTATATGGTGACGCTGAGCTTCCAGCGTTGGAATTTTCCTGTGCACAAACAAAAACGCAGAATTTTTAGAAAAAAGTGATTAAAAATGAGATGTTGCCCTCCTTCTAGCACCAAATGTGAGAACCCCAATCCCAATACCTGCAAAACAATAAGAACAAACACATTAGATTAGAGAATGCAAGCAAGAACAAGGATTCCCCATGAAATCCATTCACAAAGTTCAAATTAGGAAAAAAACAATGAAGAACACAATGAAAACAACAAAATAGATATTGAATCCTAATTAAACTAGCAAACTCATGATCCCATGGGGGAATTGGTACCAATTTGATGTGAAAATTGGCCCTTTCCCAATTCCTATGATGCAAGCTTGATGAATGTTGATGAGTGATCCACTTTGATGAAGAATGGTGAGTGCTCCAATAGAAAAATCTGCATAACCTAGCTAAGATTCAATAATAATGGATGAGGATTGCTAATGATTTGAGCATGGTAACTTTGCTCAAATTGTGGATGACCAAATGAGGAATGAAGCCTCTTATTTATAGATGAGATTGAAGGATGAATGTCCAAAATAGAGCAATGTGGGACTAACATTCATCCAATGGCAAGATGCCACTTGTCAACTTATGAGTGGATGGAGGATGTGCAAGTTTTGAGGATTGTGCCAATAGATGCCTATTTTTGAATTTTGAATTTGTTGAAATGACATGCAAGAGGGAAGAAAGAATGCATTAAATGCCACTTGGCTCAAGGCAAAGGACATGTAAGAGAGAGTAAATTCCTTGTTGGATGTACATGTCAACTTGGATTTTTGAATTCAAACTTGGAAAATATTCCAAAAGATGCCTTGTTGAGGAAAATAGAGATTTAATAAATCAATTAAATCTATTTTCATGTGCAAGTGGTAAATGCTGGAGGATGGCACATGAGGAGAGATTAAATTAATCAAAGTTAATTAATTTAATAAAGGGGATTAGATGATGTGACCTATTTGACTTAAATTTGTGGATTTATTTAAATCAAATATGAGAGGAATATGATAAGAGATTAATTAAATAAAGATTTTGATTTATTTAATTAGAAGAGATGATGTTAGATTAAACTAAATAAGGTTTTAATTTATTTAATTTAATAGATAGAATTTAGAGATTTAATCAAATAACATTAATTATTTAATTAAATAGGATAATTAGATCAAGATGATTAATTTAATTATCGAGAAGAGGTGACTTAATTAGATAACTAATTTATTTAATTAAGAGAGGAATATTGATGAATTTAATTAGATAGGGGATTTGATTAAATGGTTAGATCAAAGGATGATTTAGGATGAAACAATGTTAGTAGTTGGGATTAGATGCACAATGTCAATTGGTGCATTTTATGTGTCTATAGATACTGGCGGCATATTCCCAAGAGGTTGTTCCACAATAGTGCTCACATCAAAATCAGAAGGGATTTTAGCCCCTTCCTTTGCTAATGCTAACATGTATTGTGTAGGATTGAGTCTCATGACAGTGTTGACAATCTTGTGTGTTTCAAGATTTTGGACTAGCTCAATTATCTCATCTTGGGACATTCCTTGGTAGTTGTTGGTGACATCCTCCACTTAGCAACCTCCCTCTTGAAGATATTGTGGTAGTTGAGGGGTGTTAAGTGGAGGGTTGGTGGATTCCATGGGCTTGAATTCTATTGCGGTTTGACTCAAATCACTTGAAGTGGATGTTTCTTTGTTTTGTTCCATGCTCTTCTTGTGTTTTGATCTAGTTTGGACCATAAAATAAGGATTGACTTCTAGGAATATGGGAGGTAAACCTCTAACTCCCTTGGTTGATCTAAACTGTAGGTACAAAAAATAAAATCTAGGATGTTTAAGGATCAAATGATGGTGATGAGATAAATGAAGGATGAATGAAATGGATGTTTGAACTTTTAAGACCCTTGGAGGAATACTACACTTGAGGACTTTTGGATTTGGTTTGAATTTTGGTTTGATTTGATTTTGGATAATGAACTTATAAACCCCAAGATGTTAGATGTTATCTTGAGATAAACTTGTCCACAAGGTGATAATCTAACTAAGTGTATGAGGAAGAATTCATCCACACACACTTAGCCAAACAAGGTGATTTTGATTTTGATTTGAAGGATTACCAAAAGTCTAGCATGAATGATTTTTCCAAGGCTCTAAAAGTTTTTTGTGAGATGGGATTTGATTGATGATAGTGAAAAATGAAGATGTTGGTTTTGATCCTAGATGAACCTAGAGAGACAATTTTTACAAGACCAAGATATTGGAGAACATGCTATACCTCTAAAAGTTTCAACCCTATAATGTGAGAAATTCAAAATGTTGGAAAAGACCCGAATTTTGACAATAATAGAATGAATACAAGTTTGGATTATCCTTTGAAGCACATTTATAAAATTTGTAGACCAATCTATCTCTGACTTCATAAAGTGTTGAAAGATGTTTCTTAAGAGCCTTTGGACTAAGATGCTTATGACAATTGATAGACTTTGGTCTTGGGATTTTGATCTTGTAGGAAATCATTTGAACAAACACATATGTGGGGTTCAATCGTCTTTTATCTTGATTAAATGGATTCTTTTTACCACATCAACACTTCTTGCTTAGCTTTCAAACTAAATGTCTATATCTCAATTCCTTTTCATTCCACAAGGTCCATTATGTGAAAATCAAAGAATCAAGGGCATAGTTTTTGTAGGTTGACTTTAGAGAGAGAAAATTGAGATATGGGCCCAAATATTTAGAAGCCTCTAAGGATAGAATCCCTAGGGACAAGCAGTAACATTTGGAATCTTCAAGGATATTTTCTCTTTCCAAAGGGTTTGATGATGACTTGTTGAATGTTTGTTTCAAAGTTTTGAGATTTCAAGCAATGTATTTGACTGACTCGCAAATTGCACAACCTTAGGATAGAAAGGAAAATATTTGTTGAGTCCTCACTTGGATTTCTCCAAACACTAAGACAAAGTGAACAACTAGAGATTTAGCGACATTGGCTCCCCTCCACGACACACACTTCTCGGGACCACCAAATCTCAAAATCCTTAAAATTCAGAGATCAAAAGGATTTATTTTATTTCTACTTTGAATACTACGAATGTGGGGCGACTTCATAATGACTATTCTTGCACCAACAAATAGTAAGGATTTTGGCTTCTAAACAAATTGGTTCTTAGTTTGGGTAATCAAGGACACGACACCTTGCAAGCATCTAGCAAGCCACTAAAGGCTACAATCAATCCTAATATGGGCTCTTATACTTTTTACAATAGTACCCCATTCTGAAAGACACTGTACGACTAAGGCCTATATGCCATGAGGACTTGACAGTTTAGTCTTATCCATTTATATATCAGGTCGAGTGAAAAACCAGTTGGATTCACCATTGAGTTTTTCTTAGGTAGGTCACTCTAAAGGTAACAAAAGCAAGGGAGTACACTTGTAGTTTGACCGCCCAGTTTGCGTAAGGCACAAGGAGGGAACACACACAATGTCTCTTTCTCACACTAGCATTCATTGTTCAATTTTAAACCCAAATTTGAAATGTGTGGGTAATTTCTTATACAACCAATGTCACTAGAATGCTTTTGATTCTCAAGATTACTGTGAAGCATGAGAGAAGTGCATACGCATTCGAATGACAAAATTTACAAAAAAAATTACAAGAAAATGGAAGCACAAGTTTGTTTTAAGCCTCAAAGCAATGATAAGTTCTTTTTAGAGTACCAATCTTAAATATGACTTTTTTTTGTTCAATTTTAGCCCAAAATCATATTCTAGTAAGTTCCTAATGTTCAATTTTAACCAACTTTGACAAAGCTTTAGTTGTTTGTAAAATTTATGCCCAAAATAACTCTAGTTGGTCCTAGAACAAGAAATAAAATGCAAAATTGAAAAGCCTAAGCTATTACAATGAGCATTAAAAAATGATTTTAAGTCTCCAACTTAGTTTTCCTCCCTTCCCTGCAAAGGTGACGCAGTGCAACAAATGCGATGCTTTGTAAATACGCAAATGTGATGTTGCAATCAAATGTGGCACTTTATTGATAGCGAATGTGATGCTTTGTAGAGGACAGAGACATCGAATGTGACACAATTTCAAAGGCGACGCTCTATGGAACCAAAAGATAAGATGAAAAATAGAAAGGTCAAATGTAGCTCTGTAGCAAACGCGACACACCAGTGACATGCAAATGTGGCGCAATGTGGTGAATGTGGCGCTGGAAGAAAAAGTAATGCTTTGAAAACAAGAAAAGGAAACGCGATAAGCAAAACACTGTATCTAGCAAAGGCAGTGTCGATCCCCTGTAGCTACACAAAAATGAAATTTTAGGCCAAAAACAACAAGATAAATTGGTTAGCCCTCCCTCTAGCACCAAAATGTGAGTGTCCAATATGCAATAAACTAACAAGAAACATCCAACAAGTATTAAACATGTTATAAAACCAAATAAACAATCCCTATGAGATTCTTTAACCAAATTTAGGAGAAAACATGAAAATAATAACAAACTAACAAAAGATAGCATGCAATCTAAATTGAACTAGCTAAACCTCCATCCCATAGGGGGAGTGGTGCTCCTTTGATGCGGAAAGAAGCCCTTTCCCAATCCCTTTGATAACCTTGATGATTGAAGATGATTCCAAGTATGGAATTGATGCCAAATGGTGATAACCTAGCTAAAAATGATGAAAATGATGGATTGCTGTGAATTGAAATGCCTATAGTGATAATGTTTGAAGTTGTCAATCCATATTGTGAAAATGATGCTTCTATTTATAGAAGCCAAGGGTTGAAGAATGAGAGGATTTGATGAATGTGGAATAAAATGGGAGCCAATGAGAATGTGCCAAGTGTCACAATTCTATTGGAGGAAGGTGGAGCACATTTTGGGAAATGTGTGAGTGGAGGAGGATGGAAGAGAAGTAAATGAGAATGGTTGAGGATTTGAAAGGTTGTAAGAGTAATTGAATGAATGTGGTTAAGATTTGAAAGGATGTAAGAGAATTCATTGCATTTGTAAGAGGAGTTATTGAGGATGTGAAAGGTTTTTGAAAACCTTTGGAGGGAAATTGAATGAGAGGTGGTTAAGGGGAATATTCCTTAGAATATGTCTTTGTGAGGATAAATAGAGGAATTAGTTAATTAACAAAAATGAATTTCATGTGCAACCTGATTAGTTGACCATGGGTTGATTTAACTCTTGAAGAGTTAAAAACTAAAGGATTTATTAATGCTGATTAGAAAGGGATTTGGGATTAACTAATCTAGAATTAATTAATTGGAATGGGTTAGGGGATTGTGACATTTGATTTGATTTATTTAATCAAATGAGAAGACTTAGGGGGATTTAATTAAATGTGATGAAAATTAGTTAGAAGAAGGGTGAATTAATCAATAAATTTAATTATTTGATTAATAGCTAAAATTGCTGATTATTTAATTAATTGATGAATTTGAAGTGATTTTGGAAGAAACGGTGTTAATTTACTAGAATCAGATGCATAATATCAATCTGGACTTTTTTGGTGTCTACATTTTTCCCCTCTTTGAAGCAAGGTACCTGTTGCGTCGATTCAAAGAATAACATTGCCATGATCAAAATTCAAAAAATTTCTAATTTTTTTGGATGCCTCACTATTTCCCTAGTGGAAGAAATTACACTGCTACATTGGCCCCTTGAGAGATCAGGAAAAAATATGCAAAATTAGGTTGAGCTCATGAAAAAGGTTCAACAAGGATACAGGTGCAGAAAATAGCCAACGGGATGTGAAAATAATCTTAGGACGATGAAAACGGGTCAAAATGGGCTTCGTTTGGGAAAAAGGGATTAAATGGGTTCAAGAACCTTAAAAAATACCCTAAAAACCCTTAAAAAAAACAATAAATAGGGTTAGGAGGGTCATTTTCAAATCATTTTCAATCTTAGCCTTTAGAAACGTTGACTTTTTGCTCTAAGGTGCCAATGAAATGGTGGCGTGTGTGCTCCCCAGACATCGGACAAATCGAGTTTGTGAGTTCTTGTGGCCTTAGGATGCAGGACCCCCGGTACGCCTTTTGAAACTTTTCTCATTTGGCCTCACAACCACCTTGACATGTTGTACTTTAACACTCTTGACATCACTTTGAATATCAAATTGAGCGCTTATAGCAGCTAGTCTATCATCATGCTTATTCTGATTTCTAGGTATGGACAATAGATTGAAAGCATCAAATTCTTCTATCATGTCCCATACCCTATGTTTATATGACTTGATCAAGTCATTTTTGGTCAAATTTAAACCTCTTGGTTCACAATCAATTCACTATCACCAAATACTTGTAGGAAACATATTTTCTTTTTTCTTTCCCACTCCAAGTCATGTATAAGGATTTCATATTCAACTGTATTATTAATACAACTAAAAGAGAACTGAAAGGCTGAGAAATACATTTCACCCTATGGAGATACAAGCATAGCACCTCCATTGGCTTCAAGTCTACTTCTTGAACCATAATTTTTTTTTTCCAAATCACATTTTGGTGTTGTTCATGTGTCTTCTCCTCATCCTTTTGGTGGTTAGGAATGAAATTTTTTGTCTCATGGACTAATAAAACACTTAGGCCCAACTCCTCTAAATTCTTATTTAGATCAATTTCAATGTTCTTAGCTCCCCACTCATCCAAAAGAATATCAAGGATATCTTTAGTTTGGGTACTTGGTTCTTGAGCAATAACATGCTCATCATGATTAACATAACATAATTAATATTTTCCACACAAGGTACATATGGCTCTATATGATATTTTTCAATGGATTTAGATTTCATAGTCACTTTGGTTCCATATATTTTCCTAAAAAACATATGTGAGAAATTTGAAGATAAATAACCAACTATTTTAGCAATGAACTCCCTTGAAAGGAAAAGAGAAAAGTAAGGTGACACGTCAATTACATAGATGTCTTGTGGGATGGAAAAATTAGGGCATGCATGCAAAGTAAGTATTAGGTATTTTACAACCCCCACAGTGTTGATAGTTGTCCCATCAAGTTGGACTACTCCTTTTTTGAGAGGCTGATACTCAATACCTAATCTATCTATATTTTTTTTGGGAATAACAAAGTTACTAGCTCCTGAGTCAATCATACAATTGTGAACCAACCTATCACCTATAATTAGGGGCACATAAAATGGTTGTGGTTTGACCTCTTTAGTTGGTTGTTCCTTGCTACCTTGGGATGTATTGGTCAATACGACATTACCTCAGTTAGTTGGGAGCTCTTTTGATGTGCCCACATCTGATAGGGAAGCTTGCAATAAATTCCTTTTATCCCGAGATAGAAAAAGAATCCCACATAGACATACTAACATTGGCCCTTTTCATATGATCAAGAATATTAAAGAGAGAAATGCCTAACTTTTGTTGAACTATTGTAATAGTAGCATCCCCTTGCAATTGAGTTGATTAAGGATAACTTCAGGTTGCTTCTTTTGTTGGACTTGTGCTTCATGAGGTGTGGATGGGCCAACACCCTATTGATCTTATCTAGGATCTTGATGAGATTCCTTATTCACTAGTTTCCCGATCTCCACGGATCTTTTTTTTTTCACTACAGAGGTATCCTCATGACCCAACCCAGTGTCTCCCTAGCCTTACCTTGGGCTTATAGACTCCACAACTCTTTTCTTGCTTCTTGTGTTGGATGCTATAGATTTATGATCTTAGTTGACACCACAAAACTCCTATCCTTGCCAATTTAATAGTCTAGTATCACTTGGAGACTGATCTTGCTACTATATAGGTGTTTCATCTGATGTACTTAGTTGTGAAATAGGTGAACTTTTCACCATCAAGGCTTGATTAATTGTCCCATTTGAACATGCAGATTGGTTATGAGGATGATTGCAAGGAAAACACCATTCATACTCTTGAGCAAGGTTGTTTTGGATGTGCTTTTTGCACTTGAATTATATGTTTGAAAGGGTCTTAAGTTAAGAGCCTACTTTTGGCCTTGAGTATTTTCTTGGTAAGGTAACCTATTTGAATGATTTGGATGATAAGGAGTTTCATTTTGGGGCTAATAGGGCCTGCAATTTTGAGATTGCTACTTTTTAATATTCAGCAATTCATTTCCAAATGTTTGTATTATGCTTTCTATTCTTTGTAAGTTAGAAGACTATGTTGGGACTACTTTTTCTTGTGCCAGAGCAGCTAGTAGAGTGGCTATTTGTGGTGTTAGAAAAGGAAATGGTTGTTGCATTTCTTGGAAAAATTGCATTGGAGGTCTTCGGGCTATCTTTCTAGCTTGTATAAGACTATTTTCAGCTTTGATGTCCACCTCATAGGCATCCAAAAGTGTTTGTGCACCCATAGATTGGATCATTGCAACAATATCACTATTCAGAGCCCTCAAAAAGTATAGGAAAGCATATTGAGCTAGAAGTTTCACCAAAGGTGGGATTCTATCGCAAGTCTTTTGAAAGTGAAAGTTGAAATATGTCATGTGCTCATGAGGGGCTCTTTTGATGGTTGTTAGCTACTCCACTATAAAACAAATAATCTGATTTATCCTCTTGAAATGTTTATAAATCTTGTCTCCTAACTCATCCCATGTAGTGATAGGATTCTATGCCAAACATCTGAACCACTGCAAAGCCTTTCCTTTGAATGAAGAGGCTAGGAGTCTAAGGGAAACATTTTCTTTAGTCACATTGTGGACTGCATGATGCCACATTAAATGAGTAGTTAGAAAAAATTAAACAACCTCCAAATCAAATATGGTGATAAAAAAGGGAAATCCTCATGTGGTTCTATTCATATCTTCCCCTAGACCAAATT